>LR990148.1:13615000-13983347 GCA_905147285.1 Hypena proboscidalis
GACCCACTTTAAACGGACAGATTTCATTCAAATTTTGCACACCTGTCAAAGATCGATGACAATGCAATAACTCGATAAAAAAAATAAAAAATTAAAAACAAAATTAAATTTAAAAAAATAAAAATAACGCTCTTATAAACTAAAAAGTAGAAAATAAATAATAGTTGAAAAAAACTAAAAAACACGCTTTTAAAGTAGGGTTGCTCGATAGACGAAAAATATGGCACAGAGCGCCCTACGCTTTTTCACAATAATACTAGTATTTTTTGTTCATTACCATTTTCAGCTTATATTAGGAATTATTTTTCACTTTTTAGTTAGAAGTACTTTAAAAGCGTGTTTTTTTATTTTTTTAAACTATTATTCTATGCGTAATGACGTTGTGGGTGACAGCTAGCACTTAAGTAAATTTCAGCGACTATTTTCCAACTTCCGGGCACATTTCCAAAACCTAACAATGTTTGATTTGTTATTCTGGAGCTCAAACTAAACAGGTCATGTTTGCATTTCTACCATCTTCAGTATATGTACTGGTTTATATTTAAAATCAAAAGAGCTCGCTCTATATGTAAAAACTGTTTGTAAATATCCATATTGATAAGAGATGCTTCGTATTACAAAATCGCTGGCTGTCAGATAATAGCTAAAATGTTCTTGTCGTAGATAGATAGATAGATAAAACTTTACATGCATACTTACTTTTCCATTAGGAAACTCTTAATAATAGCATCGAGTTAGAACTGTGCCCGGTGGATGATGATAGGTTCACCCCCTATTACATGAGACGTAATCTTAACAGGTAACACAACAACAAAATACAATGGGTGTCGGAGAATTTCAGCGCTGTAAAGCGCTTGCAACAACGCAAGCGCTTTATAGCACAATGTTGAGTGACATCCAGTGTTTAAAGAGATACTAGTCACCGGATGTGAAATGTATTTTATTCTTTCTGTTTTTTTTTTCTAATTTTGTTCTCTATTTTCTTTTTTCTTTTTCAGTGCACGGTTGGCGTAGTGGTTAAAGCGGTTGCCTCGCCGCTTTCAACTGCGCTGGTGTTGAAGGTTCGATCCTCACACGGGACAAATCTATGTTTGATACGCAAAGATTTGTTCTGACTCTGGGTGTGCTTTGTGTGTGTGAAATGTGTTTTGTAAACACCCCGCAACACGGGAGTAATTCCCAGTGCGGACGTCGTTTAAAAAAAAAATCATTATACATCTTCCCTACCACACCATTTGTGATATAAATGAGTATAATGTTATGTTTTATTACTAATGTATTACTGCACTGCCAGGTGCAATTTCCCATTAGCAAATAAACATTTTTCCTTTTCTGCATGACAAGCTTCAATTTCCCAAATCAAAACATCCGACCAGTACCAATGCAAACATCTCAACTAGCCTGAAGGGTCTGTAGGCAGCCACTAACTCTAAGTAAATATACTCAAGGAAAGGATTCATTTGTTTTGTAGTGTCCGACCCATAGAAATCTTAATAACAAGGCAATAGAAATGTCAAAGACGCGTGACCTTGTCGCCGCGCATGTGTCTAGTCGAACACAAGTGCGAGTTGAGGAATTGTCGTCTTAATGTCATTGCAAAAAGAATAATTTTGTTTGCAGGAATACAAAATGTATGTGTAAGTGGTATTTGAAAAACGGCGACATGCGTCCCAGTGTTAAAAGATAGTCGATAGCATTTCTATTAACTTGTTATTAAGATTTCTATGGTCCGACCGAATCTTCGACTTATGGCGAGATCTTTAGAGCGTATTTTGACATATCATAGGCGTAGTTCAGATTTATCTTAGACAAAATAATTTTACAAAAAATAACCGATTGCAATTACAAACAATGCACTAAAAAGTAAGAAATACATAAGTAATATTCAACGTCACGCCTCGTCCGTGTATAACTTGAAAGAATACTGTAAACGGCCTGGTAAAGGTGCTTATATTTAAAGTATAATTGCCGTTCTTCTTACCGTTGAGGAGTTGTACCTTTCAGCATAAGCTCAGCAACCTGAAATACTAACTACTAGATGCAAATATTCGATTAGCTTTAGGTTATATACAAAAAACAATATAGAAGCCATTAAAATTGGACATAGACATAGACATATTTATTCATAATTTTTCGTTACAAGTCAATATTACAATATGATAACACATTAACATTACAAAATATAATAAAAAATATCTGCATTCAATAAAAATAATAAGAATAATTATTTACACCCATTCTTTATAATCATATGGTCGTTGCTCAATGAGCCATGCCTTTAATTTATTTTGAAATATTTTTTCTGTTTTCGCTATGCGTATGATTTCGGGACCATCGATTTTTCTTTACTTTTTAAAGTGAAACCCGCACTAGAAATAATTCCTGTGTTGCGGGGATGTTCACAAACATACATTTCACTCACACAAAGCACACCCATAGTCAAAACAAATCTTTGCGGATCACACAAAGATTTGTCCCGTGTTGAAACCCACAACACCAGTGTAATTGAAAATAGTGAGGAGACCGCTTTAACCACTGCCCCAACCGTACACTAATAACACTTGGACTTGGGTACCACTCAAAGTCAACGTGAACACGTGATAAGCAATCGACCTAAAGGCCCGAAATCGTCCTTATGTCTTAAAAACTTCAAACTTCAATATTTTTATTAAAGTTTGTACATAGTTTTAGATGTAGTCATTTATTTTTAGGTTAATAGGAATTTTGTTTTCTTTTTTTAAATTTTAATTATTAATTGAATAAATTACATTTTTTATATTATTATAAAAAAATATATTTTGATTCCAAATATGGGTATACATAGATGTTTAAAAATAGTAAAGACCACCATATTTTACCCTAAGGCATGCCATACAAATGTATTCATCATTATTTGTTTAAAAACTATTTACTATCAAATTATAAAATTTACACAAGAATAAGAATAACAAAATTAAAATAATAAAGATTGTAACAGGAAGTAAGATAAATAACTAATTAAAACTATTATTTTTCTATCTACTAGTAATATTGCCATTAATATTATCATCTAAGTATTCTTTAACACTGTAATAACACACTGTAACTTAGGTCGGACACTATTAATATTAGATACCTACATAATAAGCAAATACATTGGAATCGTTACATATTCTTATTTGCTATCTCCTGACAATGAAAGACTAGGTCGCCAAATATTGTATGATGCGTCAATGGCTTGCTGAAGCGACTAATACGTTGTTTGGTACAGTTACGGCCAATAAGAGATATGTATTCAGTTTGTTAATATGTACTAAGTATCGGCAAGACTAAGCCCCAATTTCACAGGAGTTGGATAAACCTTATTAGCAAGATAAGCATATAACTACTAGTATTATATTATCTGTGATATAACACACATAAATGAATGACCAGGTATGACCAGGGCAGACCTACTGAATATGCATATAAAATTTGATAAAAATCAGTAAAGCCGTTTCGAAGGAGTGAGGTAACTAACATTGTGACACGAGAATTTTATATATAAGATGATAATACTGAATGAACTACTTCAACTACAAATTCATTACCCCTCACTATAAATGTAAGTTAAATTTGCAGTGATATTACCGTTAATTCTAATATACATTTTAGTAATTTCCTAAAAATTATTACTATTCCTCCTTTTTAGTGGCAAATTTTTGTGAATTCATATTTGGGTGATTCCTGAGAGAAGCGTTCCTGGCGTAAGATCCATGGCATTTTTTTTTTTTCAAGTTTTGTGAAAACAAAAAATATGTAGCAAAAGAGAGCTTAAAAACAAACTTTTCTGTCCATAAGGCACTCACGTAAACATAATAGTTTCGGAAATAAAAATATGTTTGTTTTGGGTCGCCACGGATCTCACGTAAAAAACCATGGATCTTAGGTAGCATATGAAATACGAGGCGGCATAGCTTAAAAGTCGTTTATTTTAAAGAATATTAAATGAAATTGTAAATAAAACATCATTTGTCTAGTAATAATATTTTTATTCACTTAATCAGCAAAAACAAAATCAACAAAAGTTAGAATAATTATAAAAACGTGTTTAATTTTAACAAATAATAAAGGTAAGTCAGGGATGGTTGTAGAGGAGCTCAAGGGGTGGTAAAGCCGCCATCCTACCTTAAACTACCACCAAATACGAATGTTTTCACTACTGTGATCCAGTTCGGTGGTGAAATCAGGTCCTGAAATTACAGGTACATGAAGCAAAGCACCGTAGCCCTCAGATGAAGCGACGCATCTACAATCTGCTTTGTGGATTGTAGATATATTCATGGGCTACAGCTACATATAACATCAGGTGAACTACATGCTTGTTCGCTACATACTTCGTATAAAGTAAATATAAAAACTAGACAATTGAGGACTCTAATAATGCTGGACTACCGTTTTTTTTTCCCAGTGCATGGAAAAGCATAATTATAAACCGGCCAAGTGCTTGTTGGGCCAAATGTAGTGTAGGGTTCCATAATCAACCGTTAGAACATACCTAGTAATACAGATTTAAGAGGGGCTCACTGCTTGACCTACTTTTATTAAATATACTTGTAATAATTAATCTTATTAAATAAGTAACAACTTCAAACAATTCATTATTAACAAAGGTTATGGATTTTGTACGAATTATTTCAAGTAATTGCATTTTTCAATTCGGACTTAGCCGTGACACTTTGCCTTCATTATATTATAATACTACCACAAAATCGTTGGCTACAGAAAACTAGCTCATGCATATACCTAAGTTGCTATTACCTACACTCGGCGGGCACGCGGGGGTCCAGGGGCCGTACGCGTGCGAACGAAAGTAGTCTAAAGCCCGGTTTACGGATTAGTGCGAGTGCAGGTGTGTAGTGCGAGTAGTGTCCAATTCATTGCAAGTGCAGGTGATTAGTGCGAGTGCAGGTGTGTAGTGCGAGTAGTGTCCAATTCATTGCGAGTGCAAGTGATTAGTGCGAGTGCAGGTGTGTAGTGCGAGTAGTGTCCAATTTTGATTAGTGCGAGTGCAGGTGTGTAGTGCGAGTAGTGTCCAAGTGGCTTTGTTTCCGAGGTCGTGGGTTCGATTCCCACTTAAGACAAATCTTTGTGTGCATGAACATGGGGGTTTGTCTTAGTCTGGGAGTTTCTATGTATAATATGTATGTATTTACAAAAGATAACATCTTTTTTTTTTTTTTTTTTTTTTTTACATTTTTTTTTAATTTGTTTTTTTTTTCTATATATGTATTAGTATCAGTTATTTTAGTACCCATAGTACAAGCTCTGCTTAGTTTGGGACTAGATGGCGTTGGGTGTGGATTGTGAAATATTTATTTTATTTATTTATTCATGTTTGAGATACTCCTGCACAAATTTATAAATTACGTCTTCGGTCCACTTTGCCATTTTGTACAACAAGCGCCCGACGCTACGCACTAAACACTAAACACTAAACACTCCTGTCCAAACGTGCTTAGAGACAGGCACGCTGCGAGTGAGGGGAAGGGAGGGCGCGCGGGACGTGGCTACTACGCAGTCCACTCGCAAAAAAATAGAACACGCTTCTATTCACTTTACTACACAGCCAACTAAGCACTCGCACTAATCAGTCGCTGTCCACACCTTGTCACTAAACACCTGCACTAATCACTTGCACTCGCACTAAACAAAGTCTATACCGGGCTTTAGAAATTGTGTCTGTGAGCGATGCCCGAGCAACGCAAACATAGAGCGCGCAACGTATGTAGCATGTCTTCTGTACCGTATTCAGTAATAGGTACCACAGTAACGAATTATTCTGTATTTCTTGAGCCAATTGTTTAGCTTTTAGAGGGGGAGGGCTATTTAAACAAAAAAATACTATCCATGGTTAAAAATACTTTTAGCAGATCTCAGAGTAAAAAATTACCTTTGCATACCCTTAATGCTTTTAAAAGACCTATTTAATGATACTCTACATTAAGAGGTACGTGAAAGAAAAAAAAACTCCTTTACTCTTAGCAAAAGTACCTACCCCAATTTTTTTTTCTTCAAGATTTAATTTTATCACTTTGTAGCCATAGTTATCATACATATGTTTACAAAATTTCAGCTTACCGGCACTAACAGTCTAGATGCTACGGCCCGGACAGACAAACATAGTGAAACTATATGGCTTTCTAGTAGATAATACGGAACTCTAAAAAACACTTTCATTAATTGACATCATTAGTAAATAGATGAATAGCAAGAACAGTGTCAGTCTACAAGGTAGTAACCTTTGGCAGAACTCGCCAGCGTACAGGACAAAGATTCATGGCCGAAAACAAAGATCCGTGGCTTAAAACCCACGGATCTGCGCCCACGGATCTCACGACAATTTACATTTTGGGATATAACAATGAATCTATTAATAATATTATACATATTTTTACTTGAAAGTTTACTCAAGGATATAAGTATTCATGATCTTAAACCATTAAGGTGAAAGTATTTTCAACTACGTAGTAAAACAAGCTATGGAATGTATCAACCCTGTAGGACCAAAACGTGTAGTAGTCAAAGAACTCACCTAACTTATTTTGCGCGAAACTGAGCGAGACCACCTTTACGTCTGAGCACTGCCAGTAAACTGGCGATGTGTCGAACCAATCGCGAGATGCCTACCACGTTCGAACCGAATTTGGTTGCTATTTTACGTCGCACGGTTGAAACGACGCCCGCCGCGTGACATGTTTTTGAATGACTAAAGCTACTATAAGTTTTATTTTTTTATAACAGTTTGATTATAATAGGATAGCAGAACTTTCTAGGTATTCAAAAATATATGAATTAATATAAAGCTATAAGCGTAGACAAAATAAATCGTCATTACAAAGTACAGGTTACGCGTGTGACACGTAAAATTCAAGCTAAATCACCCCGTTTTTCAGTTTCAAATGGATTTTAAACCAATTTTCAGTTTTACATTGTTATTTTAATCAATAGGCCTCATTACTATAATAGTCAAGGAATCGTATGAGTGCTAATTAAGTTATGTATGTCTATTATTTTAGATAATATTACGATGTGACCGTCAAAATCAAGCTTCCCAGGAATCACCCCTTTACATACATGAACCATCTGCCAGTGACTGTACAAAAAAAGGTTATAAATCAACTCAACATGAAAAAACATCCTATCACGAATTTAAAAAGAATCTGTATAATATAGTTCCGATGGTTCAGGGCCAGTAAATATTGGCACATCACTCGGATATTTGGAATAGTTCCGAATTCCGATATTTGGACAGGCTTCAAAGCGTTTACAAATAATATACAAACGATGATTGAAAGTCTCAATTTACAAGTTTATAATTCAGTGTAAATATTTGGAAAGGACCGTGAAATACTTTCAACATAGTCGAGAGGTCAAGGGTGAAGGAAAACCTCGTTAGAATACAACATAACATAACTTTACGCCTATATTACTATACGGGGTGGATGCGACATAGCGACATTTATTGAAACCACAGCTTCTATACATGGTAAGTTTCAATTTCCACCGGATAAAAATTCTCTGGCGAAAAAAAAAATCACGTGTTCCGAACAATTTGAACATTGCGATCGTGCAATTTGTTCGTAAGACGTGGATTTTTTTTTTCGCCAGAGAATTTTTTATCCGGTGGAAATGCATACTGGCCATGTATAGAAGCTGTGGTTTCAATAAATGTCGCTATGTCGCATCCACCCTGTATATATATACACTGTATTTCTGACAATGCTCTTTCAACCGCTCCTGTTCTTTGCTTCGTGTAGTGCCTCGTGCAGATTCAAATTTAGGCCAGAGCGGATTTGGTCTGACCATCCAATAGGGCTGCGAATGCGGACGTTTGC
The DNA here is from genome assembly GCA_905147285.1 of Hypena proboscidalis. NCBI lineage: Eukaryota > Metazoa > Arthropoda > Insecta > Lepidoptera > Erebidae > Hypena > Hypena proboscidalis. The sequence continues at coordinate 13,622,857 of LR990148.1, forward strand.
CGTTGACTTTGCCAGTAACCATCAGTTGCTCGAGATTGTGACCATCTTACTAAGAAACAGTTGAAAAAGATATGGGACCGGCAGGATTTGAACCTGCGACGTACTGCACACCGGGCAGTCTCTTTAGTCGCATATCTTTTTCAACTGTTTCTTAGTATAATTTGCTAAGCATAGCTTTATGCAATAAAAATAATCAATTAGAAGTTGTGACCATCTTTCCGGGCGATGTGCCCAAAGAAAAAAACAACGATAACAAGTAGTTATAAATAACAGTTACCGCGAGGAATCTGTTAACTGTCACAGTTTTTCATAACATTTCTATGATCAGAGAGAGAATAGATATTAATTAGGTTAGTTCTAAATAGTATAAAATAGCCGTCGTATTTTATAACTTACGATGTGTTGGGTAATAAAGATAAATGAGAGAGGATATTTGAAAATATACGTTTTAAATTATTATTTTCATTTTCATAGATAAAAAAACAATAACTTTTTGTAAAATTTTGCTATCAATAAACTCTTTTTATGCTTACTTAATGTAACTATTAGAAATTATACTAAGAAACAGTTAAAAAAATATGGGACCGGTAGGATTTGCATCTGAGACATCTATTATTGTATAATATAGGTATATTAACCACTAAGCTACGGTCGCCTCTTGCCAGAGACTGTTACTTAGTATAATTTGGTAAGCATAGTTAAATGCTATAAAAATAATATATAAAAAGTAGGTATTAGATGTTAAATTATGAAAAGAAATATCATAAGATTTAAACTGTTACAAACTCTTTTATAGCCTTTGCTACTGAATTACTGAAATTGTTCTTAGTAATACTACTCTGCAGTTGTAGGGTAAGTACGTCATTTTTTATTTTTTTTTAATAAAACAACGCCCGCACTAGGAATATCTCCTGTGTCGCAGGGGTGTTCACAAACATACATTTCACACACACAGAGTACAGCCATATTTAACGTATTACTCCTGAAGTAGACTTTCCTTTAAGGCTGACCCCGCATTAGTCTTGCGCGATCGACGGGCGTGTGGACGCGCTGGCTGCACACACGTCACACGCCAGCAGCACGTAACGCCACTTGACGTGTTTTCAGCGAGCTTGCCCACACACCTTTCAATTGGAACGGCTTAAGATTTTAACTTTTTACAAAATAAACGTACGTGGAACGAGTTTAGACTCGACGCAGTCCAGGTAGACCCGCTTTTGCCGAGGTACTATTATCTAACCCACAATAATAATATAATTGTGTTTCAATATGAAATATTTATTATTAAATATTTATTAATTTGTAGGTTATTGGAAAAAAAAGGCTTTTCTTTTATTTATACCGATATTCTGAAATATAAAGCCATAAAGCGAAAACAGCGCTATAGGGCCTAGAGTGGAAAACCTGGATTGTTTCGACTCTAATGAGTTCCATCAATATTCACATATTAATTTATTTATTCATAGTAATGCGCTTCGGCTATTTCCGATATAAAACAAGGCAGTAATGAAAATGTATTAAATATTAAAATTTGTCGTTTTGTCTTTGTGATGAAAATTTAAATCGTGATATTGGTAAAACCAAACAACAATACGGAATTACCATAGTATAAAATTAGTTTATTTATTTATTTACTTAAATCATAACGGTAATTACACCAATTACTATAATTCAAGATAGTTGTATATGTTAATTAACACAGTTAAATTAACCATATAGATAATTCAAATAAAAAATAAAATTAAACACAATAATATAACAAAAATAATGAGAATTCATTCATCTCTTTCGCAAAAACTCAAACACACTGTTAGCACATTTTGCCATCCATCCGCAAACAAATCACAGTCAGGGTTGGAATCCAGGAGAGCGTTGAATGCAGAGAGGGTGCGTGGTATTGGTGACTGAGCCCGTGCCACGGTGCGACACGCTGGCACAGCGAACAACACAATGCTTGCGATTGCGGCGATAGTTGTCTGGGGTGAAGAATCGACACAGCTCATCATGCAAGTCTGGTGCATCAATTATTCCTCTAAGAATTTTGCACATGACTATGAGCTATTACTTGGCGGTAGGTGAAAGGTGAGATTTTGATGCTTCCTCGCTTAAACAATATTCGCGAAGCTTTCACAAGTTGGAGTACAACTTTGATGGTAATTAATTGAATTTTAGATTTAGCTATTTTCTGATATTTGTTGATTTTGAATCACAGTTCCATGGATTTGGTATGATTGTGAAATAGGCTGTATATAAAATACCTAGGCAGGTATTTATATATTGAAAGATAGAAAAAAAATTGCACATTATAGTTTATAACAAACAAACAGAGAAATTCTCTATAACTCTAAGGTTTGCTGGAAGAGAACTCAAGTTTGAATTAAGCTTGCCTTTATTGTGTTGTGTGTTATGCATTGTTTTAATAAATTGTTTTATAGTATTTACAATAAAAAGTTTAAAAACAGAAATATAAACCTAAAATTATAACGTGCATAGGGTGACCTCATCGCTTACCGCGTCCCTTCCAGGCAACCTTAGCTTACCATCATATACGGCCTATTTAAAAACATACATCACAAATACATACCTTACCCACTCCTTGTAAATAACTATATGAAGGTAACACGTTGGATTCCTATTTTTTCCGGAGAACTAGATGTGATATCCTATCTGTCCTTTCTGGATGTTCGTGAGGAATATTCAAATACGAATTTAATCATGTGTTAAAAATAAAGAAATCTAAATTTCTACTAACCTAAAAATAAATGACTTATATACTTACATTCAAATTATAGAGCACATATACCAAAAATGTATCTCCATTATCCTCTATGCATCTAGTTTGTAAAGCGTGGGTATACAGAAGTAATATTATCTGATGTATCGAGGTTACCACGTTTGTACACACCGTTACATATTAATCTAGACATTTCCAGTATAAAATGGACTCGCGTTGTACAGGCTTCCCGGGCAATGCGAGACCAGAGCTTATACAGGTATTTAATAGCATGAAGAGTGGCCGTGTGAACTCCTACACGATTTCTCCTTCAGAATACGAAACTAAAGTTGTTATTATGACATGCATTAACCTTTCGGAAAATACGAGTACTTACGTGAGGTCAAAGATATGTGGATAAAGATTGAGTACAATTTAAATACTATTTTCTGTTTGACAGATTTTTAGAATAGAATAAAATAAATAATAGTTAAAAAAACTAAAAAAACATGCTTTTAAAGTACTTCTAGCTAAAAAGTGAAAAATAATTCCTAATATAAGCTGAAAATGGTAATGAACAAAAAATAATAGTAGGTATTATTGTGAAAAAGCGTGAGGCGCTCTGTGCCATATTTTTCTTCTATCGAGAAACCCAATCACTTTTTAGTTAGAAGTACTTTAAAAGCGTGTTTTTTAGTTTTTTGAAACTATTATTTATTTTCTACTTTTTAGTTTGGTTTTTTTTGGTTTAACTTCTTTTTTTTTTTAATTTTTAATTTTTTTTATCGATCTTTGACAGGTGTGCAAAATTTGAATGAAATCTGTCCGTTTAAAGTGGGTCAAAATCGAGTCCAAAAGAGTCGGTTACATACAGGTGAAGCTAATGTAAGCGTGTTAATAGAATCATTTATTTGCATAAAATGCAGGTAACAAAGATGGTAAGTTGTTATTTGTATCCACAATACATTTTGCCGTTTTTTAGCTTGCTAATATACAATCTTAGAAATAATTATTATCAGTAAATTATAATGATTTAAGATAGCAAATTAATTAGACGTTTTAAACTTGTGCGGGTGAAATATGAGTACCAAACTTGACATGCCTTTCTTTTGTCTTCGAGTAAAAAGGTCTCGCTACCATGGACTTCATGTTTGTAGTCTGAGGTGGCCTAAGCGTATCATCCACATGCTGCTTCCAGCAGTTTTTTTTTTCATACTACTTCTGCAACGAACGTATAGTTCATCTGATGGTAAGTGGAGTACAGCCCATGGACATCAAGAATCCAGAAAAGCAGATTGTAGACCCGTCGCTGCAGCTGAGGACTACGGTGTACAACTCATATGCTATAGTGTATTCACGGAGACGAGTTAGTATAGCGCCTTCTCTATCGCACATTATCATACAAATGACAAAGACAAAAAATAACTTTTTAGGATCAGTGGGCGTTAACAATACCTTAGAAATGTAAATGTGCGTTCACACTGTGCTTCTTAAAAGTTATTAAGTTATAGTTTATAAGTTTATAGTAATTTCAGTGCCTGATCTCGCCAAACCGGAACACATGAATGCAAACACAACTATTCGGCTGGTGGCTGCCCTCGAGCTCGTTCACAAGAGCTCTACCATCAGTAAAAACGGATTTACCGGCATTAAACGTTTCTATGCACTCTTGTAAGTTTTTGCGAGATTTAAATAGTCTAAAATATTTTTCAATTTGAACTAAGATTAGCGCGTTCAATCAAACATATTCTTCAGTTTTTTAATATGAGATAATTTTCCAAAAAAAAACAACTTTAATTACAAATAATTTTAGACTTATATGGTTTTCTCATGGGTGCCATTGACAGAACTGAACCAAATTGAGATGGGATCCACGGAAAGCACCAGCTTTCAAATAAAAAATAATCATTAAAATCACTACGCCCAGTCAAAAGTTATGAGGAAACAAGCAAAAAAAAATACCCCTTCACCTCCTTGATAGATTATAAGCTGGTATACAATTTATATAAATCATTGTTTTTTCTACACTAAAAACAGACACTTCAATTTTATTTATTTGTTTTGATGTATGACATCTAAGAAGTGTAGCGAGCCGTATCAAAGAACATGTGTACACTACATTTATATAGCAAGACTAAGTATACTCGTATGTATGTGCCACGCGACAAACATCGTTTGTATTTCCCCGGGGTAAGGGAGTGTGAACTACTGACATGTCGTGAATTATATCTGAGTGATATTTCGAATTGTACACGTGTAAAACAGTCTTGTTTGAGTGTTAAAAACTATTAAGACACCTATCCATACAAAATGATTGTTTGGGACAAATGTGTCCGTCAAGAAATGTTTGTGTGTGTTTGTGTGTGTGTGTGTGTGTGTGTGTGCGTGTGCTTGTGTGTGTGAAAATGCATAGGTGTACAACAAGTGTGAGCCTATCGCCATCCACCGGGCACAATTCCAACTCCGTGCTACTATTGTGAATTTCCTAACGGAAAGTTCACAAATAACACTTTTCCCGACCCGAACACGAACCTGAGACCTGCGGCAGTCATGATATTATTTTTATGATTAAATTAATATGTAAAACAAGCAGTCGCATGAAACTATGAGACAAGTAGTCTGAAACATTATAGGGTGAAATGTTGCGAACATAATAAATTATAACACCTATTCTAAAATTTTAACTGCATTTATTAATAAAGATTTTTTTTATTTCGTAATTATGAATTAATTATAAAGTCGCAGTCTCTCGTATCCAATTTAACACCCTCTGGTACCTTCCATGACACCATTTCTAATTCAGTTAGCCTACAAAACTTTCGCAACCACATCCCAAAACACAATTACTTATTATACAAAATTAACACAAATAAAATTCGTAACACCACATTAGTTTCAAAATAAATTAATCTTTCTAATTATGTAAGAAAACTTTCATATAAATTCATACAATTATGTAATACTTAGTTAGACTACACTCATAATGTATAAATCAAATTTTATAATTGCAACATTGTGCTCTTATTTAATATTTACCTACTAATATTATGTGAAAAAATATGTTTGTTTGTTTGTACACAATAGGCTCCGTACTCCGTAGCTACAAGACGTCTGCACGTGCGGTGTAGTGTAGTGTGCGGTCGCCTCGCTGCTCTCCACTGCATTGGTGTTGTAGGTTTGATCCCCACATAGGACAAATCTTTGTGATTCGCTAAGATTTGTTCTGAGACTGGGTGTGCTTGTCTGAGTGAATGTGTGTATTTGGCCTTGTCATTGGGACCATTGGATAGTGTTATTGCATCTGGCGTTCTGTCTAGTGAAAAGACAAAACCATTTTTATGAAAATTTGTGTAGGGACAGTTCAACATCTCAGGCGTAATATAAGCTACGTTTTATCGACGCAAATACCGCGCGGGTGAAGCCGTGAACGAAAGCTAGTATGAAATAATTTTGTGTAACAAAAATTTGTCCCGTTTGTCTGGCGTAACAGTATGATTTATAGAACTCGATTGCTGGTCACGTACGCAACTTATAAAACTGTTGCTGAATGTTCCAAAAATGTTACACGAGACAAAACATTTTGTATACTATATAAAAAAATATTTGTTTTCATTTGATAGAGAATTGTCTAGGTAAGTTAATCACTGTCACTTTATGTACGGATGTTTGTAATTACAGCGCGTACATATCACACGTTCGTGTATTTTTATTTGTTTCTTGTTCCTTAATGATTGATGCTATATGTTAAATGATTGTTTATTGTCTTTTATAGTTTTAATTATTAAAATAAATAGCAATCGTCATACTGAGTCAACTAAATTTTTGCATATAACTATTTCAGGTTATTGATCAAAACAATGATTTCGTTTAGGTTTATGATAAAATTAATTCGACAAGCCTTCAATAGAGATAACATATAAATCATTCAACATTTTTGCCATCAGTTGACACACGACCATTAACCCGATTGTACCAAAAACCTGCCATAGTTTTCCGAACTTTATATTTTTGCCTACAAAAAATCGATCACCGATTTTATCGGTCGAGTCTCTAAGTAAAGTGACAGTGATTAACTTACCTAGACAATTCTCTATCAAATGAAAACAAATATTTTTTTATATAGTATACAAAATGTTTTGTCTCGTGTAACATTTTTGGAACATTCAGCAACAGTTTTATAAGTTGCGTACGTGACCAGCAATCGAGTTCTATAAATCATACTGTTACGCCAGACAAACGGGACAAATTTTTGTTACACAAAATTATTTCATACTAGCTTTCGTTCACGGCTTCACCCGCGCGGTATTTGCGTCGATAAAACGTAGCTTATATTACGCCTGAGATGTTGAACTGTCCCTACACAAATTTTCATAAAAATGGTTTTGTCTTTTCACTAGACAGAACGCCAGATGCAATAACACTATCCAATGGTCCCAATGACAAGGCCAAATACACACATTCACTCAGACAAGCACACCCAGTATCAGAACAAATCTTAGCGAATCACTCAAAGATTTGTCCTATGTGGGGATCGAACCTACAACACCAATGCAGTGGAGAGCGGCGAGGCGACCACTTAAACCACTACACCACACGTGCAGACATCTTGTAGCTACGGAGCCTATTGTGTACAAACAAACAAACATATTTTGACATAATATTAGTAGGTAAATATTAAATAAGAGCACAATGTTGCAATTATAAAATTTGATTTATACATTATGAGTGTAGTCTAACTAAGTATTACATAATTGTATAAATTTATATGAAAGTTTTCTTACATAATTAGAAAGATTAATTTATTTTGAAACTAATGTGGTGTTACGAATTTTATTTGTGTTTATTTCGTATAATTAGTAATTGTGTGTTGGGATGTGGTTGCGAAAGTTTTGTAGGCTAACTGAATTAGAAATGGTGTCATGGAAGGTACCAGAGGGTGTTAAATTGGATACGAGAGACTGCGACTTTATAATTAATTCATAATTACGAAGTAAAAAAAATCTTTATTAATAAATGCAGTTAAAATTTTAGAATAGGTGTTATAATTTATTATGTTCGCAACATTTCACCCTATAATGTTTCAGACTACTTGTCTCATAGTTTCATGCGACTGCTTGTTTTACATATTAATTTAATCATAAAAATAACAATAAACAATCATTTAACATATAGCATCAATCATTAAGGAACAAGAAACAAATAAAAATACACGAACGTGTGATATGTACGGATGTTTGTAATTACAGCGCGTACCGATTATCGGTCCTACAAAAACTCGGTCGTGGACATGAGCCCTAAAGCCAAGATATTTTTCCGTGGTGCGTAGCTCGAAATTCGAGAAAATAAGCTTGCAAAAACATTGCAATTTTCTGATACGCAGCATAAATCTAGTATCGTACGAGCCACGATACTAGATTTATGCTGCGTATATAGTAAATCTAGTATCGTAGCTCGTACTTTGGCATAGCAACGCCTCTTGGCTCTACGGGGTTGCTTCCCTCTTCGAAACTAGCCTATCTGTGGATACACAGCTTATAATATATGTATTAGTAATGAAGCAGCGTGGCAGACTAACGGGCACAAATTCTTCAGTCACCAACATCGCTTCCGAAAGCCTGCAGCAGTCTTAAATAAACATCAAAATACATTACACACACACACACACACACACACACATACACATACACTGATGTCTACAAACATGTACTTTATACCAATATCACACTTTCTATACGACACGTCTATATTTTTTGTCATTTACTTTTTTTTATCTAATATTGTACGCATGGTGAGGAACCACTGACTAACTCAAAATACAGGTACGTACCTAGTTTGGGAGTCAGTGGTAAATCAATTCAAATATTATTAAAGTGAAATTGTTTTTGTAATTTATAAACCTATGTTTGCTTTCCTTCTGGACCGATTTAGGCTGGCTGGAGTAAACGGGAAACCTTTCACGCACAACGGTCCCATAGGAGGACTAAGTGCGGATACCGCCCAGGAAAACTAAACTAAACTAATATGTATTAGTATCAGTTATTCTAGTACCCATAGTACAAACTCTGAAAAGTTGTGAGATATTTATTTATTTAAATAACATGTTGAAAATATTTTACTGCACCGCACTAATTTGTCAGGAAACGGCCTTATTCAGATGCAACGCAGTGTTCCTTTGAAGTAGGAATAGTAGGTATGTAGCTACCAAAACAACCTTCAGAAATAGATATCTACTAAATCACTAACCCTTTTAAAGATAGACCACACACAATTATAATATGGAAATACGGGTACAAATCACGGTTTTAACCCTTAATATCCCTATTAATCCCTCTAATTCCCTCCATATATCACGTCCCTCTATAAATCATAATCCGAGGCACGTCGCGTATAATTTCAGGAAATTAAAAAAGAAACTCTATTTGTCCTCGGCCATAAATCTGTCGGCGCTAACTAACGTGATCTATGGGTAGTTTTACAATTTAATGGCTAACCTAGATGTTGGTAGTTAAGAAATAATCATATTTATCGCTGCGGTTTTCATATTTTTTAATGAACCATATTTTTTTCCTAGTTGGTTTAGTGCAGCGGTTTTGGCGGTATCTGGACATAAATAATGACGGATGACAATGTCACAAATGTCAAAGAGCGCTAAATGCAATAGCAAAATGTTCACAGCAAGTATTTATAAATACTACTTCCAAGTTAAGTTGAGTTTTAAAAGATCTTTATTGCATAAAAATAAACATCAAACGTAACAAATCCAGAGTAAATTAATCCTAGAAGTTAACAAATTATAAAGTAGATTACATTACACAAAGCAAGTGCGCTTTTTCCGAACTTTTAGACATAAACATAACACATTACATACATTATAAAAATATTGAGAGAACATTATACATATTTCATGCAAGCTTTAGTAAAGCATTACATTTATTTGCATACCTAAATAGATACAAAACATAAATAGCAAGTAAATGCGAGCGTAACTATTAAGACAAACATTTAATAACACATTTAAAAAGTAGGTATTAAAACATAACGATAACTACTACTTCCAAGACGCTTCCTTTGGACGGCTGTGCGGTATTGCGTGGCGGACAGCTGGCCCGGTCGGAGGATCCTCCCTCTGTGGTGGAGGCTTGCCTGCAAAAAGGTTGCCGACTGCTGGTCTAGTGGTTATCGTATGCGGCCTCTCACAAGTCTCGGGTTTGATTGCCGGGTAGGACCAAAATTTATTTGGGATTTTTGAATTCTAAATACCATGAAGAAGGTCGCTGGAGGGGACTGGATGCGGAAGGCGCAGGGCCGGGTGTTGTGGTGCACATTGAGAGAGGCCTATGTCCAGCATTGGACTACGAGAGGCTAAATGATGATGATCAATTATGAAATACCAGCACGGAGTTTAGAATTAGCTAAATTCAACTCAGATTAGGAAATTCTATCATTCATGTTGTCAATGTGTTGTTAATAAATCGTTAAGATTCGTCTTTTCGAAGATAAGTGTGTATTTATCATATAAAATATCGCTTGCTAACGGTGAAGGAAAACATCGTGAGGAAACCTACATGCCTGAGAGTGCCTAAAAAGTGCTCGAGGGTGTGTGAAGTCTACCAATCCGCACTTGGCCAGCGTGGTGGACTATGGCCTAACCCTTCTCATCATGAGAAGAGGCCCGAGCCCAGCAGTGGGACATGTATTAGATACAGGGTTGCTATTATTATTTTAATTATGTTGTCATTTCTGAAATCATAGTACATTGATATATATTTGAACAAACCGTTAAATTAGCCATAAGGATCCATGAAATAAGATTTATTTTACCTATAAAAATATAATGAAGCTATTAATGTTGTATTTCGCCATAATGTTCCCCATGATCTATTTTAATGAACATCATTAAAGAGAAGGAACAATTTATATGCGCAGGCGCCGAATAGGAGGCCATTTTGTTGATGAACGGTAAACATAAATATATTCATCACGTTTCACTTCTAAATGGGTTTTAAATGGGCTCTCTAGACTGATAAAAATATAATTTAATAGTTTAAATGAAAAAGTTACGTTTGTTTTTGGTTTTTCATAAAACCGATTCAAATTCACATATTACCCTAAAGTGTGTGGTGGAGGTTAACAACACCCACATTCACCGGATATGTTAAGTTTTATGGGATAGAGGGTGAGCCTATCGCCATACACCGGACACAATTCCAACTCCGTGCTGCTTTTGCGAATTTTTCTGATGGAAAGTTCACAAATAACACATTTCCCGACCCGGGAATCGAACCCGAGACCACGCGGATGGAGGCGGTTACCACTAGACTATCGAGGCAGTTATTAGTACTTTAAGATATGCGCATCTTATGACTCCGCGCATCCATTTCTCAAAGTATGAAAATATGCAATGGTCTCGCTTTGAACTTGCTTGCAAATCGCCACTGTGATAAGATCCTGTGAATTTTGTATAATACTAGCTTTTGCCCGCGGCTTTGCTCGCGATTAAAAGTTGTCGTAAGTTGAGTTATCATTATAAATAAATACCCAATTAAAGTATTTCTTTGTAAACAATATTTGAAGGCTTCCCCTCAGGTGCCAACAAAACCAGATCTCGAGGCGAATATTAAAACTAATAATACTAAAACTTTGGTCGAGCAGAAAAATGCGCCGGTCAATTCCAAAACAATCAGGCATCCTTAGGGTCGGACCACACGGCACATTATAAATATTATGAAAATCTTCAAAAAATACATGAAAACGTGAAATTGAATTTAACATTAAATTTTAAAAAAGTTACTGTATGAAATCAAAAAACATGTTTAACATAATAAAACACATGCATAAAGAAACAAAAATGTCCAACTAAAAAAAAAATCGTAAAAAAAATAAGAACATAAATAATATCAGAAAAAGATCAAATAATGCAAAACGTAAATCATTAATATCATAAAAGTACATAAATATTTTTATTACATAAATAATAAAAAAATAAATTAAAAAAAAACCTATTGCTAAAAATTAAAGCGAACATTAAAAAAGTAATTAATACAATAATATCCATCACTGAACGAATAAATTCTAAGTAAAAATATCACGACGGTTCATCCATTCGCGAGTTACTATGCCACAGAGAGACTCACACACACATACAGACACGTCTACATATAACACCTAGTCGTTTTTATGTAGCGGGTTAAAAATTGAATGTCGGTAAGAATGTCTAAATGGGGCGGCGCAGTGCCTTTTTTGTTTACCAAAAAAACGCATCTTATTATGTTAACACTGCACTATTTTAATGGAGAATACCGATGATTCAGGCCTAGTAAGACCTTCAGACCGTCAAACTTAAATAAACGCACGTGTCGGGCTCTAATGTAGATTATATTTAATATTAATTAGTCCATCTGTCAAAAGTGTATATTGTATAATTTGCGCAGTTGATGCCCTAACTTACCATCAGCTAAACCTTAAGCATGTTTGCCACCTGACTATAGCACATCAAAATGATAGTTTTAACACTATTTAAATATTTTTTTATAATTTACATCACACATCTTCCATTACATTAAAGTTGATTTCTACTAAACAAAACAATTACTTCTTAGATATCTAAAGAGGCCGAAATGACAATTAAAAAGTTTACACTGACATAAAATCCTTTTTTTATGAAACTTCATGTCAACATCTCATTTTCACACGATTGCTCAACAAAGTTCCATTTTTGAAATTGATCGAGCCTCATAATTACTACAAACGCTTTTCCATACAAACTTTCGTCCCACTTTTCACCCTGTTAGAGACCGAATTTTCAAAAATCCTTTCTTATTGCACGATAAAATCTTGCAAAGAATACACCCTCCAAATTTCAAGTCGCTACGACCTATGGTTTAGGCTGTGCGTTGATACTAAGTCAGTCAGGACAAAGCCTTTTATATATATATATAGATTGTTTTGTCTGCACGTGAGGTGTAGTGGTTTGAGCGGTCGCCTCGCCGCTCTCCACTGCTCTGGTGTTGTGGGTTCGATCCCCACATGGGACTTCTTGTGTGATTCGCAAAGATTTGTTCTGAGACTGGGTGTGCTTGTGTGAGTGAATGTGAGTATTTGGCGTTGTCATTGGGACCATTGGATAGTGTAATTGCTTCTGGCGTTCTATCTAATGTAAAAATCCATTATGTTTCATTATTCTCTTTATTTAAAACGAAACATACAAAATTATGATGGCGATAGACTAACCCCCTTATCCCATGGGACCGAAACATAACAGGTGAAGTGTGGGTGTTGCACACCTCTGGGCGGTATATTATAAATTTCCAGTGTGATAAGGCCCTTATTGAAATTCTCGAGTCTTTACACATTTCAATATAGTAACGATTTCGTCGAATCCTCAGCTGAATAAAACATGAAGTATGACCAAGTTTTAAAAGCAGTTTGCTTACAACTATAACAACTGTCACGGTGCTGAAAATTCTGAAAGTGAGAATCAGTCGATAGGAATGGAGAAATATACAGAGAAAATACATGTTTCTAAGTTTACGTAGATTTTTTTTAGTAGGTAAAGTCGCAATGGATTCGTCGGTTGATAAAAATACAGGTCTATACTAGACCTGTATTAAATGTGACTCTATTGCCAATTTTTTACATTGGGCAGCACGTAACAGTTTTCGTTGTCTTTTCGTTTAATAATGCTAAAATTGAGGATTAAATGATGTGTAATTGCCAAAACTATTGAGACGAATTTGTTGAAATTCAGCAAACATATCATGTAGTAATTAAGAACTAGTAATATAATACTATAAGTAACACACACATATATATACATATATCGTATATCAGTTGTACATAGTTAGGTACTTATGATTTTGTTTTTTTATTATTTAATTTTTAATGTCTGTAATATAGCACTATTTAATTGTTTGTGTTAAAATAATTGTATATATTATTAAATTCTATAGTAACACCATAATTATAGCTTTTCTTAACATACAGGCTACTTTTTTGACAACTACGCGATCGCAAGTCAGAAGTTAAAATGTTAAATCTATTCTACCGAGAGGGCTATTTAATTTAAACCAGAAAACTAAGAACTCTTGTCAACAAACTATCCAATACCCTCAAACTACTTCAATATTGAACTGAGATTGAAGCATTCATTGTCATCTCTGTGACAATAACTTTAAAAGTGGGACAATCTTAAAACAAAGGAAAATTTATTTCTGCTCATAGATTAATAACGCCTAGATCAATAGTCTTCATACAGGCGCCTTGTCTAACATAAAAGCTAAAACAGACTGAATGTGCGCATGAAAATGATGCCACTCCGGTTGGCCGATACGAAAACAATCAAAAATCTGATGTGTATGTCCAGGTCGTGTTGAGTTGTAATGACACAATAAACTGGCCTCACTTTTCAAACGTGTACTCGGTTTCTAAGTTTAATGACTCTATGTTCCTACTCCAATATTCATAAACTGAGAGGTTAAATTAATGGACGGTTGCACAATGGTTTAACTATAATTTGTTAACAAGGAAGTTAAGTTTACGAGCTGTGTAACGAAGATTGTGTAGAACTTATGCTGAAGTTAAAAGATCAACAAACTAGTGTTGTGATTGATCTTAGTTTAGAATTGTTCAAGCAATTTTAATGCATAATTAATCAAAAGCCAGTATTTTAGGCACGTTGCCCACTGGCAGCTTTATTTAATGTTATTTTTAAATTATTAAGAGTAAATTTAAGGCCTCAAGAACATTACTAGCGGTTCGCTTGAGGTTTGATAGCTGACCAATATAGGATATAGAATAGACAACATATACCTCATTCTAATAGTGTATTTTACTCCATCAACATAATATAATACCAAAAAGTGCCAAAGTGACATACATAGCTCGCAAAAGAAGCTCGCTATAGCGGCAATGGACTGGCCATGTCTGGCAAAAGATCGATAGGCATTGAAACAAACGTGACTTGTAATGGAGACCGTAACTCGGCAACCGTGAGGTTGGATGCCCTCGCAAGGTGGACTGATGCCCTGAAGAAGTTGACTGAAGGGGACTATATGCGAAAGACGAAGAATAGGGTGTTGTGGCACGGACTAAGGTTCCAAGGACAACAACCAGCTGTGGACTACGAGGGGCACAATGAAATAAGTTTTTAAACTTTCGCAATTTGAGAAAATGTTTCAAAAATTAGACAACGGGTCTAAATCGCGTAATTATTATAAAAGTAAATAAATACCTATGCTCGACGTTTCGAAATGACTTGCATCATTCGTGGTCACGAGCAGACAGCGGCGTCTCCGTGAAGCGCAGATATTGTCCACTACCCTCACTTGATCGTCACAATTTTATTTTATTTATATTTAGATATATAGGTATATATCCATCTTCGCAGTTGAAATTATAATGTTTTTGATATCAACCGCTTCCCGTGCTTACCTAATAATTACGCGATTTAGACCCGTTGTCTAATTAAAAAAAAGCACGATGATGATGCAAAAGATATCACAATAGCAGCACGGAGTTGGAATTGTGCTCGGTGGATGGCAATAGGCTCAGCCTATCCCATGGGACCTAAACATAACAGTTGAAATGTGGGTATTGTACACCTCTGCCACATAATATAACATATCATATGTTATTTATTATGTTATGAAAAAGAGAAAGTACCGCCATTTATTATTTATTATTATATGTATCTCTTAATCTTAGTTTACAGTTTGGGGTGCATGAAAGGAGCCTCCCCGAGTGACGTACAACGATTCCCTACGTCCGGCGCACCCTGGGCAATTCGCGAGCTCCCCAAAGCGAATTGGCTAATCCTTTCACCACGATGGCAAATCAAAATAAAATTTGACTCGGCCATCGACGACGAAGTTTACAGTATAAACGGAACGGTGCAACCCACCACAAAAATCACAGATGGATGAATTTAATTATTATTCTTTGAACTCGACCGCGACCATTTCGAGACGAATTTCAACTAACTTGTCAACTTGTCCGCTATTGAGATTTTTAATTATTTTCTGATTTCATAATTTTGTTGTTTTGTTTGACGGTTTTTGAGACAAAGGCGAAGTTAAATTAATTTGGTGTGGATTTGTTGTTTTTGTGTCAAGTTAACACTATATTTGGATTCATTGTTATGGAGTGAACGGTGTACTTATGATTCAAGATTAAAAGATTCAAATCATTAATTTGCATAAGCCCACCACGTCAAAACAACAAATTTAATACATAGCACCACGACTATAATACTCAGAAGGGTGTGGCAGAGGTGTACAACACCCATATTCACCAGTTATGTGCTTCCATGGGATAGGGAGCCTATCGCCATCCACCGGGCACAATGCCAATTCCTTGCTGCTAGTGTGAATTTCTTGACGGAAAGTTTACAAATAACACTTTGTCTGACCCGGGAATCGAACCCGAGACCTCGCGGTGATTCGTTTTTTGCCATTCGGCTAAGGAACCCTAAAAATAGTCAATTCTTGACGAAAGACAACACACTGAAAGGTAAATAATAAAAAAAAATGATGATTTATTTCTCACCACAATATTTCATAGATACAATTTGATTAGACTTAGAACATAATAATATTACAGATATATTGTGGGGAGACTGGTGCCCAAACTAGGTGTATACCTGTATTTCAGGTCATTAATATATTTTATATCGTACTAACAACATCGAAGCTACAAATCACATAGGGAGAGATAGACGGCGCGCTCAAAAGAAAAATATTTAATTCTTAACGAAAGACCATACACTGAGAGGTAAATAAATATAATTTTTAGGTCGGCATCGAAACATCGACGCTACAAAACCACACCTTAATCCGTGCAAAGAATGCCCTATTTCACAATTTAGGGGATAAACCAAATACCGCAAATACTCAACTCACGTTCTTCTATTTCGTACCGCTCTATATCAACGAAAACCCTATAAAAACGTCCATGAAATTTGAAAAATTTGATCATGGCGGTCGTTGGCTATGAAAGCGAGTATCATCTGCCGGCCAAAAGGTTTTGTAATAAAAGAGTTTCGCGAGAACACAAATTATATCCCGCCCGCGACCCCGATAAATAATTCATTGCTGGGGATATTATCAGAAACGATTATAAAAGCAACTATTGTATTCCAATTTTATTTCAACTGAGTTTTGTTAAACAAAGACTTTTTTGTGTAATATTTATTAATCATTATTGTTAAAACCGAGGTGAAGACAATATTATTGAGAATACGGCACTTTCAGACACCATTTACAAAGTTATTATGTTATGGCCGATTATTTGTTAATCAATACTGATTATTATTGAGAATACGGGTTACGTTACTTTAGCCGGGATATGCCGACTAGTTTCGAATCTAGTACGTAGATTCTTCAACTGGGCTATTAAGACGTCGCGCGGAGGCGACGACACGCGATTAATAGCCCAGTTGATGAATCTACGTACTCGTAGTAGTATCCCGGCTAAAGTAACGTAACCCGTATTCTCAATAATAATCAGTATTGATTAACAAATAATCGGCCATAACATAATAACTTTGTAAATGGTGTCTGAAAGTGTCAACTATGTTTGTGCACGTTCACTCATACAGTTGGCTGCTGCAGTCATCTAAGAGCACACGAAAGGCATAACCACACGATAACTAACAAAAAAAACTGCAGTAGCCGTAATCGGCATGTATATATTGATTTATTTAGTTAATACGAATCGAAAAGTAGCCTAAATGCTAATTCAGACTATGAGTTACTTGTAGGCCTAAATATATAAATAAATATATGTTCTTGATATTTCGTGGTAAGTTACAAAATCCGCAAGCAATGAAACTACTTGTTCCTAATACCATGCTGAGGTAAGGATTTAGATAAAGGACATTGAAGGTCCAATATTGAAAAAAATCCCACTAGCAAGAGCTAGAGGTGTTAATTGGCGAAATTCTAGAGAGGGACAATACACATTTTGTCAATCAGTTAACATTATTTTCGCATTGGGTTAGGCTGTAAGGACGATTGTATGTTGAGTAAATAATAAATATATCGTAATATTTTAATGCAAATTTTAGCTTTGCTATGCCTTTTTGTATTTTATATAATATTAAAGTTGAAAAATTAAGAATCAGGGCGTGCAGGTTCGAGTCCTGCTGGATTCTTAATTTTTACAAGTAAGTACAATTACAAGTATTTGATAAAAATGCGTCATCTCTCGACAGTATTGTGTTGATCTTATTTCAAACTTACTGTCTGTGACTAAGTGGCGCTCAAACCAAGTAAGGTTAGTCTAGCTAAGGTATATATATATACCTATGACGCTGGCACAAAAGAGTTGAGAGATAAATATATCAATAAAAATTGGCCCGATAGTTTTTATATGGAAGAGTTAGAGTACTAACATACATCCATAGATCTGTACATCCTCATTTAGTTTATTAAAAGGAGCAGCAGGATTATATTCGCCCAGGCAAATTTAAAAAATATTTTTAGCTTTTGAATTGTTTTTTCTTATGTTAGTAACTAATCGCAATGTTGAAGTTATTATTATTTGAATAAAAACATTAGTCAAGTGTACCACCGTCGGTTTTAAGGTACCTACGTAACCTTACACAATTATCATAAGAAACTAAAATAAATTGGCACAATTAGTGGCGAACCAAACAGCGCAATTAACAATTTAGTCATTATATCAAATGTTATAATGATAGGGTTTGTGATGATCAGCAATCATCATCGTATTATTTTATTAATTAAATAAATCATGTTGAACTTTTATATCAGGTATTTGTGCCATCAGACCTTCACAACCCAGTACGAGGTAAACAAAGTAAACAATTAGTTGTAAAATTAAACCATCCTTATTCTTCTTCTTCTTCGTCGTGTCGATGCTGAGTCAAATTTTATTTTGACTTGCCATCGTGGTGAAAGGATTAGCCAATTCGCTTTGGAACTCGCGAATTGCCCAGGGTGCGCCGGACGTAGGAAATCGTTGTGTACGTCACTCGGGGAGGCTCCTTTCATGCACCCCACCATCCTTATACATGGTGTTGTTAAAAGTTTTAGTATATTCCAGCTACGGAATGAATTATTGCGAGTTGATTTTATTAAATTATGTTTAGCTAAAGCCTTGAAGCTGGCCCTAATATACCTAATTGTGAAAAGGTTCGGCAGATTGATAGCGTGTACAGCCAGTAATAAAACGTTTCAATATCGTCCCTCCAAATATTCCCTAACAGGACGAAAATAAGCGAAAACCATTCCAAAAGGATAAACAGTCGCTTAATCTCGACAGGCCGAAGTGAAATGCTCTAGTATCATATTATGAGCAATATGATATATTGCTGTTGTTATATAAATAGAATTAATGTGGGGCAATAGAGGATTAATGGGGGGCAAATAGGCAACAAGGGCAATAAACGGATGATGAACGAACTTTATAGCGACAGCTACGCCATCTATCCGATGAATTGTCACATTTTAGTGGGAAAAGGGAATTTATCGCAAGGCCAACGCTGTTTTTTTATTCAATTCGGGATATGAAAGTGTCTTTTAGCTATTTATTTATATATAAAGATCAGTATGTGTGAGTGTCTTTTATCTTTATACATTTTTACTAAGTGATATTCGCCCGGAAAGATGGTCACAATTTCAAGCACCTGATAATTACTGGCAAAGTTGACGGCAAACGTCCTTCGCAGCCCTATTGGATGCTCCGACCAAATCCGCTCTGGTCTCAACTTGAACCTGCTCGAGGCACAAACAGAAGCAGGCAATATCACAAATATTTATATAACACAATAGCAGCACGAAGTTGAAATTGTGCCTGGTGGATGGCGATAGGCTTACTCTCTATCCCATGGATTCTAAACATAACATAACATTGTCTGTTTCTTAATATCAACCCAAGCTTCTAACCTAAAGCACTTAAAAAAAGGCATCGCAAACAAATCAAAGCCCAAAGGGTCCTTCAGGATTTGCCCAGATTCTAGACCTATTTCATATTAGTATGCTCTCAAATCTCGAAATATTGAAAACAACCTTACATTCACATGGTACATTCTATATAATCCAAACTGTTCAAAAGCCCGTCACCCAACTAATTGAATCTCAAACATGTTAATTTGGAATTAATTCAGTTACAAACACCAACATAACTGACTACATGGAATTCTAATCGACTACTAAGTTTTAGAACGCTGTAAATGCTCTAAGTGATATTTTACATAATGTAAAAGTGGTAGAGCTCTTGTGAATAAAATCAAATAATCTTGCGTGCGCCAGCCGGATTTTAAGTTACCTCACTCAATGAAACTGCAATCACGAGGACACACGCATAATAACTTAGTGTTCGGATATACTTAGCAACGCTATGAACAGCAGTAAAAAAACATAATTGTGTATAAACATTTAATAATAAGTAAGTTAAATTTCAGGAGCGTTTCTCTCGTGTCCCAAACTTAAGGATTTGAATTATAAATATTTAATTCTCAACTGCCTCGAAGGTCTAGTGGTCACCGTATGCGCATCTCACCGTGAGGTCTTGGGTTCGATTCCCGGGTCGGGCAAAGTGTTATTTTTTTAGCTTTCCGTCAGGCAATTCATAATAGCAGCATGGAGATGGAATTGTGTCCGGTGGATGGTGATAGGCTCATCCCCTATCCCATGGGACCTAAACATAACAGGTGAAATGTGGGTGTTGCTCACCTCTGCCACACCCTTCGGGGTTAAATAGGTGTGGTGTTATGAATGTATGTAAATATTTAATTCCCACTTTCCTTTTCAACCTCACTGCCAGTTACTACGTTTTGATCTTCAAACGAAAGTTCGGAGAAACACTTTATAAACCCATTCCGCGTTCATTCCCTCCACATCGAGCAGTTTGGCTTACATGCCTACCCTGATAAGTTTTCTCTTATTTGATCCAGTTTTGGTGAACCTACATTTCTAACCGAATTAGCAAATATACTTCCGAAAGTTTTGGTGCCATGATTTGTTTGTAGCGCTTGATAGGGGTGTCGAATAACTAGTTTTTATTTTGCTTGGAAAATAGGGATGTCATAAATATTCGCATAATTTAAATATAACTTAAAACACAGCAGAAGCATGAATCCTCAAAATGCTACGTATCTACGTACCTGGTGTAATTGAGTTGAGTGCACGGTTAGCGTAGTGGTTAAAGCGGTCGCCTCGCCGCTTTCAACTGCGCTGGTGTTAAGTGATCCGCAAAGATTTGTTTTGACTGACTCTGGGTGTTCTTTGTGTATGTAAATTGCAAGTTTGTGAACACCTCCGCAACACAGGAGTTATTCCTAGAGCGGGTGTCGCATTTGACAAAAAAAAATGCGCTGGAAGATAAAGTACTCTAAATACTTGAGATAGTTAATTTTACTACAAAGTAAACATAACACAATAGTTTTTCTTTCTTCTTTCTTACGCTTCCCACTCGAATGTAACCTTATTCATTAATATCCCAAATCTGCCGAAAAACGTTGACCAAAGCACTTGATTTGTTATAGGTGAGTCTAAACAAAGACTAATCTAAGCCTAAGCCATATTGGTCTCAAACTCAACACTCTTTCTAACAAAGGCTAAGTTTCATAGTATAAATTGCTAAGCATAGCTAAATAACCTATAATAAATTGAAATACGGTACGCGTTCATTCTTTACAACATTTGTGCTGAATCTAACTTTGCCATGTTGGTTTGTATCCTACTTAAGATAGGAACAAATGTATGAAAGTGACGTCACGCAATGAATACAGTTTAGAAATTTAAGGTCCTGGCAAGAGGTGACAATAGCTTAATGGTTAAAGCCACTACCCGGCATGTACAGTGGACCAAGCAGTCAGTTATGCAGGGCCAAAACTTCAACTTGTTAAAGAAGACTGACTACACTAGTCACAAAAGATGAAGATATTGTAGGGTATATCAGAATCAAGACTAAGTTCACGCTGAGAGTCAAACGGTTGTAGTGACGCCACAACGTAAACTTCAACTCTTTTGTGGTGATAGTGCGAACCGAACATCTGTTGGCTTTCACATAAAAGGAATTTTGGCCAAAGGGTGTTGTGTTCCGGAGAATCCGTGACAGCCTACCTGACACCGCGCGTCACACGTCGCCGACTCTATGTGTGAAATAGTGTTATTGTATTTGATATGGGCCCCGATGCCTGATTTAAATAAATAAATAAATAAAAATATATGTTCTTCTTCTTCGTCGTGTCGATGGCTGATTCAAATTTTATTTTGACTAGCCATCGTGGTGAAAGGATTAGCCAATTCGATTTGGAGAGCTCGCGAATTGCCCAGGGTGCGCCGGACGTAGGGAATCGTTGTGTACGTTACTCGAGTTGGCTCCTTTCATGCACCCCAAAATATATATGTGAGTTACATACCTAAATAGTGGGTATATAACACTTCTTAAATATGTAGCTCACACGTGCTTATCTAGTCGTCATTGTGACGTGAAAGTTTTTGCCCTGCATATCTAACTGCTTGGCCCACTGTATAGCTCACAGGGTCAAATCCTGCCGGTTCCATTCAACTGTTTCTTAGTATTGTAGAGGAACAGGGTGTGATGTTGTCTCAAAGGGAGGATCCTCCGACCAGGCTCGGTGGTATTGCCTGGCGGACAGCTGTCCAACGGTAGCGTATTGGAAGTGGTATATATAGTTACTCGCTGTGAACATTTCGCTATCGCGATTCAGCGCTCTTTGACATATGTCACGTGTGTGTCAACCGTCATTTATTATGTGCGGATACCGCCACAAAAGTACCTGAATTTTAGGTTATTGTCCCCAAATTACTGTACTCCATTTCTAGAACTACAATTTCTTTACACAACTGGTAACACAATTTACCAGAGCAAACTTTCCGGTCGAAATGATAGACCCTAGTTGTCCTTACCCCCCGGGATACGAAGTTACAAGGCGAGAAAGCAAATAGACCGAAACACAGGATAGGACATAAGTCACACAGTCAACAATCTAATTGTGTGGAGATAGGAGAATATTTCGTCTTTCTAGGTAATGAACTAATGAGACATATAAACATACATCACGTCTCTATTCAAATCAAATCAATTCATATATTTCCATGGGCCTCAACACGGGCTTGAACACGTCAAAACAAACATCAAAATACAAAAAATATAAATTTAAATAAAACGCAACTAAGTTATTAAATTATAATACTTTTTTTTATGATGTTTCTAAACAATTAGATACTTTATTATTGAGAAAACGGGTTACTGACGTTACTTAAGCCGGGATATGCCGACTAGTTTCGAATCTAAAGTAACGTGAGTAACCCGTTTTCTCAATAATAATGTCTTCACCTCACGTCGGTTTTAATACTTAGGGCCTTATCATACTAGCGGATTACGAGCGGATTCAAAGCGGAACGGGCGCGCAACGGATTCGTTGCGGGCGCGCAACGAACACGCCGCTCATTCGCAGCGAATTCGTTGCGGACGCGCGGCGTGGACGCCATTTTGTACTGTCTCGTACAAACGCCAGCCAACCAACTTAATAAAATATTTTTTTCAAATGTCAAATCATTTTGCATCATAACGGATTCTTGTGGGATTTTATCTTGCTTAAATATTTTATGTTTGTTTTATGGTAAAACAACACAAATTAGTCGCTCTCTTCCATTCGATTAATTGATAATGGATCTTCCCAAATTCGTCGATGCTTTCGTTTTCGTCGCCGGCGTTTCCGAAGTAACAAAGCCAACAGCAGTGTTTCCTCGCCGTAATCAATTTTGTTACTGAGTGTATTGTACGTCGTAAATTCGCTACAAACACGCGACGAAAACGTAGCGTATTCGCCACGCGTCCGCGACGTCTCCGCTGCGCAGCCGCTGCGTGTTCGCGACGCATTCGCTGCGCGCCCGCTCCGCTTTGAATCCGCTCGCAATCCGCTAGTATGATAAGGCACTTAGATACTTCATAAAGATTACAATCTAGTCTAGATGTAACATTAGAGACTAATAAGTAATTTAATTATAACACTTATTGCAATGTGTCAAAGTGGTCGCACAGTGGTCAAAACGCTACAGAACGTGTCTCGTAGGTTGTTTCCCGGAAAACGCGGTAATAGGGAGTCCAAGCTCTCACCCGAGACTCTCGAACTTATGAAGGAACGACGAGAAACGCCAGACACTCAGATGTCTTCGTCAGATAGGCGGTCCCTAAACCTGAAAATCAGGAAACTGACGCGACGTGACCTCCGACGCTGCAGCACTCGAAATATCGAGGCTGCGATCGAGCAAAATAGAGGCACCAAAGTCTTCGCTCAGCATCTAGGTAGACCCCATCTGACGAAACTGAGGACTGGGGATGGCAGGACCGTCACCTCTAAGTTCGAGATACTCGAGGAAATTGAGAGCTTCTATAGACACCTATACGCATCACGGATGACTAAACCAACAAGACCAAGCGATGATGACCACAGAGCCCCACTCACGCGCCACTACACCGAAGACATCCCGGATGTCGACCCAGGCGAGGTTGAGGCAGCTCTCAGACAACTACAGAACAATAAGGCGCCGGGTGATGACGGAATTACAACCGAGCTTCTTAAGGCCGGTGGGACCCCAGTCCTGAAAGAGCTAGCGAGTCTGTTTAATTCCGTCATTCACCAAGGCTTGACACCACAGGCGTGGACCGGGAGTGCGGTGGTTCTGTTCTTCAAAAAAGGTGACAAAACCTTACTGAAGAACTACAGACCTATCTCACTCCTGAGCCACATCTACAAGTTGTTCTCGAGAGTAGTCACGAACCGCCTCGCCAGGAGACTTGACGAGTTCCAGCCACCAGAACAAGCCGGGTTTCGAAAAGGCTTTAGTACCGTGGACCACATCCATACTGTTCGGCAGATTGTACAGAAAACTGAAGAGTACAATCAGCCGCTGTGTCTGGCTTTTGTGGACTACGAGAAAGCCTTCGACTCCATCGAAACTTGGGCGGTTTTGGATGCTCTGCAGCGATGCCGTATCGACTGGCGATACATCGAGGTGCTGAGATGCTTGTATGAGACCGCCACCATGACCGTCCAGATCCAGGACCAAAAGACAAGCCAAATCGAGCTGCGTCGGGGGGTGAGACAGGGGGATGTCATATCCCCAAAACTGTTCACCAACGCTCTCGAGGATGTCTTCAAGACCTTGGACTGGACTGGACGGGGTATAAACGTGAACGGTGAGTACATCTCGCACCTTCGATTTGCCGATGATATCGTCATCGTGGCGGAGTCGCTGGAACAGCTGAGCGAAATGCTGCACAGCCTAAATGAAGCTTCACGACGTGTTGGTCTCGGCATGAATTTGGATAAAACCAAAATTATGCTCAATGAGCATGTCATGCCGAGACCAATATTTGTCGATGGATCGATGCTCGAAGTTGTTCAAGAATACATCTACCTAGGGCAGGTCATTAAGCTTGGTAGAAACAACTTCGAGCGAGAAGTCGATAGAAGGATCCAGTTGGGTTGGGCAGCATTTAGCAAACTTCGTCAAGTCTTCTCTTTGCCTTTACCGCAGTGCCTGAAGACGAAAGTCTACAACCAGTGCGTCCTGCCTGTTATGACCTACGGTGCCGAGACATGGACATTAACGGTTGCACTAGTCCACAAATTTAAAGTCGCGCAGCGGGCTATGGAGCGAGCTATGCTCGGAGTTTCTTTGAAGGATAAAATTCGTAATGAGGTCATCCGACAAAGAACCAAAGTGACCGACATAGCTCGCAAAATAAGCTCGCTGAAGTGGCAGTGGGCTGGTCACGTTTGCCGACGGACCGACAGCCGTTGGAGCAAACGAGTCCTGGAATGGAGACCGCGACTCGGCAACCGTAAGGTGGGACGCCCCCCTGCCAGGTGGACTGACGACCTGAAGAAGGTCGCTGGAGGGGACTGGATGCGGAAGGCACAGGACCGGGTGTTGTGGCGCACATTAAGAGAGGCCTATGTCCAGCAGTGGACTGCGAGAGGCTAATTGATGATGATGACTTATTGCAATAAAATGTTTTGTCACCGGCGCTTAGATTAACCTTAATTCAACAAAAAAAAATTTAATTAACATCAATCCAAGTACCAGCTCCGATGGGTATTGCATCATGAGAAGATTATTTTTTATAACCCAGAAGGGTGCAAAGGTATATTCAGATCCCATGCTGTACATAACTGCCTCTATGGTCTAGTGGATAGCGTATACACCTCTCAGTGCGAGGTCTCGGGTTTCATTCCACAATAGCAGCTTGGAGTTGGAATTGTGCCCGGTGGATGGCGATAGGCTCACCCCCTATCCTATAGCACCTAAACGTAACAGGTGAAATGAGGATGTTTTACACCTCTGCCAAACCCTTCTGGGTAATATAGGCGTGATGCTAGTCATACTATACACATAGATAAGACTGTCTAGACTATTTCTTTCCATATATTATATACATATTATAACATTTCTTGTAATATTAGTAATTATATAAGATGTTATGTTCTTTCTTTCTTTTCGATTTGTTCACACTATGTATAATGTTATTGTGAAAACTTTGTTGGCTTTCTGTTTCAATTTATGTCACTGTACTATCTGTACTAATAATGCTGTATGTTTTCCTTAAAGTAAATAAATAAAAAAATAAATATCATTCAAATGCTCCAATTCAAGTCCTTTAACACCAGCTGACGATAACCAGACAGTTTGTACGTGCCTTGAGTGTAATGTGTGTATCTATAGGGAAATACATGCGAAGTGTTATGCTCATTGGTTGGAATGAACATCAGGAGCAGGCCAGGTCTCTGGAGTCGCACTGAGGGAGGCAAAATGTGATATATCAAAGTTATTTTTATCTTAAAGCGATCTTTCGCCGATGTAAATCCGAGAATAAAAACAAATGCCTATTTATAATGGGCGCTTTCGTGCTTGTGGTATATGATGAGATAAGAAGCTCCTCTAAATCTAATTAGTAACTATCTTTGTAAAGTTATACAAGTTCTGCTTTGTTACCTTATTAAATCGTATTAAATAGTTTTGCTGTATAACACACTTTTTTTTTTATACCACGCCCCCAGCGAACGAACGTGTAGTCCACCTGATGGTAAGTGAAGTACAGCCCATGGACATCATCAATCCACAAAAGCAGATTATAGATGCGTCGCTGCAGCTGAGAACTACGGTGTTATGCCTCATGTGCCAGTAATTTCAGGGCCTGATCTCACCACCAAACCGGCACACAGTAATGGAAGCACTACTATTTGGCGGCAAGTTAAAGGTGAGACGGTGGTGCTGCCGCCCTCGAGCTCATTCACAAGAGCTCTACCACCAGTTACAACGGGTTATACTAAAAGTTACAATGGGGCATGGTGATTGATCCATAAATAGTAAAATATGGAATACCTTATCAATTACCTTACAATAAATCTAAATATTGCCACACAAATTATAGCAACTTTTGTAATAAAAACATTTTCATAAATGCAAAATTTCGTATAGCTATTCAACAAATGTAAAACAAAATTAATAACTTCACATACAAAAGACATAAACGTGACGTCACGCCGTTTGTTTGGGGTGTTTGGGCGAGTCTTAAATTAATGTGATTTTATTATTGTATTACCTCAGGAAGGTTAGATGTTAACAGAGTAATTAATTTAATAATGTTTTAATTGCATAAATAAAAAAAATAAGTTATCATGCCTATTCCTAATCCTAACTAGTCCCCAAAGGTACGGAATTGCAAAAAGCACCATAATATATATATATGTACTAGCTGACCCGGCGAACTTCGTATCGCCTAACAGTCAATGAATGTCGTGTTACCTTTTAGCTGAACTAATTTAGGCTTTGATGAACGTAATACAATGATACAAAATAATATTAATATAGATAGAAACATAAATGTATTTTATTATGATGAATGATGATGAAAACATACAGAATGAGAATAAAAATTAAAAAAATAATAATAATTAAGTACTTCAAACTCATGTCAGAAAAAAATGATTGAAAACTATGTTGTGCAGATTGGCATACACTCGGATTAATTCATTAATGGGATTTTCATTCAAGCACCTTGTGGTAAACGACATTCTTTGTTTTTTGGTCAGGCGCAAGAACAAATAGAGCGGATGGTTTGCCGACACGTGAGCATGCCACGTACAATTAACCATGACAAAAACATGCATTTTCTAGATTGAGGCCACAAATAGTTAAGGATTGGCCCTGTGATTTGTTGATCGTCATGGCGAAGGCAAGACGAAACGGGAATTGAATTCGTTTAAACTCAAAAGGCATATCCGTTAGGATCATCGGAAACTAAACGCGTTCCATTGCACAGTTTTGGTTGGTTTAAATTTCTATGCATGATGACTACCGAGCCAACCTTAAGTTTTAAATTGTGCGGTGGTAATCCAGGCACATCCAAGGAGTTTTAAAATTCACTTGGATAATTAGAAGCTTCTTCTTCGTTTGTTACACAGTCGATAGATTTGAATGAATACAGAGTACCTACGATTTGATTTTGTACTATAAAATTGAGGTCATCTACATCTTTATTTTTAGCGGCCAAAATTGCTCGCTCACTTAACCATTTAGTATTTTTGTGGTTAGCAATGATATCCGGGAATACTTTGTTGATAAGCTCGTCTTTTGATGATACGAAATTGAAAACATTTGGAGAAAAGGAAATCAAACCGCTCGATTAGTCAACAGGAACACGGCCATTACCGATAGTCAGCAATTGCTTCGAGAAATCATAAGCAGATAGAACGTTCAACAATGCAACTCTCATATTTACAGACAGTTGAAGTTTCTTTACATATCGCCACAGATTTGATGCTTTGAGGCAAGCGTTTTTTTCGTCGGCAGCAGTAGATCTTGCAATGAATGGTAGTGTTTGTCGGAAATCGCCAGATAATAAAATCATTGCACCACCAAAACATCTCAAGGTCTAGTGCTTCCAATGCGCGTTTGTGTGTCATTGTGCGCCATTGCCCATTCGTCCCATATGATGATTTTTGATGCTACTAAAACTTTGGCCCTTGCGGAGTGTTTCGAAATGCTACATGTCGGTTGTTCAGTAGTTTTAAGGTTTAATGGCAATTTTAACGCTCAGTGAGCCGTACGGCATCCGTCTAACAATGTGGCCGCTATTGCAGAAGAAGCAATTGCTACCGCAATTTCGGATCTCGCACGTACAGTGGCCAAAATCAATGACATGAGGAATGTCTGCCCAGTTCCACCGGGGGCATCAAAAAAAAAATAAGTCGCCATAATGGCAATTTCACTTTACCACTAAGGCAGCACAAACCAGGCGTTGGAATGGAATGGAATGGAAAGTGGACTCATTTTTCCGCACTTAGACTCTCATTTGGTCCATTGTGCGTGGAGAGTCCTGGCTAACATAGCCAGCCTAACTCCGCCCAGAAGCTCAGAAGTTTCCTGGGGACTTCACAGGCTTCGCGGAGTGACCTCACTGTTCCGAGGATTTGTTCCCGTTGAGAAGCAACGGCCCTACATTCCAGGACTACGTGGGAGACCGTTTCTTCGGCGTCAAGACATCCTCGACAGAGAGGACTGTCAGTGATTTTTATGGTGTATAGGTGTTTGTTCAAGGGACAGTGACCCGTTATTGACCCTATCATTATTTTTAGATTTGTTCTGTTTAGTCTTAGAAGGTTTTTTGTGAGTCGATGATTCGCTTGCGGTATTGCAAGTTTGGCTTGCCGACACTCAGCGATTTCTGACCATCGTTGGTTTTCGGTCTCTATCGATCTTTGGCGGATCCAGGTCCGGTATTGCGTGAAGGGGATTGGAAGAAGAGGTTGCGGGCCTTGTACTGTCGTATCTGAACCCCTTCTCGCTAGTTCGTCTGCAATGTCGTTACCAAGAGATCCACTGTGCCCTTTGATCCATTGCAGGGTGACCTGATTCCTGGAGCAAATTTTTTCTAGGGCATCGTGACATTCTATGATTAGTTTGTTGTTGGTTTTATTGTTAAACCAGGCGTTTCACCAGCAAACTTCAATGCTCCACAGTGCTGGCAAACAACGTCCATTGGACCAATGCAAACTAAACGATGCAAGCTGTAGTCGATGGTGCAATCATAAAGAAACGCTGCTCGATTCAAATCAATACTGGAACCATTTCTTCTTGCACTTCGAACATTATTCCTCTGTTCATCTGTGCGATAAGCTCGACGATTTCTCGTTTCTAACCTAGCTGTTTCACGGGCTGCCTCTCTTTGCTCTTGTGTTTGAAAAGCACGAATTAATTTAACGCATTGCAATATCGGCATATAGTCATCATTGGTCCAATATCAAAATTTTCATCATCACTGTAGTTCGCAGTGGTATCATATTGGAATGCCAAGCGATTGTATGATGCCAATGATCTTTGTGTGCTCACGCGTTGTCTCAATCGGGTTTCCAATTGTAATCTTAGGAAACGAATAACTTTTTTTTTTTACTTTTTTTTTCACAATTTCACAGTAAACACAATACCGTTTTGTCACATGAATTTAACTGAGCAGAAAACAATGAGTGGCTGTCAAACAATGTATCACGCACCGGCGCCATCTACTTATAATATTGGTTTGTAGCACAGATATAGATCTACATAGATAACGCAAGTACGTTTCACGATTTGTATTGAAACCAAGCGTGCCGACTTTTTGATACCTTTTGTGACGTCACAGCCGAAATTTAGTGACGGGAAATCCAAACCGATTCAAAGACACCGATGCCGCCGATGCCAATTCGCCCAGTACGTTCAACTGGAGCCGTCCGCTATGATTTTCTCTGACAAAAGACGCGCGTGGACTGAAGTTAGAGGCGACCAACCTCGACGCTTGGTCGGGGTTGAGACACGCGAAGTACATGCATCTGCGTTATCTATGTAGATCTATATCTGTGGTTCGCAGTGCATGCTATGTATCAGAGATGGCGCTGTATGTAAAAAAAGATTTTCCCGCTTTTCTGTTGAAATTTTTATTGTTTTCCTAAATTTTCTTTGCTATAAACCTCACGGAGCCCGAGACCTTTCCAACGAATGCAAAACCGTGGAAATCGGTTCGTGCGTTCTGGAGTTATAGCGTCAGGAAGGAAAACGCGACTTATTTTTATATAGTAGATATATTTATAAATATATATATTTGTGTATATTGTTGACAAATTTAAAGTATTATGTATGTACCATATATGTATTAATATGTAGACAATATATTTAGACAATAGACAATATATTTATTTTCTCACCACAACAAAAATTTAATACATAAAGACATTTGCTAAGATACAAGTAGGTATAGTAAAATTCGTTATTGTGGGAGACTGGTGCCCAAGCTAAGCCGAGGCTTGTATTTCAGTCGATTTTCAAATCAGTGTATATTTACTATTAGTATTATCGTAACGCAGCTACCTTTTGACTGTTTGAAAATGCCACTAGGCATTAAGTCCACCTGTGTACCATTTTGTGTGCAAAAAGTTAAATAAATAAATAATATTACTTGACAATTATACCTTCACAACTTGGAAAATGGTTTTATTAACATTGTCGCTGTCATCAGCATTAAAACTTTGGAAAGGAGAAAGATATTTACTTCAAAAGTTTTGTGATACCTGTTTAAATAAATTTGACTTAGATACCTACCTTAAGGTAGGTATTTAAGTAAAATTCTTTGAAACCAAATTTTAATTACTTTTCCTAAAGTTATTGCTGCCTTAATTTAGTTTTCTTATCTACTTACATCGATAGACACGCTCTCGTTTAGATGTAAGAAGCGCTAATACGAAAATTGTTGTTACCTATTTAGCCTGTTCAACGTAAGTTTTCGTTCTCTTCCTAGAAATCTATGCCACGGTGCTACGGAAATTGATGCCAGACGTGACATGTAAAATGTTTGCACCAAATAAATAATATATTCTGCGAGCTTGCTATTAAAAATGGTATGTTTTCTTGTAATATTTTTAATTTTCTGTATTTTTAAAGCAAAATATACCTGTGCTATGCGTTAGGAGCAAAGCACTAGGAGCATTGATAACAAAGGACCAAAGATGCAACATCTATCCCGCTGGATTCTTAATTCTTCAACCTTACTATTGTCGACATTAGTCATGTGTAAAATTAAGAAAATATAGTCATGCCATAAATACTGTTACTGCATTATTCTTTTTAATATTACAATATCGGCTAAATGTGTTAAGAATAATAAAATTAATTAATTTAAGTATTAAGTAGTATGCGACTTTTTATCATGTGTGGGTGTTGCAGTATTAAACACCCACGCATCTATTAGACTGATTTTTATAAAATTTAGCACACAATTAGATCAAAGCCTTTGCTAACATAATATAAGCTTTTTTTACCGACGTGGGAAGAGCCTCGAATAGAAGACAATACTTAGTTTCAAACAAATATTACTAACGCTTAAAAACTAAATCTCAATAACTTATACGACCTAATTCCTTCCACTAAGACCTTCTTTTACGAAGACACATACTGTCCTTTTACCGCACAGACCATTCACATAGGACTTTATCGCAGTAACTCAAAGGCAATATGTGGACCTCACAAAGGAAGGCCGCAGTCTAGAAGAAGTAAAAAAGGCGTATCTTCTGATTAAATTCTTTGTGGGAACAGATTGCCTTATTAAACTTTTTCATTCAGGTTTTTAAGACCGGCCATAATGGTCAGTGATATAAAGACGCATATTACACAGTAAATATATCAAGCACCTACTAATACTCGACCGCCATTTATATTAAATTCGGCGTTATAAGACATCATGATGTAACATCATGTATATATTACCCAGATTAGGCAGAGGTGTAAAAAATAGTGATCTCCATAAATTAAATCTAAGGAACAAAAACAAACTCGTTTCCAGGTCAATGTATACGCTTTTACAATAAACTTCCTTTAGACGCAATAGAATTATCGATAGGTAAATTTAAAAAATATGTTAAAATTAGATTATGTCAAAAAGCTTACTATAGTATTTCAGACTACATAAATGATAATAGTATTTGGAAATGAATTGCTCTTCTTCTCTTCTCTTGTTATATTTTTCATTTAAAAAGATGGTGCACATGAGTTTCTCACCAGCTCTTCTCATAATGCAATACCCATCGGAGCTGGTACTTGGATTGATTTTAATTCGATTCTAAACAGTTTGATTAAAATTAATCTGAGCCCCGGTTATTCAAATCATTGTGATTAGTATAATTTAGTATTATTTATGATTTATTTTTATACCATTTTTTGTAATGTTTGGGGCCTATGAAAATAAATGATTTGAATTTAATTTGAATTTGTGTATAACACCCATATTTCCCCAATTGTGTAAAGGTTCCAAGTAAACAATAACTCTGTATAGATAATATCAATCTTTCTAACAACTATTTTCTGACTGAATATTAGTTCTAATTATCCGATTTACTTGGCACCGACTTCAGAATTATAAAATAATTATTTAATAATGTCTATTTAACTAAATGAAAAAACACATTATTTTGTGCGAAGTAAATTTATTTTTTGCTTTTTAGTTTACCTACTTTTTGAAGTCGGTTTTTTTTTGTCAATAATTATTTTTGTACTGTCAATTGAGACTTAACGATACTTTTTTGCACACCCTATATTTTATAAATTTCGTACTTGGAAAAGTTAAACAGCAATAAAATAAGTTTTCCCTCCCTCCTCAAGTTCGGTCAAGCGCATAACTACATCCAAGCAAAAGTTGTCCAAATGCAGATTGTTAGGAACTCGAGAATAAGTTGACTGCATGTTGCATGCAAGTTGAATATTTAACGAATAAGAATATTTTATTTGCGAAAACATGTTTACTGCTTTGTGCTTTGTTGGAGAAAGAAATTTATCATGATCCTGCGGCCGCGATTTATAGCGATAACGCGAGAATCCGTGTGATCGTACAATATAGACAAAATCAAACTTCTAGGTAGGTTTTAAGTTAGCTGAAGATGGCTGTCGAAAATTAACAAATCAGGGACTAGAATTACAGATGAAATTGTGTGAAAGTTGTG
This sequence comes from Hypena proboscidalis, assembly GCA_905147285.1. Lineage (NCBI taxonomy): Eukaryota > Metazoa > Arthropoda > Insecta > Lepidoptera > Erebidae > Hypena > Hypena proboscidalis. The sequence goes on from LR990148.1 coordinate 13,656,591, forward strand.
TAACAATAAAAACATTCCGAGCAGTTAGCAACGTCGAGTTGCTAGAGGCAAAATCGGATTTCGCTCACTGTTTTCATACAACAAAGAACGACTTTTTGACATGCTGAGGTGAAAAAGAATAAAGTACATGTTTAGATATATTTTGGATTCGCAGCTCTTCATCAACGACCAACTCTTATTAGTAATTTTGCCAAGTTACTTCACAAACCACATACCGATTAGATTATTTCACGAGGAAAAATATACGCAAAAGCCAGCCACTAAGCTCAGTAGGCAATAAATAATAAAAATATACGCATAACATTAAAAGCTTTAGCGTGTTTCGCGCCAATTTAATCCAAGATAGCGGCACGGACAGTGTTGTCGTTATTCAATCATTTGTTATTCTGACAGACTATTACATGCTGTCGAGTCGATGAGCAATATTTATCATGGCAAATGTTGCCAGTAGCGGCTAAGATCAATTTTAATTTAATGTGTAAACTTTATTAATGTAGAATAAAAAATGGTAAATTGTAGTGCGTCGATATTGTGTTCAGTTTAAAAGACAACAGCAGTAACTGTATTATACCTACCCTGGTATGTTTGGTATTTTTTTCAAAAGACCAGCACGGGACTCTCCAAAAAGGTATTAGTTATGACATTATTTCTTAATTTGAGTAATGTGCGAGTGTAAGTAATGAAATATAATTAATATTTGTTTATGTAAATATTATTGTCCTAATCAAATATTTCACAAATAAAATGTATCTATCTGTGATTCAGTCCCACTAGTTATAAAGGTTAACGAGAAAGAAAGGGGTCAATGTGTCTGCAACTTGCGGCAGTGGAAAACTTTCATTGTGTCATAACAAAATGCTGTTACTAAGAAAAACGTTTTATTTACAAGCTTCATGTTTATATTTTGCTTACTAGTATTGTTTTTGTTGACCGGAAAGTCCATGATTTGACGAAAGAAATGAAAATCTTTAGCGATTTTTTTTTCTATGCATATTAAGTATGTATTTATAAAAGAAAAGTATACATGAATCAGTTATTCTGGTTCAAGCTCTGCTTAGTTTGGGACTACATGGCGCTGTGAGTATGTTGTGTGATATCCATATTATTATTTATTATAATCATGTAAACATAAAGTTACCCTGTCTATCCCAATACATTTGAAATTGCCCTGGCAAATTTGGGATTTTCCGATCATTTTATATTTTGCAGCTAGAGCTTCAAAACTATGTTGTTAATCACTGAAAAGTTTATTTTTATACGTTGATGATGCGTAATTTTTTCGAAGACCGTTTTTCCTATGTTTGGATCGATGCAATTTTTTGCAACTAGGGTCTTAGAATCATGTGGTAAGTGGCTTCGTCACAATGACATTATATAGTAGTTTTATTAAAAAGCCATTCCAAATGAAACAAAATGTGCTATACGAATACAGATACTGTGATCGGATCGGCCAAGTGATACAAATGTGGACACAGACTCAAGTAGCACAATGATTACACAGCAGTCCATTAACTCGTCCAGACAATTGTAGGCCTACCCTATTTTATCACAGGGCCAAAAGGGCTTACAACGGCTACTTGCCCCGGCAATTCTGTAGACGCACCCGGATTAGTGACGTCACTGTTAATTGTGGCTGCTAATAGCTCTCGTTAATTGTCTACGCTCTGTTTACGACATGTCTGATGAGGAAAAGAAATAAAGTATCTATTCTTGACTTTTTTATTTAGGGTGTAAAAGATATAGTGATGAAGCCGCTTACCAGTGATTAAGAACATGATTTTGAGAGACAGAGACTAGCTGCAAAAAAAAATACCGGAATAGTATTTTTTTTTTTCTGGATTTTACCATTTTGCCAACTGAATATGGAAGAGTGACATAACTTTAGGTTGGATCTTTGGGATTGCCTATTCCTATTTAGAATTTTAATATCAAACAATTTCGCATGTAAAGCTTTAAAATCATGTTCTTAATCACAAAACGTGAATTCGCGAGCTTGATCTCATACAGTAACGATTTTTTATTACAATCATCTTAAGCTTTGCATGACCAATGTTCTGATGTGTGTCAACTTGTCACTGGCGATGGCGAAAAAGGTTTAATACGGTAATCCTCGGATGTAGCGTTTTGAAGTTTTGACCTTTTATTGAGGTTCATAGTTTCTGCTTACCATTAGGTCGACTAAAAGCCAGTTTATAGCAAACATCGTATACAATAATTGTTTCCTTTAAATATTAAAAAAATATTAATACTTAGAACATAATTTCCCTACCCCGCAATAACTGGCAACATTTTCCATGATAAATATTGCTCATAGACTCGACAGCATGTAATAGTCTGTCAGTATAACAAATGATGGAATAACGACAACACTGGCCGCGCCGCCATCTTGGATTAAATTGGCGCGAAACACGCTAAAGCTTTTAATGTTATGCGTATGTGTTTTTATTATTTATTGCCTACTGAGCTTAGGGGCTGGCTTTTGCGTATATTTTCCCTTGTGAAATTATCCAAGCGGTGCGGTGTTTGGTTTCTGAATTGATTCGGCAAAATATACTTATTAGGAAGTTTTATCCGTAGGTAGAGTTACACCGGTAAATGTTATTTTTATTTCATTTATTGTGGTACAAGAAACAAACTGTATTATAATTAAGAACAATTACCAAAACATACATAATTAACACTGTCACCAACAAAGTTTCTAATAATAAAATTACACTCGACGGCTTAATTAATCGCACAGATAAATAATAAATATTACAATTTTAACAATTTAAGATAATAATATATGATGTATATAATATTTGTATTTATATTTATATTTGTATTTATACACATACCTAATATAAGATTTAACACATTTAATAGAATAAAAGTAGTTAACCTTAATAAATTTGGAGTTATGCGGCATTAGAAAATAGTTGTAAAATAAACTTATTTAATTTTTCATGAAAAATATCAATATCGTTAAATTTATTATTGTAACAGCTACACGCTCTTATTATGAATCTGTTTTTACCGTGTGAGGTTCTAGCGTACGGAACATCTAAAACCACAACACAATGACATCATGAGGTTGGTCTCCTACAACGTAAACCTATATTGCCCAGGAGCTCAGAGTAAGTATTAGGTAGAGATGACATGAGCATTTAAGTTGCGTACACCCGTAAAGGACGGCAAGAAAGTACATACATTTCATGGGGTTACCAGTGGTACCCAATTTTCCCCGAAATAATATTGTTATGCTGGACCTTTTCCATTTGTCAATGTACTAGGCAAAGAAGTTATATTTTGCAGTACTAAAGCGGCTAAAATTACTGGCACATGAGGCATAACACCGTAGTCCTCAGCTGCAGCGACGCAACTATAATCTGCTTTTGTGGATTGTTGATATCCATGGGCTGTACTCCACTTACCATCAGGTGGACTACACGTTCGTTCGCTGTGGTTTTTTTTCGCTTTCTCAACATTCATACATAAATAAAAAATAAGGTACTTGCAAAAGAACAAATATAATAAAAAATATATTAAATAAGACCAATAGACGTTGGCACCAGCGTTTAATTGTGAAGTCAAATGATGAAGAAGTGGGTTAAATAAAACTCAAAATTAAATATGATTTGTATTACTATCCCTTAAACCAAATCAACTTAGTATAAACATTTCTTATTTTTACTTGCATATCTTGGATTTCTTTTGTCCAATAACGAATGCGTACATTCAGATACTTTTTATAATATCAATGATAAATTATCACTTCGAACTCTGATCTACACATCATTTTCTACTTTAAGTTAAAACATTGAAACTGACAAGATTAATAAGCTTATTAATATGTCCTACTGAGTACATTATATTGACAAGAAATGCGAGTATATCTTGACAATGTAATAATTTTACTAATACTTACATTGAATGATCGGCCACTATTTCCAGCAGAAGGAAGAACAGGTGTAACATTTACTTCAGTATTCAGAACCTAAGATTTTTTTTATGATCAATTAAACAGTAAATATCCACCGTCCCTACTGCAATTCCCGACTTGGGTTAGTAATAGAAGTAGTCAAAGCTTCATCAGCCATTGGACAGATTTGCACTATAGATAAGAAACTAAAACAAATTATACAGTAAAAATACATAATTAATTTGTATGCAATTTGTTTGTATCGACACATACATTATGTGTGATAGTATACCTACTGATGTAGAAGGTATATCTATTGTTGGTGGGTTCTGTAAATTATAATGAGCTACTTAAGTAAATCAAACACGAAAAAAATACGCACGACTAGTAAGAAGCATACTTACATTACATTATGTAAAGTGTCGATACTGAAAATTCAGAAAGATAGGTCATTCGTTGGGTCTTTCTAAAACATCTATTTTTAAAATGTCTTGAACATATTTTAGAGTGCTTAGTTGGTTCTCAATCTTGTTGTCCTGTAGATATTATCCACATAATTATGTCGTACGTGGGCTTCTTTGGGAAATCTAAAAAAAGATTTACAATCAATTATAAAAACTATATAAAAATTAAGTTATTTAATTATTCTAGTCTTTATTGATATCTTGAATATTATTATTTATCACAATGAAAAAAATTATACACGAATTAAACTTTCTACTCATTCCCAAATTCCAGGGAAAGTTTCCACTTTTGGGCAGGTATCCATAAAGAATATATAACCCAGCCAAACAGAAAAGTAACTATACCAATGGCAAATTCACATGTTTTTATGATAACAATAAGTTTATGATAAATATTTCACAGTTTTATCGAATTCTTTGGTGTGAAGTTGTATGTTGACAGTAAAAATGGAGCAAATAATACGACATTATTCTAACGATAACATTTTTCAACTGTAACAACGGCATACTACATTTGGTAGTGTTATACAACAAAACGTGATTTTTTAGAAAACCTATATTTCTGAAATTAACTGTTTATTTGTATTGATTTGAGAATTGTCGGGCAACCAGATTCTAAGGGGATGCATTACTAACTGAAAACAAGCTATCCTAAGGTTTGAAGTGATACTTACTTGTGAAAAGTTATATTTTCCTGTTTACGCTCACTGCGGCTTTTGCAGCCAATTATACAACACTGCACCATGTTTATTGTTCACTACAGTCACTACGGTATGTTTAGGGCACGGAATATGGCTATGTAACTAGTTTAAACTAGGAAAAAAAACGACTTCTTTCCACTACCGACACGATATAGGTTAGGCAAATTCAAATTGGGCAAACAATAAAAAGCTGTACGGTGACAGAGACAAAAAAATAATATTTCTTTCTCTGTCGTTTCTACTGATATTGTATATGGCCATCTCTTTTTAAAGTACTATGGTTACTATGGTTACGAGCCATGCCAAATCCAGTACTATCCTTCATCCAAGCCCAGGAGATATAAAGAATCAATAACATTATTTAAAATTTTATATAAGAAGATTACATCTCTGTGGGAGCGGCAATCCGTTAAATCTAAATATAGATCAGAATTTCCTGCTTTCAATTTCTGTTCAGCAACATAAATAATTTCCTGGTTTTTATAAAAAATAACCAAAAATCTTAGGGTAATATTAGTAACAAACTGAATCACATAAATGAAAACCATATTACTTACGTTATTTGTGTTGATAAATGAAAGCATTGAATTTTTTATTTAATAAATTAACTGTTCCTTACCTCCTGGTTTATAAATGTTTGTAATTTGAGAAGAGCGGGGTCTCCTAACACAGGTATTATTTACTTAAAAGGAGACCTTATAATGTAATGTAAAACTAGCATGTAAGAAAAAGTAAATAAACTATTTTTTATTTTAATTTTTTTTTTTTATAGAAACACCCAGACTAAGACAAAACCCCATGCACACAAAGATTTTTTGTCTTAAGCGGGAATCGAACCTGCGACCTCGGCGTAGCAGGCAGGTACACTATCCACTCCGCCATTCGGTCGTCAAAAGTGTTATCTGAGCTTTTTCGGTCAGAAAATGTCTCAGATGGAACTTAAATATACAGGTAAAATGTGGGTGTTATACATCTCTGCCATATCCTTCTGCGTAATAAAGGCGTGATGTTATGTTTATGTATCATCTGCTACTAAATTCTCAGATGCGGCTCTACGTAAACTTTATACTCACCTGGCAACACTAACATTACAAGAACGACTGCCGTAACATAGCCTATGTATGACTCGCTGAACAGGCGTTATAATCTGTTGACGAATTTTTAAAAATGATACAACTCTAATTTAATATTTCTTTCTCTGTCGTTTCTACTGATATTGTATATGGCCATCTCTTTTTAAAGTACTATGGTTACTATGGTTACGAGCCATGCCAAATCCAGTACTATCCTTCATCCAAGCCCAGGAGATATAAAGAATCAATAACATTATTTAAAATTTTATATAAGAAGATTACATCTCTGTGGGAGCGGCAATCCGTTAAATCTAAATATAGATCAGAATTTCCTGCTTTCAATTTCTGTTCAGCAACATAAATAATTTCCTGGTTTTTATAAAAAATAACCAAAAATCTTAGGGTAATATTAGTAACAAACTGAATCACATAAATGAAAACCATATTACTTACGTTATTTGTGTTGATAAATGAAAGCATTGAATTTACTACAAACTATATTTAATATTATTAAATAGAAAAATATATATGCGGTAAAAAATTTAGATATCACGGAGCCGGACAGAGAGAGAGGCAGAGACAAATACAAAAACATAAGTAGAAAACATCAAGAAGGTGCGTCATACTCCAACAATTTGCAACAAACTTTTTGGACCCTTACAACATCCCATACCACGTTTATATTGATAATTTAAAAATAATCTAAGAGCAAACAACTTAGTAAAATACTTTTTGAGAGTCCTCTCCAAAATTCTAAGAAGTTTTTAGAGCGAAAGCCAATTAAATCAAATCATTGAAGCATGGCGTTCATCCGAGTGGACAATACTTCACCGGAACTACCCGGCTGCCGGAAATGTTTCGAATTTCAGGCAATGTATAACATTTTCAAGGTTTCTTTAATGCAAGATTCACCATAGAGCAAAGCTTATGTAAAGGAACACTTGTAAAAGGAAAACTTTACCGTCCTAAATGTCATTTAGATATATATATGAAAGAAATGTGTTTAATAAAGCTGTAGAAGTTTACAATAAACTACCAAATCAATTTAAAGAACTGCCCTTGAACTTATTTAAAAAGAAATTAACGTTGTGGCTTGCAGAAAAATGTTTTTACACCCTGAAAGAATTTATGACATGTACCTTTTAACATCAATGTTACATTTAATTAAATTATTATATTAATATGTATGGATTATTGCTTAATTTAATCATTAATAAAATTAGACTTGTAATATTTTATTTTTTAACAACATTATTATAGCTGACATTAACTGGACATTTCATAAATTCATTGACATTATAATTATGTATTTATCTTGACATTATATAATGAATTAATATTTAACTAGAATTTAATTTTGACATTTAATTACTAATTTTAATATGCTACTACTTAAAATTTACTTACTACTAAAAATTATTTACTAATTAAAATTTGCACACCATTGTTGTTATGGTAGAATGTCACAGTGTCTTAATATGTAATGTAACACCTATGTACTACTACATTCTTGTGAATAAATAAATCTGAATCTGAATCTGAAAGGACAACCGCCATGCTCCATATTTTTTTTGTTTAAATTCGATAGTGCCTGCCAACCAAAAAAAAATATTTTAATCTATTAGAACTTTATATTATGGCACCAAAACTGTGGGACCATCATCAAAATCAGTCCAGAGGTCTTCATAGATTTGTCCATCAGATCAGGACCCATTTGAAACAATACCCTGTATATCAGTCGTTCAGCAGGTAGATAAAAGAAGGTCATCAAAGGTGGTAGACAGCAGCTATAAGTTTATAACGAAGCTAAAACCTTATTCAAATTATGAAATACGGGTGTTACTCTCGTAATGTTGGTCTATTTAGTCGACCGCGGTTTCGCCTATACGTCTAGGCATTATCAAGAGAGTGCGTGCAAGACTGGCTGCGACTCAGGCGCGACGTATCGCACTCTCTTGATTTAGGTTGGTAAATAACGACAATACATACAAACGACCGTATGTAATCATTATTTCCAGACTAAATAACAATGGGGCCGCTGGGAACACAAAATGGCGCTATAATGCGTTTGTATCTTAAAAGGCGCTTGAGTATTTTGTCGTTATAAAAGCAAAGGTTGCGTATCTTAAAAGGCCTGTGTTCAAGTATTTCGCCGTTAGGGGGGGGGGGGATTACAATTACTCCTAATTTGTGAAATACGATGGAATGTCTTGTTGTGAAGGCAGATTTAATGGTGACGTATTGTTTAGTATTAGTAGCAGACTATTTTACTGCTCGTTTGTCTAGTGGTTAGCGTATGCGGCCTGTCACTGCAAGGTTCCGGGTTTGATTTCTGAGTCGAACAAATATAATAAATATCTCCCAACTTACACACAACGTCTACTATAGGTACTAGAATAACTGATACTAATACATATATACTTTTCTTTTGTAAATACATACTTATTATACATAGACAAAAAAAATACCAAAAAAACTGCAATGTAAAATCTAAATTAACTGTTCCTTACCTCCTGGTTTATAAATGTTTGTAATTTGAGAAGAGCGGGGTCTCCTAACACAGGTATTATTTACTTAAAAGGAGACCTTATAATGTAATGTAAAACTAGCATGTAAGAAAAAGTAAATAAACTATTTTTTATTTTTTTTTTTTTTTTTTATAGAAACACCCAGACTAAGACAAAACCCCATGCACACAAAGATTTTTTGTCTTAAGCGGGAATCGAACCTGCGACCTCGGCGTAGCAGGCAGGTACACTATCCACTCCGCCATTCGGTCGTCAAAAGTGTTATCTGAGCTTTTTCGGTCAGAAAATGTCTCAGATGGAACTTAAATATACAGGTAAAATGTGGGTGTTATACATCTCTGCCATATCCTTCTGCGTAATAAAGGCGTGATGTTATGTTTATGTATCATCTGCTACTAAATTCTCAGATGCGGCTCTACGTAAACTTTATACTCACCTGGCAACACTAACATTACAAGAACGACTGCCGTAACATAGCCTATGTATGACTCGCTGAACAGGCGTTATAATCTGTTGACGAATTTTTAAAAATGATACAACTCTAATTTAGATCTTTGTTAGTATATAATGTAATCATTAGTTATAAATGACAATTTTTTTATTTGACATTGCAAAATTGAATTTGGATTATATTTATTTATTTTTTAAGTTTTTAATTTAAATTTACCATTTTATTATTTTTGTACTTTTATTTGCAATTTATTATTTATGATTATTTTGGGCATTTATATTATGATTTTGGAATCTGTAATTTAATGCTCAATTGGAATTTTGTAATTATATTATTAATAAAGTTTATATTACCCATTAGCATAAATAATATATATCTGTAATGACGTGTAAACCAATTACTAATAAATGAGTACGTACGTGGAGCAGATTCTTTAATAAGTGAGTAAGCAGTTCGATATCGATCCATTCACAATAAGTTTGTCTGCGGCAAGAAGACGATTGAGTCTCGAATTCTTTGAATGAGCAGAGTATCATATTTTTTATTTTATATTATGTTATATTTTTTTTCTTTTAAATCGCGTTTTAATTATAAGCTTATGAGCAAACGATGTTAGCATTAGTTTTGTTCGCATTAATTTGTTATACCGTCACTAGCAGCGAAAGCTTGTAATTGGCTTTATGGTTCCTAACCTATTGTTATTGAAGTTATATTAGCTATAAATTTTCCATATGATAAATAAATAAACAGTGCAGATCAATTTGTAAGTACAACATTGTCTATTAACCATTACATTAAGTAAATTTAATAAGTATATTATTGGTGTACTGTACCAGTTTTGATGTATAAACTTATTCTATTCTATTCTAAAGATTTTGTTGCGTTTTGTCAAATTTTTGTATGAGGAAACAAGACAAAAACATACCTAAATCTGTCTCGCTCGTTACCACGCTTGCCCGACTGGTCAACTCGAAATCGACCCAACCCCGTTTACGACTACTTTCAATTTAGGACAACGGCTCTTCAAATTACACATGTCCTATTAATTCAGGAGTTATAAAGAAGGACACTCCACATCGTTTATGAGTTACAGGACGTTAAGTTTCAGACTGAAATGTGTTTGTTAAAGATGTAGGTGATTTATGAACTGAGTAGAGTTAGCAAGTATTGTAACGTGGTTAAGAATGGAATAGATTATATTTCGCCTGCCTTGGGATAGTGGTTTGCGTTTGCAGCCTCTCACAACAAGGTTTGGGTTTCATTCCCGAGTCGGTCAAAAGTGTAATTTGGGTTTTTACCGTTAGGAAAATTCTCAATAGCAGCATGGAGTTGGAATGCAGTCTCGTGGATGGTGATAGGCCACTTGGTGGGACCAAAAAATAATAGGTGAAATTTGAGTGTTAAAAAACCAAAGAAGTAACGTAGCATATTATTATGATGATTATGTTATAAAACTACTACAGAAGTTTTCTTTCTTAATGCACTATTAGGGTTCTTCAACGCGGAATGGAACCGTCAACTTAAATTGCCACTTGAATCCGTGAAAGCTCTACCGTTCTCAGTTATGGTAACCCTATTTACACACAAACAATAATGATAACTATGTAATTAAACACTACCCACGCGTATTAATTCAGTAACGTCACACATATCTATCGGGCCGTGCCGTATGAGTGTTTATTTGGGTTGAATGTCATCTTGGAGCCTTAATAAAGAGTCTACACTACCGTACCTAGCCATCATTGGCAATAACAGCACAAAAATAGTTGCCCTCATTGCGGCAATATGATTTTTTTTAAAACCTTCTTAGCTAGAGTGATCCTATAGAATCATATGAAGCCCAAAACTATTAAGACCAATTGACCACTTAAGCTTGCAGTTGGAAGCAAGCGTCAGCGTCAACGTCCGGTGTATGTTTACTTATTTTATACAAAAATGCGCGCGCAAATGGATAATAGAGGCGTGATTAAATGAAATTTGGAAGGGAATTATCGCAAATCATACAAGTTATGGGCACAATGTTATGTAATGTATGTCCATTGTCAACTTAGCACTATTAATAGTTTTTTTTTGTATTCCAGGGCTGTACCTACGCCTCATGGAATCAGATGTGAAGTTATTCAAGAAGGTTTTACTAAAGTTTCACTAGATGAAAGTATCGATATCTGCTAATGGATCAGATAGATACATACAAGTAAATAGGCTTCGAAAATCAGTATATACGAAACCCTTTTAGGAAACCTATTGGTGTCTCAGTGGTCGAAATTTGAGACTCGTGAGGTTTAAGTGATCTCCTTGCCTATTTTGCTTTGGGTGTTTAGAAAAATCAATTAGTACATTGAAAGGGTCAATATGTGTGTTTTCAATGTCAAAATAACAATGTTTATAGTTGTTTGCAGGATACCTATGCCTAAAATACAATTTAAATTTTTTAGGTTGGCTGCTTGTATCGGCTAAATCTAAAATACTCTTCTGGCTTGATCGATTTTGATAATATTTTAGACGCAGGTTACTAAATACAGTCGCGTAACAAAGGCTAATTTTTATCTATCTCACACAGACGAAACCGCGGGCGAAAGTTAGTTTGTTTGTTAGATAGGATTGTAATAAATTTAATTTTTTTTTACATTTTTTTTCATCTTCATACATTTAATATAATTTTGAACGTCTCGGTAGCGGAGCAGTAAAGTTTCACACGGGCCAAAACGCGAAAGCAGCTATTAGTTATTATAACGAATTCCACGCGGTCGAAATCACGGGCAAAAGCAAATATAAAATTGTGACCATAAATAACCCTTAATTTCACGGGTGTTGGATAAACCTTATTGGTACGATAAGCACATAAATGAAAAAGACACACCATACAACACACATAAATGAAAAAGACAGCTGCGTTCTATTTTCAAATGTAACTTGTCACTTTTAAATTCGATCACATTATATATCAGGTGGACTACACGCCACCGGTTCGCTACATACATCGTAAAAAGAATTAGCAAAGTAAAATCCTAATAAAATCTTTCAATTGTAACCGTAAAAGATTTTATCAGAATTTTACTTTTATATTAAAAATTACATTATAATATCTCAAGGAGCGTCAGTACATTACGGTATGCGTACTCTAATTCGATTGTCTCGGCGGGTGCTCACAATGGGCCACCACGGCGTGCATTAGGCATGCTTTCAGCCTCCACCATGGTTGGTTACCTCCCTTATGCGACTTAAACAAAAGAAAAGGTTTTTCCCGTTGCTACGACGGGGAGCTTGGAAAACCAGCTTCTGCGCTCAGATTTGCCTGTATTAAGATAATTTTTAAACAATATCAATGAATAACTTAACATTTCATCACGCCTGAATTGGCCAGGATAATGAGGCAGAAGCATATAACACCCGCAATTACACATTTTTTAGGTTATAGTGGGCCTGTTGGCCTTTACCAAGTATAATTGCAACCTATATATTATTTTACGCTACCGAGGTGTCGACCGCACTGCTGGCGGTCTGTGGTCCAGAGCTCTGCGTTTCGCGTTCTCTGTAGTTATTGGTAACGTCATAGAACTTAGCACACACACATCACTTGCGGTCAGCGTTCACCGTTCTCGCTATAAAAAAGTGAACGCAAAACTTGGAACTCTGACCGCAGAGTGACAAAAAAGACATTGTCTGTTAATATATTTTTATTGATCATTTGGCTGATATAACATCAGATCGACTGCTTCTCACTGATTCTATGCGTATGTGCGGGTTGAAGCTGACGTGGAATATTCTTCTGGCGCAGTAATCCAGCAACGAGAGTGCCAGGGGATATAGCATCTTCTGGTGCGAGGGGTGCTTCATCTGGTGACAGACGAGCGACTTAAAATATACCAAATCATTTTATATTCGGCCTTCTTACTAAAATTAAGAAAACCATTCGGAAAAAACTAACAGAAAGAAAGTTGGTTTAAACATTTAAATTGGGCTAACCGAAATCTAAATGGATAACATAAGTATTTGATCAGATTTTAAGCAATAATTAAAGAATGAAAAGTTTTCATCCATTAATATTTGGATCCTTCAAGAAACGATTTAAAAGAAAGGACTTAAATCAAATAAATCGGAGTAGGTTTTAATCGTAATTTAGTTTAAAATACCAAAGACAACCTTAAAATAAGATATCTATTTATTTAACTAGGTCGTATATTAGACTGAAGCTGCCGCTCCTCTGTGCACCCTGAAGGCACAATACTCCATCAAAGCTAAAGCTAACGGGTAAGCTATTGGTCTATTGACCTGCCAAGTCACGAAGTAAGCCAAGAGAGCTCCTCCTACGGTGTACCAGCCCCACTCGCTATTCCTCTTGTGAGAGTAATAGGCCAGAGACACAACATTCCCCGCAATCATGAGGTGTCCAAGATGAGCGTTGTCGTTTCCAACGAGGTACAGCACGAAAGGCACTACGCCAGAAAGAAGGTGCACGGCCTGGAGTGTCTGGTCGCTGCTGTACAGGTCTGCCATCAAACATGGCAATGCCAGGTACTTGGATGCTTTGAGACTAAGCATGTAGGCGCTGGTGAAGTCGTTCTTGAATGTTACGCCTGCAAAAGAGTTTAAATGTACCTATGTTGAAAGGATCTATGACATATTACTCTCCTCTGATTGGTCTAATTGATATATTGACGACGTAAGAGAAGAGACACTTATGTATCAAGAAGAAAATCGATCATGAGAATTACTCAGCACCGCCCCGGGATCCAATCCATGGTACTCCCCCTGGCCACTGGTACCCAGCTATTTGATTACAAGAAACATACTAACTTTGATAATGCAAGATTCCCAAGATTCCGTGTAAGAAAAAATTGGCGTGCATGCCTGGGTGTGAGAAGGTTCTGCCGGAGAATCCAGTACCGACCCCCTTGCCGGCAACAATGCATAGAATGATGTGAGCGAGAGAGGTATTGATGTCATCCTGTTCTCCCATATAATGATTTTATAAAGAATAATGCCAAAAGAACAGACTACAACAGCATTGCCTTTCACACGATGAAAAAGCTGACTATACTTTAATTTTTTGTTGAAATAATGCAATAAATAAATTCTATAAAATATATTGAACGTCAGCAAACTGTCAGGTCAAAAAAAGTATAAAACCATAAAGAATGAGGTGCCGGTCACAAAAAAACGGTTGATTACGATTAGAGCGATGTCTCTGTTTCTTATATTTTATAAGTAAAAATCTGTGAAATGTTCTTCTGTTCATCATTTATATAAAACTATTATCAACTTTTATTTAAACTGTCTGCCTTGGTGTATGTAGAAACTGACTGCAATAGATAATTATATGCAAGTTAGTATTTCATATTTAATAACTGTAATATACCGACTATTTAGATATATAACTCACTTATCCATAACTGGTGTCGTAAGTCTTTACTATGACTTAGAAGTTTTTGCCCTGCATATCCAACTCATTGGCCGACGTACGATCGCTAACCATGAGGGTTCGTGGCTTCGATCCCGAGATTCGGGTATAGTACTTCTTGAAATCTTTGCATCAGGAAACCCTGAGTAGCACGCAATCACACGCACGCACGGTACTGTGCCCGATAGATTTCTACACCCCCTTTCACATGGGACCTAGAGATCGGACCTAATGCTCTGATCCATGTTTTATCTTTACTTTAGAAACGATTTTAAGTTATTTATTAATACTACGTTACGGGTTGCCCCGTACAGGCGCGATACAGAAAGGTTTAAGGCGGGTGGGAGTTCATAGTTTTTGACGAACGTATAGCTTAAAACGGACTAACATTTGGTACTTGCTATCTTATTAACTTTTGTTTATCATTAAAAAATACCTATCCAACGACGTATCACATGTAGTTATTGGAGAGAGGAACCAGATTGAACCTTCTCCTTTAATAAAACAAAAACCACTTTAAATTACAAAAAATAATTGTAATTAACTGTAATAATACATTCATAAAAAAACTATACAGAATTTAAGTTACTTCTGTAAACGCTCCTTACATTCAGAGTTTGGTAATTTAATATTAAAACTAATCTTCAATACAATCGGTCACAAATTAAATTTTATCATCCAAATTCGTGATTTGTTTATTAATAAATGAGGGTGAGTAAAAATGTATTTTTTGACGCTGTAAGAGATCACAAAAATGCTTGTATTAAACATGAAAGTAACCTAACAAAATTAAATATACAACCAAAAGCCGCGTGTACAAAAAAATATCCTTTTCACCTAAGCAGCTCAAAAAGTCGTTCTTTGTTTTGATTCGAGTCATTTCAATGATCAAAACTCAATTTTGCATCGAGTTTTTTTGTTTTTTTTTATGTCTCACAATTTTCACAACACGTCATCCAGTCCTGAACTAAGCAACTAAGCAGAACTTGTACTATACTCACTGCTGAGGAGAAAAGTTGTATCTGCGGCACGAGATCAAAGTTATATTCTTCGAGTGCTAATTTTGAGTCCCGTATAAGCGAAAGATTATATAGTAGAATCACGAGCGTAGCGATTGATCTAGGTTAGAATCTTGAGCGTAGTATGGGACCTCAAAAGCACGAGATGCTCGACTTTGCTCTCTTGTTGCACAAATAATTAAGCAGCAGGTCGTGCCGCCGGCGCCGGTGGTGGCTCCGATCCCTCGAAATATACTCTATAGGCGCAATCTTCCATCAATGTCAGTGCCAAAGGGTAAATGACCGTCTTATTCACTCTAGGAGACAAGAAGTAAGCTACACAAGCTCCTATAGCCGTAAACCAGCCCCATTCGCTTTTATTCTTATGAGCATGGTAGCACAAAGAGGCTACATTGCCAGCCACCATTAGATACCCCAGTTGGGGGTTGTCGTTCCCGGCTAGAGCCAACACGAAAGGAATGATGCCTGAAAGGAGGTGGATTGAACATAGGTTCTGGTTGTCTCTGTATAAATCTGCCATCAAACAAGGAAGTGCCAAGTATTTAGACGCTTGCAGGCTTAGAATATAAGCTTCGCGAAACTCGCTTTTAAACAATTTACCTGCAGCAAAGATAATGAAATGTTATCGTTATGATCTTAAATATAAATAGAAAAAAATTAAATAGGTAGGTACAATAGGTTGTACATACTGTGCATACCTATCTTTTTTTTTTTTTCAAAGCCATCAAAGTCAGATCTTTAAATTAAGATTTGACTTCGATGGCTTTGCATTCAGAAATTCTAACCAAATAATTGTAGGAATGTCTCAGATAGACCAAAACTTACTTCGATAATGCATAAATCCTATGACCCCATGTATGAAGAAATTAGCATGCATACCAGGGTTGCTGAAACTAACCCCATGAATGCGACCTATCCCCCTCCCCGCGACGCAGCAGAGCAGTAAATGAGAAACAGCTGTGCCCAAATCATCTTTATGTTCCATAGGATTCCTGTATACTTATTTAGGAATAATGTAAACACATGAAAGAATTCAATTTATAAAATTAAATAATGAAAAAAATATATTCCTTTTTTTTCTGTCACATAAATGACATTGACATTTCAGGTTTCAAGGAAAAAGTAAAAGTGTCAAAATGTAAAAGAGTTGACGTGGTTGAAATAAAACTTTTTTTGATAACATTTTGTGGTCATACTTTTTCTCCAGACATTTTTTTCATTATATAAATAATGAGCGAAAGCCACTTTTGCTGCCGAATAATAAGTTTGGAAAATACCCAAGAATCCTTCATTTTATCAAAGCAAAATTTTGTGTTATTAACGGTAACGGGGTGCAGTTTCAAAATACCCGCCCAATCTTAACTTCATACTCAAACATAAGTTTTCCAAATATCACCACTAGATGGCACTAAAACCCATTTTATTTTTATTTAATTATTCGATTTTGCGCTATGTTTACTAGTAAATTAATTAATTTGTTTAATAATAAGAATTTAAAATGCAACTTTCAATAAAATAATTAATTTTCAAACGATGTTTATTAGTAAAAAAAACCATGAGGCTGTGTGACTTTTTCTTTGCCTAAAACATGGCGGATATTGAAATTTAAAAAGTAAACTTGAGCTGCCATTTTGCTGCATTTGAGATCAATAGCGTTTGATTTCATTAAAATATCAGCCGTTTTCACATAATCCGTTTAGAAAACAGTCAAAGTGCGTTAAATTTAAAAACTTAACAGTATCAGACACAAAATGGCAGCGAGCGACTCTGGAACGGATGAGTCACTGTATCCTATTGCGGTGCTCATAGACGAACTGAAAAACGAAGATGTCCAGCTTCGTTTAAACTCCATCAAGAAGCTGTCGACGATCGCGTTGGCTCTAGGTGTGGAGAGAACCCGATCCGAGCTCATACCCTTCCTTACGGAGACTATTTATGACGAAGATGAGGTTTTGCTTGCCCTCGCCGAACAACTCGGTAAGTACGTCGCCAACAGTTAAAAAAATATGGTTAGGTGTTTTATATACTCAAAATATCCCCAATAAATGGCTATATAACCAGGCTGTAGTGATTTTGATGATCACACATTCGTCAAGAATCATGCATTGCTTCTTACTTTGTCATCATTTTTCCTTGAATAAGAAAGCTTCCAAATGTTTTCATTGTTATCTCCCTATTAAGATAATAATGAAACAGTATTGTCACAGAATAATAAACAATCATGGAAGAGTATTCTCTAAAACAGTCATTATAAATAGAACACTTATGATAATGTATAGTGCAGCATACACAATGTTTTCCTGTAAAATTATAGGAGGTTGCTAAGTCTACAGTACTTACTTTACTTACATCATGAATGTACATTAATAGGCATGTAAAAAGTGTTTCTGTATGTAAGTAATCAGTTTTAATTAAGCTGTGGCTGTTATATCAATATTCACTAGAATAATTAAGTGACAATTTAACTAGGAAAGTTGGAAGAATTTAATCATTGTACTACTAGTGAGCCATAAATTGAACCTTGCAGTCTCCACAGCGTTACATAGTACATTACTATACTGAGAATACAGCGCTCAGATCTTAACTTACAACACACAAGCAGCAAGTAGAAAAACAACATTTTCAAATACTACGTAGGAAAATGTGATTAGTGACAATTCAACCATGATAATATTATTGGAATACAAAAGAATAAGAGCACTTGCTTAGCAATGCTCCTACCTAAAAACCCAGCTGTCTCTGATCCCAACATGATAACATTTGCATATAATATATAATTATATAAACTCCTTTCTTGTAGGGTAAGCTAGCTACAGATACATACATACATATACGCTCATACTCATACATGCACGCACACACACAGACACACTCACTTGCTTTTTTATTAGTCAAGTCTCTTCTTTACAAGTCTCTCATGGCAACAACAAAAGGCTGGTAATCTTCATTAAGGTTCTCCTAGTATAGATACTAGTCGCTCACACAGACTTACCCACAGATCATGTAACAACTAGTTTTAAAACTGAATCTTGTAACTGTTACAGCCATCTAGTTAAATTAGGCATCCAATTGGATACCTAGGCCGCTTATTAAATGCCATTAGCATCTGAATCGCAAACTGCGTCTACTTAAAACACTAGGACAATACAGTGGACCCCCAGTAATCAGACAAACAGTTTGCAGGGCAGTGTCGGCTTAGCGAATTTGTCGACTTATAGAGTACTGCCTTAGACCCCCTATAGTCCTGATTTATTTTACGAAAGAGTACCTTGTAATCCGACAGATCCAATGATAAAATTCTGTGTTATATATATGTATGTACTCGGACGTAAAAATCTTACTTCATTATGTATGTCAAATTTAGTAAATTTAACAACACAATAGAGAGACGTTTTATTATAAAATTAACGTTAGTTATGCTATATAACTTACAAAAATAAGCAATAACCTTACATTAGGCAATACAAATTGTGTACAAACAAATGTACATACTTAAATAATCAAAAATTATGAGTCAATCAATTTAACACTGATGAAAATATTCATTTTTATTTTGTTTAACATTGTTATAATAATAGACCATGGCAGATTACAGGGGGTGCCAGATAAGCCAGCAGCCGGATTATGGGGGGTCCACTGTAGTTAAATAAACTTGAATCACTTAACATTTAATTTAATTTCACTTAACAATTGAAAGTTACCCTATTGGAAATGACTGATCAAGACTCAGCCAAGTGATTCAAATTTAGTTCTGTTATTTTTCTATTGTAGCACTACTTGTCTCAGTTGCCATTAAATAAAAGAAGAAGAAGAAGCACTACTTGTCATAATCTCATTAAAACTCGTTTATATAATCTTATATATACTTACTTGATAAATTGAAAATTATTAATAATTTTGTTCCTGATCATTCAATGTATAGAGTAAAGGTTAAGTTTTGGTTCTATAAGGTAGGTTATGTTAGGTTTGATTGTGACTTGTGACCAACAACGCACGAGTTCCAGAATCATAATGCTTGCCAAGGGCTAGATTGACAAAACAAACTAACGACAAAAGTATAAATTTTCAATTTAACTAAATGACTTCACAACATTCAGTTGTTATTAAGCTATTTCTTTGGCCAGCATTAAGTTAACGGCCTAGACTGTTAACTAAACTCCTGATAAAGCTAGTTTGTTACGACATAACTGTTCTGTGTGAGAAGTAAAATAGCTTTATTATTATTATTATTGCCATAATCACGAAAACGGAGTAGGTATTTGACTAAAACCATGCAACATAATATGTATTTAAACATAGGTAATTTAAGATTATTTTTCAAAAAAATTGACAAAGCATCTGTTACACATTTCAAATGTTGATGCAGAATAAGAATATTATTTATATTTAAACTGAACATTTTTCTAGGTAATTTCATCACCCTTGTTGGTGGTGGTGAATTTGCTCACTGCCTACTCCCACCGCTGGAAACACTGGCCACCGTTGAAGAGACTGTAGTCCGTGACAAGGCTGTCGCTTCACTGAGGGCTGTTGCTGCACATCACACTCCGCAAGCCTTGGAACAACACTTTGTGCCGTTGGTGCAGCGTCTTGCTGGAGGTGACTGGTTTACTTCAAGGGCTTCAGCTTGTGGCTTGTTCAGGTAAGCTATAGTTTCTTGTTTAACTTAAAACTTGATTATATCATCCTAATTCTGTAAATAAGTTACTCACTTATAGGTGAAATCAAACATGTAGGTGATAATGTGAAGTTGGCTTCATCAACCAATTGACAACATTTCATTTTTTTAACATATATAAATTATTATTTTAATTGAAACTAGATGTAAAATAAACGGACCCGTATTTTTTCTTTTTGCGAAATTTTATTATTTTCATTCATTATTTCCTTCTTGAAAGTTAGTGCATTCTAAATAGACGTAAGCGCCAAATGACGTCACATATACGGTGGAATAATGATATGCCTTTGCTTATTATTTTTTTTGTTGATGTGACATATGTCATAATTGTCATACTTGTTTACAACTTTGTTTGTTTACCTTTATTTTCTTGCATAAAAATCGTATTATTCTCTCTATTCTGCTCCTCATTCATCAACCATGAAGGTATCAGATGGATTTCAAGCTGCTGATAGCAAGAATTTGCCAAAAGTTAACTACGTTATGCTTTTGGAATATATGGTAGAAAACGACTGCTACAATGCCGCCGAAACGCGTAGTGCCAAAGCATTATTAGCTTCCAGGGATGTTTACGTAGACACAGCTGTAGGATATGTGTGGAAGTAAAGCGTGATACCAACTCGTGCACCATTAAATGTACGGTGACACCTGAACTTAAAGTAAGAGCCAAGTTGTACATGGTAACTGCTGAAATTGACGAGTCTAAGGAAAATATCATTTCTGTTCAGTGTCATGATTATACTGCGTCTTCAGGAGGGTGCAAACACGCTATCTGCTTTGCCATGTGGCTGATAAAACTGTCAGATGAACCTTCTTTCACATCTACTGCGTGTTATTGGGGTAAACCAAGACTTGTGCTAGCGATCTAGTGCTGGTGATCAGAAGTTTATTTTAGCAAAAATATAGGCAAAAGGAAAATTACCCCTGACAATGGAAATGTAAATATAAGTTTATCCATGTTTACTGAAGAGTGCAACAGGCAGAAGATGAGGACAGGAAATGAAGTACTGTGGTAACCGTCAACCTACTTTGAACTTAATGCTGCAGTTTGTACACATCCAACAAGACAATACTTACATAATTTTATATGATTCTGCCAGGAAAAGCTCAGTGAAGAAGTATTTAACAGTGTTGCTAAAGCTACAACAAATCAAGTGGATTCCAAACTAAGGCATTCAATGCGTCAAGGTTGAGTGACAGGGTCTAGAATTCATGAAGCTGTCCCTTGCGAAACAGAACAAGGTGTATTAGTGCAAAGCATTTTAGGTGGTTACAAGGTGCCTTAAACAAAAGCATTTTAGGTGGTTACAAGGTGCCTTAAACAAAAGCCATAAGACGGAGTAAAACTTTAAAAAAACAGCATTAATATTTTAGACTTATTCTTATACCCCCTATTATTGGTGTTTCACCAGATGGGCTTTGTGCAGACTTTGTTATAGAAATATAGTACCCTATTAGCAAAAACACTATCAAAAATTACATCAAGGATGGCAAACTTAAAGAAAAATGTAAAGCTCAAATAATGGTACAAATGCATGCTGCAAACAAACCTATGGTCTTATTTTGTATTGCTGATCCAGATTATGAGAAGAACAAGCTAGTCCACAAATACTAGGTTGAGTATGATCAAGATTAAACAGCAAAGATTGTGCAAGAAGCTGAACATTTTTGAAAGCAATTTATATTTGAAAATATTTTAGAAAGTGCTAAATAAATTCTGATTATTTATTTATGTTTATTTTTGTGTTCTTCAATGTATACAATTGTATTTTAGTTATACAGTGTATGTGTAGCTATGTAACTGCTTCGCTCACACATGTCATAACTTTTTCTCTCATGTTAAAAACAAATAAATACTTTTATTAATACTTGTTTTTGGGTGATATGGGGTTGATGTTATGTTATATTACATGTATGTTAGTTTTCATAAACAAAATATGAAACAGCAATCATAAATAAAAAGATACTTGTACAATATTTTAAATAATTTATTTTCACATGGCCCAGGTCTTGTCCACATCTAAACATTACTGATGAGAACATAAAAGTAAATTATTTTTTTTAATAACATTATATCATTAAACTAAATGATCCCCAAGGTTTTACTTTTCCAGTCCCGTTTCTGAAATGTTCCCAGTTTTTGCTATTTATTTCATTACTGCTGCGTTCCTTTGAGTTGTAGTGTAATGTTATGTAGTCTATTGCTTCTTCACACACATATAGAACTCGTTTCGAACAAACTACATCCAATGCATTATACTAATCTTTCGTGTTTGAGTTGGCGTCTTTAGATTTGTTTTTACATGTTCGTACAAAACAATATTTTAAATCCATCGTAGGTGCATATTCCTCACTTGGATTCAGTTCGATTTAGGAAGAATAATAGTTGCAATCAATAAATATTGCTTATATTTTCATTATTGCAAAATATGTGTTTATCGTTAGTTGACAGGCAACTGACATTACAACTGTCATTTTCGATTACTCTTCATTCTGTCGTAGCATGGGCAAAGGTAATACTTTATTAAGCCGTATATGTGACGTCACGACGCATTTTTTCGTTTTTATTTTTTTTCTCCAAAACTACTGATCCAAAAAAATTAAAAAAAATGTTTTTGTACTCCGGATAGGATAATAAAGAAACGGTATTTTTGTTTTAGACACTTTCAAATTTTGAAATGTTGTCAATTGACAGGCACAGCGTTAGAGTGTGACCTATCAAATAGTGAGCTTGTGACCTATTTGTGACTAACTTCACTACTGATCATCTTTATTCTATGCTACTACCTGGATTTTTAATGTTTGATTTTATAGATAACTGCCAGTCATAGAATAATTTGAATGATTATATTATCATTCAAATTATTAGTCAACAACAACTGTTTAGAGAAGTCTTTGTATGATAGCCCAGTACTCTGTTTGTATTAACAATAAGAATAGGCATGATGACTAATTTTTATTTTTGTATGTAATTGAAACACCTCTTGATATAAGAAACATCATTACAAGAATTACTTTGACCTTACATAAACTTCCTGAGATAATACAATTTCAAATTCACATTAATAATAGACTCGCCCAAACGCTCCAAACAAAAGGCTACTCAAGCGTGACGTCACGCTTGAGTATTTTGTATGTGAAGTTATGAATTTTGTTTGATAGCTATACGAAATATTGCGTTTATAAATATGGTTTTATTACAAATATTGCTATAAATTGTGTATGTAATTAAATGATAAAAAAAAAATCGAATAACTTCGTATTTTAAAAATGAACTCGTCCATGAAACTTTAAATGATCATAAAATGAGTTAGATTTATAGTATGTAACAAAAAATTATTTCAATTGGTTTATGTTTACCTATAGTTTGATAAGGTATCCTATATTTTACTATCTATAGATCAGTCACCATGCCTATTGCATATTTTTAACAAACTGAAATCATGCAACATTCTGAAAAATAATACAATTCAAACAGTTAACTCTAAAATATTCATTTATTATGGCTTACAGCTGTTGTCCAATAAGTGCTATGAGCTATTACAGAACTTAACTAACAAATTCTGCATTTCCAGCGTATGCTACCCTCGCGTCTCAGCGCCAGTGAAAGCTGAGCTCCGTCAGCATTTCCGCTCTCTCTGCCAGGATGACACGCCGATGGTGCGTCGCGCTGCCGCATACAAGCTTGGAGAATTCGCCAGGGTCGTGGAGGTTGAATACGTGAAGAGTGATCTCATCCCCATGTTTGTAACTCTGGCTAAGGTAAGTCAGCTACATTTTTAACACGCTTATATTAGCTTCACCTGTATGTATGTATGTATGTATGTAACCGACTCCTTTGGACTCAATTTTGACCCACTTTAAATGCACAGATTTCATTAAAATTTTGCACACCTGTCAAAGATCGATGACAATGCAATAATTCCATAAAAAAAAAAAAAAAAAAAAAAACACATAAATAAACCAAACTAAAAGTAAAACTAAAAGTGGGTTGCTCGATAGACGAAAAATATGGCACAGAGCGCCCCACGCTTTTTTCAGCTTATATTAGGAATTATTTTTCACTTTTCAGTTAGAAGTACTTTAAAAGCGTGTTTTTTAGTTTTTTTAAACTATTATTTATTTGCTTGATTTCTGTTGAAAAGGGACATTAAACTATGTGAATTATCAATTATACTTTGTCCATTTTTTTATTTTCTTTTTGACAGATCACGCCTATGAATTACCGTTTTTTTTTTGTCAGATTAATGTACTACAATAATAATCTACTTTATTGACAAGCGGCACTTTTTAGGGAAGTTCACTGTTTGTAACAAACGACCACAGACTATAAATCAAATCGTGAAATGAAATAAATCGATCATTATGAAAAAGAATAATTTGACTTTTTTTGTGTATTGTCTGTATTTTTATAAAAAAAGAATAGAATAATAGTATCATGATTCCATGAATAATTATTTGCAAGAAATCAAGTCGAAATCTTGGAATTTAAAATGAAAATGTAAACAAAGGTAACTAGGAAGTCGTCATAGACTAAGTATGTGACATTATTATTATATTATTATTTTGTATATTTATTTCATCTAATATAAACTATTAATAAATGAATTATTAATTATGAACTAAAACCATTTAGATGTAATTAATCGATTGAAAGTTCTTCGTAGACAACATCGATTATGATTTCAAATCGAATCAGTAACGTGTGAAGGCATCCCTAAATGTAATCTGTCAAAAAGAAAATAAAGAAATGGACAGAGTATAATATACAGTAAGCGGCATAAATATTGCACATCGACCTTTGGAAAGAGACAATCCGCTAATTTCGGCTTCGTAGAACGTTATCGTATACTTTTGTTGACATTAATACAAAAAAAAATTAAGTGTATGGTATATAAATGGGTTTGAAAATTTCGTAAGCCATTTTATAGTCAACTTATTACTTACCGCCTTTGCATTACTAACCATAACTCTCTTTTGCAGGATGAACAAGACTCAGTCCGCCTCCTGGCCGCCGAGGCATGCGCTGCCGTTGCTGCTTTACTGCCTCCTGAAGATATGGAACAGCTGGTGATGCCCACCGTGAGGGCCAGGGCTGGAGACACCTCATGGAGAGTGCGCTACATGGTGGCTGACAAGTAAGTCCTGTACATAACATCACGCCTATATTATCCAGATGGGTGTGACAGAGGTGTACAACACCCACACTTCACCTGTTATGTTTAGGTCCTATGGGATAAGGGGGTGAGTCTATCGCCATCCACTGGGCACTATTCCGACTCCGTGTTGCTATTGTGAATTTCCTCACGGAAATTTCACAAATAATACTTTGCCCGACCTGGGTATAGAACCCGAGACGCATACGCTAACCACTGTAGCATCGAGGCAGTTTGTTCTTGTTAACCTATTTGTAATCTTCATGAAAATTTGTATGGCAGGTAGGTTATATGATAACACTTACTACTTACTCATATTTATAATGAAATATATTCCATTCCAGTCAATATTATTTACTTTTCAAAGACTTTTCAGAGTTTAAATAAATTTTGAAAGGGGTATGACCAATTGACTATAGGTTTATTTATCGTTGTTGTGCTATCTGTGCTGTGGCTATGAAAAGATAAAAACTGCTGTATTATATGAAGAATAATATAAAAGTTTAAGTATAAGCCGGATATTTGAATAGTAAGCCGGCTTCATGAAAAATATAGTGAAACAATTTATAAACATGTGATTATTCTATAGATAAATTTTCAGCATCCAGTTGATCCTTCATGTTTAAATAGAAAATCACTTTAGTTTATTAAATCCCACTTAAGTTACGTCTGTTATTACTAGATAATCGTCGTTAACATAACTAGATTTTATTTACTATCTTATAATCGTGACACAAGTTTGGCGGCGATACAGTTTTTGGGCATTGCCTTTGGAGATTGTAACTACAACAAGTATTCATATACCATACCTTTTGTGCCTGTAATTTAAGGTCTTATTATATCTACCATTAAATCAGGACATGTTGCAAACACTGCTAGACAGCAGGTCACAGATGACCTTTCATAAGTTTGCTACATTTCACCACTTTTTAACTGTGTATTTTTAACCTCATTGATTACTCGTACAGGTTCGTTGAGCTGCAGCAGGCCGTGGGCCCGGAGCTGGCACGCTCGGATCTGGCGCAGATCTTCCAAGCGCTGCTCAAGGACCCGGAAGCGGAAGTGCGCGCTGCTGCTGCTGGCAAGGTAAATTAAACATTTATTGTTATGGGAAAATATGATGGAAGGTGTAAGCCTTTAGTGAAAGTGTTATAGGGGTAATACTGCTTTACATGAAATCATGCACCATCCTTTCAAATAATTCATACAGTATTTGTTTGTTATTTGACAATAATTCTATGTGTAAGATATAGCAACCAAAACAACATGATGGCTAAAGATGGTTGGTTATAAAGAGAAAATAAACTTAAATATAGAAATGGAATCAAATTAATACTTAAATAAATCCATAGTATATAAGGTTGCAATATCTTACACTTCAAGCATAATGCATAAGGGTTCCAGAACAGACAAAGAAAATATGTATGGTAATTATGTGTGTTATATTCCCGAAGCTAAACCTGAACCGCGATATACGCGACAGGTTGAAATGGCATATTTGTTGAAAGTATAGCTATTTTCTTAGATATACGAAAATTTGTTAAATATATATATATAACATGAACTTTTGTTATCATTGGTATAAAGATATAAAGAGTCTTTGACGAACCCAAATACTGTTTGGACCTGTCGCGTTCTGTACATGACTTATTAAAGGCGCTTGCCCAAAAAAGCGTGAAACGAGCAATAAAATACGATTGTCTATCAACGCTGAAATATATAACATTATTAAAACATTAGTTACAAAACCAGTATGGAACAGTTGCAGTCAAAGCTAAAAACAAATAACAATTTACATTTACAATATTAATAAATTCAATGCCGGATCTACCTTAGACGGGCCCCAAGCAACCACTGATTTTCGGGGCCCTCGTTCTAATATAACTTTCTTAATTTTGTAAAAATGTTTGAAACAAATTCAAATCTCGAGGCCCCTGTCCAGGCACCAAGCAATTGCTTCCTATGCTTCCTGGTACATCTGCCACTGAATAAATGTAAAAAAAAACTTCCAATCTTAGTGTATAAAAAATAACTGTGTTGATAAAATGAATGACATTTGCCAAAGTTTAAGCTACACAGAAAGGTAATACCAAATTCATTATTACAATTTAATTATTGAATCTCCTCTGATGTTTGTCTCAATGTTTTATTTTGGCTTTGTTATTTTATTTTGCAACACTCGAACCAATGCCCACGACTATGGGATCTATTAGCGTATTCATGTATGTATGTAGCATGTAAAAATTAAAGATGTATAAATTAGACAAACTAACCTTGGTATAAGTACTTGCCGTCATGATGGGCGGTTGCG
Organism: Hypena proboscidalis; assembly: GCA_905147285.1. Taxonomy (NCBI): domain Eukaryota; kingdom Metazoa; phylum Arthropoda; class Insecta; order Lepidoptera; family Erebidae; genus Hypena; species Hypena proboscidalis. Next base: position 13,684,274 of record LR990148.1, read on the forward strand.
TTTTATAACCTATAAACTCATTTGGTCTAATTTAATTTTATTATCATTAATAAGATACAATCAACGTGAGATATACCAACTGTTGATATAATTTCTTTACTTATAAGATTTATTTCGTCTAAAACTTATTTAGTATAATGTTGATTTAACGTTTATGTAATCGAGAATCATTTGGTTTAATGTTTTATATATATAATAGTTATTTATGGTACAAGTGAGAAAAAGTTTATATTTCTGTTGTGAGTGCCAATTTTAAATCTTGAGCTTGCGAAGTAGTCTTATATTGAATCACGAGCGTAGCGAGTGATTCTAATAAAGACTACTTCGCAAGCGAAAGATTTTAAGAGGTCACGAACTGGAAATTAAATTTTTCTTACGCGTTGCATACAAAACTTTTCACCTCTTCCAGTGAGAAAATATTAAGATTTAAATTAACTTGTACTCGATTGCTTAACCTGGAATAATTCCATGAAATACGACAGTAATACCAATTCAGAATGCCTTTTAGGGCCTTTTGTAAGTCGCCACTAATTAAATATGTAGTACGCTTTCAAAAACTACTCACGTGTACTTTTCACGTGATTTTTCTGGTAAAAAGCAAACTTCTGTGTTAGAAGCATGTTGTCGCAACACTTTTGGAGTTCCACAAAGTTCTTTATCACTGGATGCACTATTTTTTTGTTAAAAAGTTCCAGTAAACAATTAAACATAAACTGAAAAGAATTTATAGTTGCCCGCGATGACTGACACAGACACAGACTTTTTTTTTTGAAATCGTGCGTTCGGAAATTCGTTCCGTAACATTTATTTAGAGTCTAATATTAAGTACCTGATTTTAATTAATTTAATGGTCAATCACGAATATAAAACCATTAAAATACTAAATAAGCGCGTATTTATATAATTTAAAATAATTCAAACGTATCGTATGTAATTATTTAATAAAATTGATGTCAATGTTTATTACTAACCTACATGGTGGCTTTTTGTTTTTTTTCCAGCGCCTATTCATTGGAAGGATTTTGTGTTTCGAAATTTGAATCACTTTGCCTCACTAGTGAGTAAAAACGGTTTTTACTCACTGAATTCTGGCAAGCAAACGATCTTTTTCGTGCTGGTGTGGTGAAAAAATATAATTTCACTTGGCATACTATGAAGATGGCAGAATTGGTTAGGTTACACTCAAATTCAAAATTTTAAAACAACGTTAGAATCAAAATGCTTGCCAAGGACTGCATTGACAAAGTAAACTACCAGTGATAGAGATAAACTTCAATTTTATATTTTCATTTAGCAAATCAATTTCATCATAATAGACCAAATAAGTTTTATATCTTTTGAGTGGTATGTTAATGTATGTTATTTTTATAAAAAATAGTTATTTTGAAATTATATCAATCGCTTATTAACTAATCAAATTTCAAATTCAAATTCAAATCATTTATTTTCATAGGTCGCAGGAGGCCCTTGAACACGTCAAAATATTACAAACAAATGATATAAATGTGTTTTGTTGTAGCGAGTTTTCCGAAATTTCGCTTGTAACAGCTGCGAAAGATTGGAAAACTCGGTACAATAGCCCGTGTTCTCTAATTTTCGTAAATTATAGTATAGCTACAGTCCAAATAAAACTCGATCATATATTTTAGGCAGAAGAAGGATTAATACTTTTATGAAAGTTGCGTTTGTTCTTAGTTATCAGTTTTACATAATATATACAGAAATATGAACGAGTTTATTATAAATTTGATAGAATTTTTTTTATCAATTAAATACTTATAAAAATAGAAGTTTCGGAAACTACTATAATATAATTTTTCATCCCACCTATTCGAAAAAGACGACTTGGTTCGCCTTTAAATGCGACCAAAGTTGGTGTTTTCAGTAAGGAACTTTGAGCGGGCAATAATGAGTTTTTAATCCCCGTTAAGCGGGATTAAAAGTACTTTTAGGCACACTTTTTGAATTTGGAACATCTTAGTGTTCAGCGCCGAGGGAATCGAACGCAAATATAGTTTATAGACTCGTTGCCCCGGCTGAATAAAAAAAAAAGAAATCAAATTCAAAGCGCGCGAATTGTACTTACAGTCCGCATTGGTGTAATTTTTTAGAGGATAGAAATTTATAGTAAAACCATTTGAAAAATGAGTTCTTCAAGCGACAGTGACAGTATACAATTAACTCCTGAAAATATAAGAGCTGATGCAAAAAATGTGATTGATAATATATTACCTGCGAAATCCCGGGAGCAATATGTAAAAGCATATAGAAATTTTATTGAATGGAGAAATGCAAGAGGCGCCAAGCATTTTTCCGAATCTGTGTTTTTGGCCTATTTCCAATACTTAGGCAAAACAAAAAAACCTTCTACACTTTGGAGTATCTTCTCGATGTTGAAATCAACAGTCAGCTGTAATAATGACGTAAAACTAGACACATATTCGAAATTAATAGCGTATTTGAAGAGGATGTCTGATGGATAAAAGCCCAAAAAATCCAAAGTTTTCACTGTCAAAAACGTGGAGAAGTTCCTTAATGAGGCACCCGACGAAGTTTTTCTTGCCGTAAAAGTAAGTAACTACATATAAAGTGTTTTAAAATGCGTATTTTATTGGAAACTTTAGCTTGATAGACATTTATTTAATACACATTCTGTTTTGTTACAGGTGGCTTTAATTTTTGGAATACATGGAGCTTGTCGTGGGAATGAACTTTTAAAAATATCTGTTGATGATATCGAAAATCACTCGGATGATTTACTATTAATAAAGCTGACCGATACAAAAACGAAAATTGACCGATCTTTCGTAATCCGAGGAGAATATAAAACTATTGTACAGAAATACATGGACCTACGTCCTGCTGATATGAAGAGTAATCGGTTTTTCGTTCGTTATCAAAATGGGAAGTGCTTTAAACAAGTAATGGGAAAAAATAAATTTTCTATCATGCCACAAGAAATTGCTACATATTTGAAATTACCAGATATCAAGTTGTACACTGGACATTGTTTTCGTCGTACTTCTGCTACCCTTTTAGCAGATTCTGGGGCGGACTTAACTGTTCTCAAACGACATGGAGGATGGAAGTCGAGTTCTGTAGCAGAGAGCTACATTGAAGATTCCATTGAGAACAAGGTTAAAACTTGTGAACGTATAGTGGAAAACATTAAATTACCACCTACAGTTAATCCCTCCATACCATCGTCACCGCGCCCATCTACATCCAAGCAAGAAGATTTACCGTCGCCTTTTCCTCCGAAGAAGGAGTCAGATTCGGATATTATTTCAAACACGCAAAATATAAAAACAATCTCTATTCCTAATAAAACTGTAACAATAAATTTTCACCATTGCGAAAACGTCTCAAATGTAAATATAAATTTTTAGTTATTTAATTATTTGATAGTTACATTTAATTTTAGTTGTAACTCTATTTTTTTTAAATAATAATATATTATAAGAAAATATGAGGCATCTTTTATTTTCTCATATGGGTGATGAAAAGTAGAGTGTATGACTCGGGCGCAAATATATTTTTGGCTCGGGCGACCTACTTTGAATCCCTCGCTACGTTCAGGATTCTACTATAGAATCCCTCGCTACGCTCGGGATTCTACTCTAGAATCCCTCACTTCGCTCTGGATTCAAAAAAGCGCCCTCGCCCTAAAAATATTATTTTGCTCCCTTATGATACAATCTACTATTAGCCATAAAGTTAACAATGCACTCTTTCCTCTTTCCAAATGCGCATGAAAATCTTTTACTTACTCTGTCCACTATATATGTGTTGTTATAAAACCAAATTATCTATAATCCATGATATTTTTCTAGCTCCGCACGTTTACTCTTGATCTGAACGAACAGAAACATAATGCTGAAGTTTCGAATGCTTTAAGAAATAGTTATTGCCTAACCAAAGTTTTTGTGGAAAACGAGAGATGTCAAAAGCGTGAACTGTCTTTTAGCTATTGACGGATTAACTCGTATATCTAGTCTTATCATGCGGATCAGCGCTTTCCTGACATTCCACAAAAACAGTGTGTGGACTATCGTCATTTTGTGGACTAATAATAGTTAAGTTACTAATTTTAATTGTAACTTACTTCAGCGTTATGTTCTATTGTAAACAACTAATTTTAATTGTAACTTACTTCAGCGTTATGTTCTATTGTAAACACCCTTTTTTTTTTTTTTTTTTTTTCCCGGGGGAATGCATTTACGCATACCACCCCACCCGTGGGGGGACGGGCAGAGTGGCTATGTGGGACTCCCGTGCCTACGATGTTAAACGGCACAGAATACCCACTAAAACCCCGCGGTGTGCCCTCGTCGCCGAAAGATGGTGGGTCGGCGAGCCCTGGATCGATCTTACATCCACAGGGCTCGCCGCGGCGACCGTGCCCAGTCCGACCTCCGACCGGGCACCCGACTCTAGGTCCTCCTCTCGTAGCGACGCCCCGGGCACACCCAGGGCGTCACTCCGTCGCGGAAGGCATCAGCGGGCGGCGGAAAACCCCCTCCACCGCCCGCGGCCTCGCTTAGGGCGGCATTAGGCTCGCGGCATACGCGCGCCTTCGCCGCCCAGCTCGCCGGCGGCGGAGCGGATCAGCCAGGGGTGCGTCCTCCCTGATCCGCTCCGCCGCCTCCTTCTGCGAGATGACGTCCTCACAGAAGGATGCGACCGCATCCCACGACCTCGCGCTGCCCATGGCCGCAACCACGGCCGGCAGCGAGAGGTCGTTCCCTATGACCGCGGTGAGTTCCCGGCGCTGCACCTCCCAAGCAGGACACTGCTCGAGAGTGTGCTGCGCCGAGTCCTCACCGCAGTCGCAGTGGTGGCACATGGGGCTCGCCTCCCTCTTCAGCCTGTGCAGGTACTTCCCGAAGCAACCATGCCCGGTCAATACCTGCACTAGCCTGAAGGAGAGAGTCCCATGCTGCCGCCCTGCCCACTCCTCGAGAATCGGCCGGAGCGCTTCCACGGTTCGAAAACCAGCCCGTGGAGCCCCCAGCCGATTCCCCCACCGGATCATCAGCGTCCGGTGGGCCTCCTCGCGCCAAGCTCGCAGCTGCCCAGGCATGGGGACAGAACCCTCGGCCCGAGCAGCCGCGCCGCGCTTGTACACTTCGGCGAGCACTTCCGCATCCAAATCCCACGGGGGTGTTCCGGCCAACGCACACGCCGCGTCGGTCGACACCGTGCGGTATCCGCGAATGGCCCTGACCGCCAGGACGCGCTGCGGTCTCCACAGCCGCGCCCTGTTCTTGGCGGACAAGGCCTCCGCCCACACGGGTGCGCCGTACAGTGCCATTGACCGTACCACCCCCGCGTAAAGCCGTCGGCTGGCGACGCTGGCGCCGCCCACGTTCGGCAAAAGCCGACCGAGAGCGGCAGCCACGCCTTCCAGCTTGGGCACCAAAATACGGAAGTGCTCGTCGAAGCTCCACCGCCTGTCTATCACTAGGCCCAGATACTTGATCTGGGCCTCGATCCGTACGAGGACCGAGCCGACGGTAATCGAGGCGCCAGCAGGTGGCCCGCGACGAGGCCCGTGAAACATCACGGCCTCAGTCTTGGCAGGGGCCACCCTAAGCCCCAGCGCCTCGATGCGCCCGACCACTTGGGACACACCCACTGTGGCCAGGCGCGCCGCCTCCTCGAAGTCTCGCCCCCGGGCCGTGACGAGCGTGTCATCCGCATAGCAGATGACGTCTAGGCCCGATTGTAAACACCCTGTATCTTCAAAATTACCACTTTTAATTATGTGTCTATAGATAGTATTTTACTTTTATTTTCACTTTAAATATAAATAGTTGGAGGGTTGGAGGGTAGTGGTCGTTATCCCCACGGGGACCAGCCGGGTTGGGGACATAGTTGTTGTGTGTACAGTAGTTGTGTTTTTCTTTTCTAAATAGTATTGTAACAAAATATCTAAACTCCAATATTTCGAAACTTTCCAGGTCAAAGACTTCTGCATGAACTTAGACAAGGCCCACCAAGAACACATCATCATGACGATGATCTTACCCCAGATCAAGGACTTGGTGTGCGATGCCAACCAACACGTGAAGTCAGCCCTGGCTTCAGTCATCATGGGCCTAAGCCCCATCGTCGGACGACAGAACACCATCGAACATCTCCTTCCCTTGTTCCTCACACAACTCAAAGACGAATGCCCAGAAGTCAGACTGAACATCATCTCCAACCTCGAATGCGTTAACGAAGTCATTGGAATCCAACAACTAGTCCAATCCCTCCTTCCAGCTATCGTTGAACTAGCTGAAGACACCAAGTGGAGGGTACGCCTTGCCATCATCGAACACATGCCTTTACTTGCTGGACAACTTGGACAGGAATTCTTCGATGAAAAACTCACCGGACTCTGCATGTCCTGGCTAATCGACCACGTATACGCGATCAGAGAAGCGGCCACTCTCAATCTCAAAAAGCTAGTTGAGCAGTACGGATCACAGTGGGCCGAAACCAATGTCATCCCGAAAGTACTCGCCATGTCGCGAGAACAGAACTATCTGCACAGAATGACTTACCTGTTCTGCATCAATGTACTCTCTGAAGTCTGTGGCAAAGATATCACAACCAGAGTCCTCCTTCCCACCGTGTTGTCTATGGCAGACGACAATGTTGCCAACGTAAGATTCAATGTAGCCAAGACTCTGCAGAAAATGGCGCCTTTCTTAGACCCTGCTGTCATCCAACCACAAGTAAAACCTGTGTTGGAGAAACTGAATGTAGATACTGATGTTGATGTCAAGTACTTCGCTTCGGAAGCAATTGCGGGAATCGCCGGCTAAATAACAAAATTTCTAGGCATGCATTACACGATCAATCCAATCAAAATGACTCAGGTTGACCGTGTAGTGTTGGTCTTAAGCCATATAAAATTGCATTAATGTACCTAAATTCCAGTGCTGTTTTACGGATATTTCAGCACATGCAATTTAACATCTCTTTTTATATTCTTTATAGTTATAAAATCACAAATTGATCGACATAGATAAGCTGGAGTATTCTTTATCTAGTATTTATTGTACCTATGAAATGCCAGGGGTTATGTATCTATTTGTAGAGTTTAATGTCTTCATTCCACTGAGATCTAATCTACATGACTACACAGAGCATGTATATAGCATTCTGAAGTAATTAATACAAATAAATGTTAATAAAATACACGCTGATTGTTTTATTTATAAAGAACTGCCACAGCCATATTAAAACGTATCTAGTATTAGCTAGGACTCCAATTTCGTGGTTCACCTTAGCCTTCTTCGGGCTTCTTGGGCTTCTCGAGGTAAATGATTAAAAACGTAAATGATTTTAGTAGGTAGTGCAATGATGGAGCTTCACAAAGACATTCAACAAAATAGATGTGGGGCTCGAATATGAAATATAAATAACTGCCACAAACAAGTTAAAATTTCATGACACATTAATGATCAATTCAGTTGGATGACTAAGCGTTTTGGAGTATTTCGTTCAGACGTTTTTGAGCGTAAACCCGAGGTCCATTTTTGACATCAATAGAGCTCCACATTCATTTATTAAGTTAGAGTGACTGGCACAGCAGCAAGTCCCCTTGAAAGAATCGATTTTATTAAATAAAACCTTTCCAAAAAGAATGTAAGTAAAGTTACAACGTTTGAAAGTCGCTAATGCAATATTACTATTACTAGATATATAGACCCACAACTATGATTGATTAAACATGTAAACCTTTTCCAGATCAAGGTCTTCTGTACTAACCTAGAGAAGGCCCACCAGGAGCACGTGATAATGAACATGTTATTACCAGAACTAAAGAATCTCGTGCGGGACGTCAACAGTAAGGTTCGAGCCAGGCTTTCTGAGAACACCATGTCGTTGAGCCCACTCGTCGGTCGCGAGAACACGCTAGAACACCTCGTGCCCTTATACCTGGTGCAACTGAATGATAAATTTCGCCCTGTGAAGTTGAACATCATAGCGAACTTGCAGCCTGTTGCTGTAACTATTGGGATTCCAGAAATGGTGGAAACTTTGCTACCAGCCATGGTAGCAAAGTTTCATGTCAATTCTTAATCAAACTGCCGTGAATGGTGGATTGGTATAGTTAAGCATTGAGTATTTTTGTGATTTTAGAGTCCCTCCTACCCCTTGTCAGTAAATATGTTTAGGTTTCTATACCTCATTTCTTCTTAAGTAAGCAAAGACACACACACCCTGCTTCCCTATTTTATATATTTACCTTAATTACTAAAATTACAACTATACATAATATTCACAAATGAGCATTTTGTTTTTCTTTGTTTGTCTGTCCTGAGACAAAGGCCTCCTCCAACCTGCTCCAAGCATCCTGCTCTTGGCACAACCTAGTCCACAGTGGTCCTGCCAGCTTACTAATGTCATCTCTCCATCTGTTAAGGTGTCCTTACGTAATACTCGAATGGTCACCTCAGGACCTTGGCATTAGTTTGATTCGATGAAGTGATGATCGCCAGAATATCCGCTCTCTAGTCATATTTCACAACGTTTTCTTCTTTATATGATTGATAAGTGTTTAATATAACACCTAAATATAGGCCTTATATTATTTTATTTCTCTAGTATGCGCGTTCTTATTCTTAAACAATTTTAAGCCCTCAGATTAGCTTGGGTTATAAGTAACTTTTCTCCATATAATGGACTATATATATTTCGAGCTAACTACTGTAGTGTATTTATAATCGTTATAATATCACTCTATAGAAGATATAGATATCAAGGATAGGTGTCAGTATACCCACCAGGGCCCCACGTCTATTCCGATTGAAAGCTAATGCTTATCGTTCGTCGTATTCGGTACTTTTCGAAATGTTAAAGTAACAAAATTCTACCATACCAAACTACGGCGCTGATCTGCCATGATTAGTAGCAAGCACTAGCGCTTAGATATTATAGCTATCGTTATATACATTTTAAAGCAAATTATCTGCCAAAATAAAAACGTTTCAAACTATATGTAAAGTTATTTGAAAAGTACTATAATAATGCTAATAAAAAATATAACTACTTGGTCAAAAAGTGTACAAACAAAAAAGGGCCCTGCTGGTTGGATAAAAGTTTTGAAGGTATATTGCTCATGAATTAATAATTATTTTAAAATAAAACCAAGGTATTTCGACGGTTCTGTAACACCGCTAAACGGTTAAGTAATATTGGTCTTAACCTTAAAACTGAGGCGCAATACGCTGAAAAAAATCAAAATTTCTCTGTAGCCGCTACGGTAGAATTTTGTTACATAAACATTTCGGCAAGTACCGAATACGACGAACGATAAGCATTAGCTTTCAATCGGAATAGACGTGGGGCTCTGGTGGGTATACGGACACGTCAGTAAGGTGGTCGTCAAGGTTTTGACTTGCCATCGTGGTGAAAGGATTAGCCAATCCGCTTTGGAGAACTCGCGCAATTGCCCAGGGTGCGCCGGACGTAGGGAATTGTTGTGTACGTATATTAGCTACTTCTGTTGCTGTCTACGATATGTGTGTATTATAATGTAAGAGAAGAAAGGTGTAAAAAATAAAAGATGAATATAAACTTTCTATATTTTATTTCCATTGAAAATAACAGTATCCTAATTCACTTACGCCGAGTACAGAATCTAGCTTTTACAGTGAACGAGGACAGCATAATTTGGAATGTAACATGCGTTACCAGGCTATTGGCTATTGCAACAACATTTATTATTTACACAGATGACCACGAACGGCTAATTCAAGCGATATCATATCACACAATAACATTATATTGATTTACAACAGATTTTGATTAAGATATAGTATGAACACTTCTCAACAATTTGTGCACACAAAAATAACTTTTTTAATATCGAAGCACCAAAAATAATTAATGGCATCTATTCAAAAATATAATAATTTAACTGCTCAGTACATTAAAGTTATATTTTATGGGAAAATTATATACAGACGGTATTCGTTTGTCAGCTACTTATAGCGATAACTTGTTATATAATTTTGCACATGATCGTAATACATTATTATAAACTATTAACAACTTACTATTAAACAGTATTTTATCTTACAAGATATTGTGGCCGTCGATCTAACTTTATCAGAATTTAATCTCATCTGAGTTTTCATATTTAAAACTTTAATTCACTGTTTTTCAAACTTCCTCTCAATCATACCCATAATTTATACGCTCAAGTTTGAAATACACCGATTTAAATAGCTCAAATTGCCGACGATTTTTCGATATAATACTCGATATACGTATCACGGCTTGTCATAGATTAAAGACGAATACGACACGACGTAAAGCGAGACTAATAAATTAAATAGTGCTTTTACACATGACGCGCTAAGTATATTGTCATACATTTAAGAATGATCTAAAAGATCGAAAATTGTAGTATAATATCGTAAAGTATCACGTAACGTCGTGTGTCGTGTCGTACTCGTCTCGCTACGATATTGGCCGCCAGTTGTTCCAAAGTTAGAGTTAGGCCAGGGGGCGCTGCGATCGCTTAGTGGCGAGAGTCTCGGGGGTAGAACTCGGCGAGCACGGAGGCAGGGATACGCTTGAGCATCTCCTTGGGGAAGATACGCAGCAGCTGCCAGCCGATGTCCAGGGACTCGAAGACGGTACGGTTTTCGTAGTTACCCTGAGGAAAGTGAGGGATTAAAATAAGTTTTGACAAGAATTTTTTATTATTTGCATAGTGAAAATTGTAATAAAAATAATAAATATTGGTTGTCTTGACAGCTACAAAAAAAGTTTTCTGTATTGTCTGTTATAACTACGATTTGACGACAGTTTCTTGATGGTTTTGGACATGGAATTACTGACACAAAGGCAATAAAATAATGTTTTTTTTATTGCATTTGTCCAGAAGGTCTTCATGACAAAAACGCGACAAAACCTACCTAGCGCCTCTTATGCTGGCCCGAAAGACGGCTTACAATCAGGTGGACTACAAATTCGCTTTTTTATACATTGAATAGTATAATTAAATTTATTGTTGTACCTAAGTTAATAATGTAATGTTTTCTACTTGAATTGTAATAATTTGTTAATATCGTTTACGACTGCTGTACTAGACTGCAGATAAAATTGCGCTGCAGGCAAACCTTTGTGGTTTTAGCAGCGCATAAAGATGTTATTTTTTTTTAAGATGGCTTTTGTAAATGTTAATAAATAAAAAAAAAATAGCTACAGAATTTCATCATTCAATCATTCTTAATACATAAATAATACTTAAATTTTAAATTCTGCTAAGTATCAAGTCGCTTAGACGCGGAAGTTGAAAGAGCTCGTGTTACCTGTGCAATGAAGTTCTTCTCGAACTTGGTGAGGAACTCGAGGTACAGCAGATCGTCGGGCGTCAGCGCCTCCTCTCCCACGACGGCCTTCATGGCTTGCACGTCCTTACCGATGGCGTAACACGCGTACTGAAACGAAAACAAACAATGTTAAGAGAAGAAAATAAAGCGAAAACAAGTAATAATTATTCTAGTACCCATAGTACAAGTTCTCCTTAGTTTGGGACTAGATGGCGTTGTGTGTAAGTTGTGATATATTTATTAAATATCATTTACTATATGAGAGCTACAGATACCTTATTTCGAATTAATTAGTGACTATAGTTAACTACTGACTACAGGCTAAAAGTTTTGGCGCCGATTAAGGGCCCATTTCCTAGATGCAGTTTTTGCCAGGCAATATGCACAATTAAATTCAAATTCAAATCATTTGTTTTCATAGGCAAATTATACTGTGACGATATTTGCAGCACGCATTATGTCAATGTTATTTCAAACCCCATTAAAGTACATTCAATAAGTTCATATTGTCAAAAGCGCTAAGGTTACTAAAATGGCTATTGAAAAATAGGGTAGTAGTATTTATTAATGCCACATTACAGAAAAATAAAAAAAATGTTAACCCTTATCACTTAGGGGTATGAAAAATAGATTGTAGCCGATTCTCAGACCTACTGAATATAAATAAAATTTGGTAAAAATCAGTAAAGCCGTTTCGGAGGAGTAAGGTAACTAACATTGTGACATGAGAATTTTATATAATATATATAATAGATTAATATTTTTTATTCAAATACCTCTCGATATTAGAAACATTAAAATAACGATTTTGTTAACACGTAAACTTCCTGATAATACAATTTTAAATTCACATTATTACATTTGTGATAATGTGAATTTCACAAATGCAATAATGTGAAGTTAAGACACCTAAACGCCTCAAGCAAATGGCTACATAAGCGTGACGTCACGCTTATGTATTTTGTATGTGAAGTTATTTCTCAATGTTCTTAACCGAATATGCTAGCTAATAGACTAACGAGGCGGAAGGAATAAGGGGGCGTCCATAAATTACGTGAGGTGTTTAATGGGGGGAGGGGGTCGAGTCAAATCTCATCTAATCTTACGTTGGAGAGATAGAGGTGGTTAATATAGCGCATAGCATTTTATTACAGCGCAATATTTTTTTATAGTTTCTAGCGCCTGCTATGTACGCAGACGCTATCACGCTATGACGCTATGGCGCGCTATGATTTCTAGCACGAATGAACGATCGTGCCACGCGATCGGCTGGCGCCGCTATTTCCCCCGCCAAACGCTATAACGCTATTTACGCTGTGGCGCCAACGCAGCGCGGCGTTTATAGCGGCTAGCACTACGCGCAGTCATCGCGTGCTCGCTGCGCTGTGCTGTCGAGAGGGAATATGCTATCGGTCGGTAGAAGAACACGGCTATCCACTACAAAAGTAGCCCAACTAATGTTTTTAAATGTAAATTTAAAACTTTACGTCAATAATACATAAATATGTATAAAGTTGATTTTTGTACATACAAATCAATGAACTTTGAAATACGCCTATAGATTGATTTACCAATTTTACAAAATTAATTAATATTTTAATGACTTAATTAACATAACAATTTATAAATATATATATGAAGGAGAGTTTATTGATTATCTTTACTGCTTAATTTAATTTGATCAAAACGTAATAATAAATTATATTCTATGCGGTCTGTCCAATAAACGATGTGTAGTGTAATTTAACGTGCTACGAGATGTAGCGTGCTCTGCCGATCGCCCACACGCTTTCCAAGACAGCGCGCTATAACATAGCGTATAAAAAAGCGCGCTAGAAAATTATAGTTTATAGTCTGTAGCGTGTTATTCCTATATAGCGGATTTGGACCTTACTATGGAGAGAGGGGAGTCTCGGCAAATATCACGCAAATTTTTTTCCGATTGAAGGAGCAGATGATTTTACTGAAAATCATATGGACATGTTGGTTCCAATAGTCTGTCTTGAGACCGTGCATGATTCTCCATAGACTGAATTAGAGTAGATATTCTTTTTTTAATCACAGTAGTTACGATTTAAGTATTCTATTGTTAAATTTTTATTACACTTATAATGAAACTCTCAGCAATATTGATTACTAGTCTTAACTAGTCGTAAATAAAAGCACGAAACAAATTTGTTTTTTCTTTTTATAATAACAATCCAACGCGTTTACGTAGAAACTCACATTTTGAAAATTCTCACGTGAGATTGGGGGATGGGGGAGGGGGTTGAATAAAATCTCACGACATCTCACCAGAAAATTTAAAAAAAACACCTCACGTAATTTATGGACGCCCCCTAAAGATATTGATATGATTTTTACAGGAATTAACGCACATAACGCACATAACGTACAATAACGCACAACGACAAGCACCGAAGGGTAAATACAAATTAATCGCATTAAGCCGGTTAAAATTATACCAATGGAATAAAGACTGTTGACTCACCAGCTGGTTGGAGACATCGGAGTGATCCTTGCGGGTCATGCCCTCGCCGATGGCAGACTTCATCAAACGTGACAGAGATGGCAGCACGTTGACTGGAGGGTAGATCTGTCTGTTGTGGAGCTGACGGTCCACGTAGATCTGGAATATACCGCGTTGTGTTAGTGGAGTACTATAGTTTTGAATGTTTGATAAAAACAACCTCTTTTATAACTTTACATCACTCCTTTATAATAGAAGGGTGTGGCAGATGTGTATAACACCCACATTTCACCTGTTTAAGTTCCATGCAATCGGCCAATGAGTTGGATATGCAGTACAAAAACTTCTAAGTCATAGTAAGGACTTACTACACCAGTTAAGGATAAGTGAGTTATATATCTAAATAGTGCGTATATTACACTTATTAAATATGAAATACAAACTTGCATATCTATTGCAGTCAGTTTTTACTATGGCGTAGAAGTTTTTGCCCTGCATACCCAACTCATTGGCCGACTGTACCATGGACGCCGCGCATATCGCCATTCACGGACACGCCGACAAATCATTTGAGTTTAATTTTTCTGATGGAATAATCCCAAATGACACTTATACCCAAAACCTAACTGATTTTATATATAGCATTAAGCCATGCTTTGCAATCTAATACTAATAACAGTAAAAAAACCCCAACCCTCGAACCCTCGCGTGAGAAGTACATATGACATCAGACCAATATTACCCAGAGGTGTACAGCACCCACACTTCACCTGTTAAGTTTAGGTCCCAAGGGATAGGGGGTGAGCATATCGCCATCTACCGCGCACAATTCCAAGTCGATGCTGCTATTGCTATTGTGGTAAAAGGCACATACGCTAACCACTAGACCATCGATGCAGAACTGAACCTTATTTAATAACAATTTTATTATTTATTAGAAACCGTTAAGCCAATTTTTTTTTCTTTTTTTTTTAATTTAAATTTTTTAATTGTTTCTTACCTGTCCCTCGGTAATATAACCAGTCAAATCGGGAATGGGGTGAGTGATGTCGTCGTTAGGCATAGTGAGGATGGGGATCTGCGTGATGGAGCCGTTCCTGCCTTCCACACGCCCCGCTCGCTCGTAGATGGTGGCCAAATCCGTGTACATGTAACCTATGGACATAAACATTTTTGTTAGTATTTAATTAGTTGTGGTCGCAGGATTCGCGGCTTGATTACTACTTTACTACTCCTGCTAGAACTAGAAACTGCTGTTTCAGCAAGTACTGTTTCATTTAAGTTGCTTCTGTGAGTATAGTTGTTAGGATTGCTTGAAAATAATCATATAATTATGCTTAATGATTAATAAATAAATAATAATAGCAGCCCTGTATCTAATGCATGTCCCACAGCTGGGCTCGGGCCTCTTCTCATGATGTGAATGGTTAGGTCATAGTATACCACGCTGGCCAAGTGCGGATTGGTAGTCTACACAGACACCTAAGCACATTTTAGATACTAGCCAGCAATAATTTATATAATACACACATATTTTCGAAAAGACGAATCTTTACGATTTATTGACAGAGGTATGTGCCGTGGGTTCGAACCCGAGACCTTCGACCTTGCAGTCCTACGGTCTCCCACTCGGCTATCGCTGCTACTTTCATAGTTGTTAAATGATTAGATTGGAAAAAAGTTTGCAAAATGGAAATAAATCAAAAGTATTATTAATTCTTATACTTTAAAAATAACATTTCAAGGAAGAAATTAACTTAACCCTGTTACTGTTATTTAATCTCCATAATTATCATTTAACATCATCCAAAATTACAGCTAAATATTATTTAAGTGATCTCTCATTTATCAAACCCACAACAAACAAATAAAGACATACAAGAAGACAATCTTAAGTTTACCTGGGAAACCACGACGTCCGGGTACCTCCTCACGGGCAGCAGACACCTCACGCAGAGCTTCAGCGTATGAGGACATGTCAGTCAAGATTACCAACACGTGTTTCTGGTGGAGGGAAAAGGAACCATTTAGTGCAGTACACAGTTAAGTATCTAACACCAAAACCACAAGGCGGTCTCATCTTGCTCAGGAGCGTTTCAAAATGAGGCTGCTGGTGTGTAGAAAACTGTAGCGACTTGATATCATTACTATTAACAAAATATGGGCCATTACTTATATAAGTCTCTCAATGTAAAAGAGCTTATAACAGTTGCTTAAGCTTAGCATTGAATCTACGCAACAGGAAGGCGCTTTAGAATTTCAGAAATTAATTATAAGTATGATATTTATGTATTTAAAGCCAAAACAATAAATAAATGAAATGATATAAAATTGTAAGATACAATTTTAAAATTTAAATATTTTCGTAATTTGAACACAAAGAGCTCTTTCTTCCTCTCTTCTACTTTTAACGTCACTGACGGGCCGTCAGGGTCCATAATTGACACTGTACCTATTTATATGACCATTTTAACATTGTGGAGTGCAATAAAGAATTGAATACTTGAATCAACAAATGGAGACACTGTTTTTGTAAAGGTGTACTTTCGATATGCTTACCTCGCACTGGTATGCCAAGAACTCAGCGGCAGTAAGAGCCAGACGGGGAGTAATAATTCTCTCAATGGTGGGGTCATTGGCCAAGTTCAAGAAGAGGCACACGTTCTCCATGGAGCCGTTCTCCTCGAAGTCCTGTTTGAAGAATCGAGCAGTTTCCATGTTGACACCCATGGCTGCGAATACGATGGCGAAGTTGTCTTCGTGGTCATCCAGCACAGATTTGCCGGGGATCTGAAAAGAAGGGTGGAGTTTAGTGTTACTGATAATGTACTTAACGAGATGAGGAATTTGAGGAGCTTGTAAATAAGTCGAAGCTGCAGCCTAAGTCGAAGCCTCTGTGCTTCGGAGAGCACATTAAGCCGTCTGTCCTGGCTTCCATTTGGAGATCTATGGCAGTTGTTATGGGTGGTGAGAGACCAGAAGATTTTCTATTCTTTTATGGCAAACTGGTAGTCTCTACATGCTTCTTATGAATTGCCACAATGGTATTTAAAAGGTTTCTATCCTTACCTTGACAAGACCAGCCTGTCTACAGATCTGAGCAGCAATTTCATTGTGGGGCAGACCAGCAGCAGAGAAGATGGGGATCTTCTGTCCACGGGCAATGGAGTTCATCACGTCAATAGCGGAGATACCTGGGTAAATAGAGGAGATTACAAATGCACATACCAAACAAGTAATTACTACATACTAACTACATACTAAGAAACAGTTGAAAAAAATATGGGACGGGCAGGTTTTGAACCTGCGACCTTCTGCACTTCGGGCAGCCGCTTTAACCACCAGCTACGGTCGCCTCTTGCCAGGATCCCAATTTTCTCAACTGTATGTTACGTCATATAATAGTAATAACAATCTTAGTAAATCTTTGATTCAATATTGTTGTTTTTTTAAACTTCTCCACATCAAAATTCATCTAATTTTGATTTTTTTAAGCAGTTGCTGAATAATAGTTTTGTAGTGAGCTGGTTCTGGCATGTAACAGCGACTCGTAGTTCGAAAGTTCTACAAATTACGGGCAAATGAGATTATAAACGCGAATACAGGACAAAACTATTAAAATGTTTCTGTAAATGTGTACTTACCAGTCTGGATCATCTCCTCAGGGTAGATACGGGACCAGGGGTTGATGGGCTGACCCTGGATGTCCAAGAAGTCCTCGGCAAGGATGGGGGGTCCCTTGTCGATGGGCTTGCCGGAGCCGTTGAATACACGACCTGGGCACAAAAACGATTTAATGTAAAACTAAACATCAATAAATGTTTGGTTTTAAGGTTCTAAACTCACTAACACACTCAACTAGTGTATTAGTTCGTTTTGATGACATTTTTTGCGAGCGACAGAGAACGCACGTGCACTGCATAAGGCACATAGGAGAGCAAACGAGACGGATGTATCTAGCAGTGGGGATACATCCCACTTAAAACCGGAACAAACTCCCCTTAAGGACTGTCTCTCTATGTTATGTTCTCTGTGCGATTACTAAGACAGTCTGACCTATGTTTGTCAGCAGGCTGTATCTCATGAACCGTAAAGATGATAATTACACCAATCGATTAATGATAAAATGGATTGATCGACGCGACGTCATTAGTTTAATTTTCTTTATATTTTTCATTAGATAAAACGCCAAAAGCTATTACACTATCCAATGGTCCCAATGACAAGGCTAAATACGCACAATCACTTACAGAAGCACACACAGTCTCTGAATTACCCATGTGGGGATCGAACCCAACACTAGTGCAGTGGAGAACGGCGAGGCGACGGCTTAAACCACTACACACCACACGTGCAGACATACATACACCACAATACGAACGACGGAGACGTCGACTGATCCATTCAATCGACATAATGCCATCCATCGATCAGCGATCGACGCCAACGATGGATTGGTCTAATAACACTTTAATAGTTAGGGCTCATGGTCATAGGTAATATTTGACTTTTATTTCAGAAGCAAGTAAGTTGTCTTCTTCTTTTCTTGTCAATGACTATAATAATAATGCTTCTTCGTCTATCTATATGGTTTTAGACCAATAGGATCAGACTAGGACGCCGTTTTGGTTGGCCTGCATAAGGTCTTTTAGGGTACAATGGGTGGGCAGTAATGGGCAGGACAACAGATGGGGCATATTTTGGGTGGGCAAAGTTATATTTCAGAGTGGCCACCATTATGAATATAATGACACAACTGACAGCATTGTTTTGTTTTTAGAGTAGTTATGAATAACATAGACATCGCGATGCCGTGTCGCTACCATTTGCTAACTGGAGCCTGGCAATATGCCCAACAGATACTGGTTAGTCGTTGTTCTATGTATATTACGAGAAATCTTTACATGACTGAAGACTTGATCAATATTAGCTCTATGTACAGTCCGTAAATGATGTATATACACGCCAACAAATTTTTAAAGTCACTTGATTCTAAAAATCGTAATTATTTCATGACTGGATGAACATCACTACATAGTATAAAACAAAGTCGCCTTTTCTGTCCCTATGTGCTCTTAAATCTTTAAAACTACGCAACGGATTTTGATGCGGTTTTTTCCAATAGATAGAGTGATTCAAGAGGAAGGTTTTTATGTATAATACATGAATAGAAAGGGGGAATTGTTTTACTCCAAATTTAACGCGTGCGGGCCACGGGCAGTAATGAATAAATCAAACTACTGGATCGATTTTAATAATTTTTTCAGTGAGTGACATAGGCTATATATTATATACCCGTGCGAATCTGGAGCGGGCCGCTGTGTTTTTATATACAACGTTTACAGTTTTTCTGTAGTGTATTTAGTATCAGCATTGTACCCGTGCGAAGCCGGGGCGGGTCGCTAGTTATTTTATAAAAAAATATTCAAATTTTAAAGTGTTCAGCTACTTTTGCTGCCGATTATACACACGGTTATACGAGACCAGCTTATAGTGGCAATGTTGATGCTTTAGTACCCGTTTGTATGCGGCAGTGAATCTTTTTTGTGTTGCATCTTGCTCACTCTATAATGACCTTTTCATACCTGCGACTTTGTTTAACTTTTGAGTTGTCTATGTTCGGATGGCATTTAAGATTTTTTTTACATTTTTAACCGACTTCAAAAAATGTGGAAGTGTTTTTTTTGTTTATTACCTCATAACTTTCGACTGAGCGAGGCGATTTTAAAGATTCTTTTTTTTATTTGAAATTGGTGCTTTCCGTGTGGTCCCCCATCAGGTCACGATCTTATGATGGGATCCTAGAAAAATCGAGGGCAACCTCGAATTTTAAAGGCTTTTATATTGTTTTTCGTATATTACCTAAAGCTACTCGGATATTTGTATCTAGCTCCTTTTTAGAGCATTTTTGTGTTTGAAGTCGGTTTTGTTTATGTAAAATTATATTTTATAAGAATTCTGTTCAAACAAGCGATATATTTACAAAAGCTGAAAACTATGTTTGTATTCGCAACAAATATGTACTTTACAATCATGTGAGTCACGACAATGTTCTGTATGACGTAATTAAAGAGATGTAAACTGTATCACCTGACGCCTTTCATACATTTATCACTTGAAGTTTTAACAGGTTCTTGTATCGCGATTTTTTTTATTTTGTTTTAAATATGCAGGATTCACCCTGAATTGCCCGCATGAACTACAAATTATGACTTCAACCTGTTTTTTATATTTATGAAATGGCGTTCCATCATCTCTGCCTACCCTCGTGGGATAAAGGCGTGATTTTATTTATGTATGTATGAAAAATATTAAAATGACTTTTACAATTAGAAAATAGCAAAAATTATTATCGATTTTTACTGCTAATAAAGAAATAAATAAAGACTAGATAGACTGGATTATTGCTGTTTTTAATATACACAGCAATAATCTACTCTGTAAATTATTATGATCTTCAGTTTTCCTGTGCTGGTATTTGTCATTAAAAAAATGATTGATAAGATATTAAATTAATTTTAATTATCCCAAGAAGGGATTAATATTTTTTTTTAAGTTTTTAAATGACAATAACCTCATCACAAACAAAATACCTTTAGAATTTTTTTAATTTTGTTTCGTTGACTTACCCAACATGTCTTCGGATACGGGAGTACGCAAGATGTCGCCGGTGAACTCGCAGAGCGTGTTTTTGGCGTCGATTCCTGACGTACCCTCGAATACCTGGACGACGGCCTTGGAGCCGCTGACCTCGAGTACCTAGGGACAAGAATCATTCATAAATATTTTTGTGTAGCTATTGGTTGGGTAGGATAGTCTTCGAAGGAAACAAAGATAATGGAGACTATATTTTCTTTCATCTAAACATTAGACTTTACCCAAAACCTCAATTTGACAACAACACTTTTTTGAATTTTGAATTTTGAACACCCAACAACTAAAGCCATCTAGCATCAGAGGGGCTTTGTCATATTTATGTGTGTTAACTCATTGCTTCCCGGACTTGACTGATTTTCATAATAAAATGTTCTTAGTAGATAAATACAAATTCAACTCCAAGAAAGAAGAAAACTGAGTTTTTAAGTTTTATCGTTAACGGCTTGCAACAGCTACGAAATATCGGCAAACTAGCTACATATAAATACATGGTAAATAGCCCGTGATAACAAATATTTTGTAAGAAAATGACCATGTTTTGTCTCAAATCTTATACAACACTTGTTTCGTAAATCTAAAATAGATAGTGCTTACGATGTTTAACTGTCTGCTAGAAGCAAATACTCCAAACTATTATATTTGAATCCAGCAAAGACTGACTAAATCAATTATATTCTCTGGTGTAATCTCAATTATTACATCAAATTAATAAGGCTTTATTAATAATGAACTTGAAATTAAATGATTCTGGATTCAATATCTTCTTAATGGTTGATATTTATCTAGTATAGTTATAGGAACTAATATTATACAAGTCTTATACGCCAATAAGTTTGTAACAGTGAACATTCATTGACCCAATTAAATTTAATAAAGCATTTAACAACGTAAAGACTACCATGATACTTATTGATACTCTGATGTGCCGCGGGCCCTACTGCAGTCAGCAATCATTTAATTCTTTGGTGTGTTAACCAGCATCCTGTAGGAGTTCCATAATGTGATCGCCACAGAGGAGTGCGTAAATATTACTGAATAATGAATATTTCTTACCTGACCAGAGCGGAGGGTGCCATCAGCAAGCCTGAGCTGTACAATCTCAGAGAACTTGGGGAACTTGACCTCGTCCAAGATGACCAAGGGTCCGTTTACACCAGACACCGTCTTGTAGACTGTGGAAACAAAAGTTTTGTAATAAAAAATGACTCATCTTCATTAGAAACTGTTCAGAGGTAACTAGAATAAGACTGGACTAGAAAGGTAATATTAAGGTGCTCCCAGACTGCATTCACTTGTAATGTAAAGAATAAAGAAAGAAAATATATTTATTTGGAACTTACAGGATTCACACATTAAAAATAGAATAATAACACATATTTGCTGAGAAACTATACAATATATTGAATGTAGAAGCAAAAACATAACAGATAAGAAGTTAAACAGGTTCAAATATTACACGATTCAAATCTATGAAATTACATAACAGGTGAATGTTTGTGGACTGGGAGCGTTTTTATGCAATGCTTGACATTGTTTGCTAAGGACTCTTGCTAAGCACTACTGCTGGTTAATCAATTATGGACAGAAAATTGTCGTCTTTTTATGGTAGGTAACAGCTGCCCATGAACACCTAGAAAGGATTGCAGACAGAATATTATAAATATTACATTTTATTACATATTGTTTTGGTATACCATATTATGTATCTACTCTTCAGGCCCATTAACATGATACAAGTTTTGCAAGGCAATTCTCAAGCTTACTTACACTATAGAAGCTCTAATTCATGCTGCATGCTGCTGGTCTGGGGCCTCTTCTCATAATGAGAAGGGCTAGGCCACCACTCTGGTCAAGTGCGAATAGGTAGACTTCACACACCCTCAAGCACTTTTTAGACACTCTCAGGCATGCAGGTTTCTACACGATATTTTCCTCCACCATTAGCAAGTAATAATTTATATGACAAATACACATAATATTATCTTCAAAGAGACGAATCTTAAAGATTTATTTACAGAGGTGTGTGCCATGGGTTTCGAAACCAAGACCTTTGACTTCACAGACCCACAGTCTCCCATTGGCTACTGCTCTTAGACAGACAGCCAGAACCTTAATTTGTTATCACAATTAAAAAGATGGAGATGAAAACATTGCTTTGCAAAACTCGCATTATATGGGCCAATGGGCCTTTTTTCACTGATATCACATAACCCAAAGCTGAAAAGAATGTTAACATATTAGTTTTTCATATTTCAAATATAGTTTAGAAAGCTGAAGACATATCTTCCATAAGTAGACTCATAGTACAATCAACTTAGAAACAAGTTGCTTATCTGCCCTTATCTGTGTAATATTTGAGTGACATTTTATATAAATGCCTCAAAAGGCAATGATTTATTACTTGAGAAAATGTAGAAGAAGAAATTTAAAGCATTTTGATATTTTCATTTTATTAAGATCAGCTTTATTAAATTAATTTTGACCAAAGACAATATCTGTTGTATTGAGCTTTAGAAATCAGCTGACTTGTGTTTATAATCTAGGATCAATGTCAGGTTGATTAAAAAATGTCATATGTATGGTTTCCTGCTATTTCTTATTGGAAAATCAATAATAAACTTGTTAGATATAAACATTATTAAAGTAATTAAATAATGATTTGAAAGTACCTATAATTTAATTTGATTGAACATCACTGAAAACATGACATATTAAGACAATACTATGATGGTCTTTTACTGAAGAGTGATCAATATTTTTTTAATAAACAAACATTTGCACAATGTTTAGTTCTTACTGGCAACATAAAAAAATGTTGAATCCATCATGATCCAAATACTGTGATGTCATCTCACATGATTATTATACAATTTTAAATATCTTTTGACAGTCTATGGTCTTATTAGAATCTTAGAATTTTAATGGTATTTATGCCAGTTTACTTCAAATTAAAATATATTTAAATCTGCAAGAAATATACACTTTCATTTCATATACTGTCAGCCTTCAGTATGGAGGAAGATTAGATACATAATAATTAATGGAGCAATTTGGATATTGTTGAAAGATTTGTACCTAATACTTTTTCAGCAATAATGTTATCTAAAGATCAGAATCTTCACCATTTTTGAGACTGACGCAGTACTTATAGATACTTCAATCGTTACATGAAAAAAAACATACTATGATGATACTGATCAGGTGACTAAATTAAGAACATAACAGTGTCAATTTCAGTAGTACTCTAACAGGAAATCACGGTATTCCATCTCAGGTCTTCAATACAAAGTATTACTACGGATATTATCTAGGTTGAAATGAGTCCCCGATCGCAAGAAATGGGTATCCTACCCAATATCTTATACTAACATAATTATCTCAAGGCTGACCGAAATTTCGCTTTACAATCCCCTAATACTCTAGATATTGAGATAACATCCTTCCTTGATAGAAATAAGGGTCGTGAGACAATAATAAATAGGCGTAACATGGAAACTTGGGGCAAAATCGATACTTTCGTTGACAAGACCTGTGACGTTTGCCGATATTACAGAACCAAAATTACATGTAGGTACTTACTGAGACGGGGTTGGGAGATGAAGTCCCGGTTAACAGCCAGGACATGCTGCTTGGTAGCTTCAGCCTTTGTTAAACTCATTTTGGGATCAGCACAGCAAGCTACACTGCTTCCTTGCCCGAAAACTGACGAATGGATAATTTGTCTATGTTACTTCACGTGCCGTCACGTGATCCAATCACAAGGCATAAATGACTCTATGGTAAAATTATTTTCCCTAAAAATCGATTGCTCTTTTATCATTTACCCTAAAAATATTAAAGAAGTTAAGTACGACGCGGCGACGCTTCGACGACTGCGCCCAATTAGAAAACAAACAAAATAGAAAAAACGCGACTGGCATTTGAAGAGGAGCGAGGGTTGTTACATTTAATGCCGAGTACTTTGGACGGCTAAGCGGAAGCCATCGATCGTTCGTTGGCGTTCGCTGGCAATCCAAAGCATGGCGGTAAGATCAAAGGATTCTCTTGCGTTCGCTAAACTGTCCAAATAGGACCAACATATCCGTTCGTTGGCCTTCGTTTGATGGTGGGTCCACACTGAGCCAACGAAGGCGAACGAATGGGTTCGTTGGCCATGTCTGGACGGATTGGCGATGGCCAACGAACGTTCGTTGACGTTGGCCGGCGATCCGTAGCGTGGCGGTAACATCAAAGGATTTGCGCCATTGGACCGAATTCAGTTTGGACGGTCGCCAAACACCAACAAACGAACGTCAACAGAATGGTTGACATTTTGATATTCGACGGTCTGTTTAAATGTCAGAGCATGTGTCTACGTAGTAAATTACATTATCTTGAAGCTAAGTAGTTAATAACACAGAATAATAGCTGACTTGTAAATAATAATCATGGACATAAGACAGTTGCCAACCCCATTGACACATGATATCCTTAGGCTATGATCAAAATACCCTTTCAAGTATTGTCTATGGAAAGCAATCCGGAATCATGAGCAAACGATGTTTTGGTCAAACACCAAATGTGTTTGGACGTTTGTCCGAAGGCCAACGAACGTTTGCTACCAACGTCAAAAAACCTTCGTTCGCCTTCGTTGGCTCAGTGTGGACCCACCATGAAGAGAAACAATCTTTTCGTATTCGTGATAAATGCCGTGATTTAAATGTTCAACTAAATAAAAAAAATAACTATAGATTAGAATAGAACGTCAGAGACAATAAAGTGCTTCACACACGGCAGCTAGCTATACATAAATATAATTGTTTGGCTGACTGACTATAAACTTTAAATTTTCTTCATCCGTAAGAGGCGAATTTAGGAGTCTAAGTTAATAGTGGGTTAACGCAATATTTTCAATTGATAGCGTTGTGAGTTCAGAACAGTGTAACGTTTGACATGGGTAAAGTCGTGGAAATCAAAGAACCCCACGCAGATGAAGTCACTAGTAACAGCTAGTATTGTATATGTATGTAAACAAAGATGGAAAAATATATTATATAAGAGCTGCCTTCAGCTGTCAATTTCTACGGTCCGATGTAATGAAATGTATTGAGATTTAAATATTTTTTTTTAGATTATAGTTGCCGTATGTGAACTGCTTTACACTATCCAATGGTCCAGTGACTCAACATGGCTAAATGCACACATTCTCAGACAAGCACACCCAGTCTCAATATTTCGTCATCAGGCTATATTAAAAAGTGTAAATTTAGGCGACCACTCATAAATAGATACAATCGTTATTTCCTTTACTTCATTTTACTGCCAGACTTATCCCTTTCATTTTAGTGTCACCTTCGAACAATATATAAAAATATAATTGTATATTATATATTATGTACATAATAATGAGTTAAGATTATAATTTATATTTATTTTTTTCCTTGTATTTCCTGCGTTTCAGGGTGATTCTAGTTAAGTGGCAACTCCTACAGACCTTTGTCTATGGTATGCTTACGATAATCTATAGATGGCAGCACAAATAACCAAAATGGCGTAGGCAATCATATAAAATGTGGCTATAATAAAAATTAAACGCAAATTTATACAAGAATATTTTTAAAATGAACTATTGATATGAAACGGTAAATCCACAATGGTCTAGTAAAAGTATAAATAATACTGCACAATGACATGTAATATTTTTCTCAACACCTAGCAATACTTAAAACTTCAAAACAAGGCGGCAATTCGAAAAAACATCGGGCACCAGGGGCCCGGGAATATAACTTCGTTCCTACTTCGGGTTTCGTGAACGGAGACTAAAATTTTGTTTATAAAACTAGGATCAGGCCTTGCTGGTACATTTTGACAAATTAGTAAACAGTGAAACAGTACAATAATCTTTTTATAAATCTAATTATCAATACTACTGATACTACCTACTTTGATCTCAAAAAATTTTAGTCTACAAATAAGTAAATAATTTGGATTTTTTGAATTAGATCGTACGCCAGAAGCAATTACACTATCCAATGGTACCCATATATAGGCAAAAGATTATATTTATAGATCTAAATTAGATCTATAGTAAGTGTAAAATTTTTGGTAAAGGTTGAGGAAAGGAAGGCTCAGGATTAATAAGCAAATATTTTTTTATTATCATTAAGTTCTTATGGACACAATTTCTATACTTATATTATAAAAAGGAAAGATATTTCGTCGACTGCCTCGTTGGTTAGCGCATGCGCCTCGCGCTGCAAGGTCTCGGGTTCGATCCCAGGTAGGGCAAGGAAAATATACTTAAGTATACCCAAACCATTTCCTAGTCCATTGAGGTTTGCCTATAATAAATGAGTGATGCTCCATGTCATGCAAATAAGATAAGAATAGATATTCCCACCGCGTTGTGAACGAAAATTTTCGCGATGTACAGGAATGTAATCAAAAATTACGAAACTTTCTTTCAGTGTAGCCAATGATATTATATAAAAACAAAAGCAGATATGTTATAAGCGCTCGCGCTGTGAATACTCAAATACGTCCCAATTGGGACGTCTTGTGTTTAGTTTGCGTGTGGCCTGCGTCGAGCGCAGTCACGTGCCAGACGCCATGCGCCATGTTCAAGTTAAGAAAGAGAAAGCGATATTGTTTTGACGTTAGAGCGATAAGGATGCGTGCGCTGCGGACATTTGTCAATGTGTGCAATTTGGAATAGCTCGGAACGGATTTAAATCGTAATTTCTATGAACGTAACATATCTATAGTTCTATAATATCATTGAGTGTAGCCATATATATAGATTTATCTTTATTGATACAGATATCTGGCACATAATAAAGATGACTGCACTCTAATACAGATTTTAGGATAAGGATATAATATAGTTTAAGGTAACGCTTTTAAGCCGTATTTTAAGCTCAATGTCGATAAGAATTTAATATCTAAAATTAATAGAGAAAAAATAATAACATCAAAAATTTGTTAATATTATTTTTATTCAATTTAAATATTATTTTATAACATTGAGATTTCAAGACATTCCAGTCAGATTTTAGATTTGGCATGTGGCAGCACTACTTTCGTTCCCAACAGAGCGAATGGGACAAACTAAACATGGCGGAGATATCTATTCTTATTCTTATTTGATTTGCATATGAAACACTTGAGACATCATTGTTGTCAATTAAAGAGAATAAAAAACCATTTAAATACAAAATGGTCTTAGATACTGTATAAAATATGGGTACGGTACAAAGCAAAATGCAAATATGGGGAAGAGTGGGCATTTATGCTAGCAACACCGGCTGGTTATGAACTTCCGACATTTCGGCTCGGCTGTTGTCGGCTGCTTTCGTGTTACGTTTCGGAATAATTTAATTAATTTATTGTTGTGGGCTGGTCTGATATCTATAGGCTGCGAATGTTGTAGTTGAAAACTTTAAGATCAACTATTTATTAAAATAAAACATTATTATTACTAGTTTATACATTTCCTATTAAACATTTACACACTATAATGTCTGTGATCGGGAAAATCATACCGGTTGTATCCAACAGCAATTTTGGAAGGATAAGTGCTGCGTTATGTAGTGTAAAAAAACAAGATAGAAGTTATTTTACCTACACCCAGGAGTTATCGCAGCCTCTGGATAGGAAACCAGAATTTCTGAATGCACAGCAAGCATTTGAGAAATGTCTGAAAACTGGTAAGTGAATCTTTATGTTTATATTTTTATCTTAGAAATTGGTCCACGAATCCGGTTTGTCTCTACTTGGCTGTAAATGATTTACGAGTCATAGAACAACATACCTATTTCTTTAAATAATAAACCTTAATAGTGTAATAAAAAAATGTATTATCACATTAAAATCTGCTTCACATCTTGACAACGCGCAAACAATCGAAATCATAATTTAACTGCTCGCAAATTAAATTCTTGATCAATGTCATGGAATTAGGTTAATGACATGTACATTTTTTTTCCCATTCCCCTATGTTAATGTCATGTAATTAGGTTAATGACATCTACATTTTTTTTTCCCATTCCCATAAGTAAATAGAACAGGAACACAGCTATGCAAGTATAAACCTATCTTGGTTGTCACAGTGTAGTGACATACCTTGACATTGTTATTGGAGTCATTTAGTTATTTATACAATGGGTTGTAATTATAATAATGTACCTATTTTCAATCATGTTTCCCACCAAATACTATGCAAATAAAATAAGACCTGATTTCTGGACCATTTTGAATGTGTTCCGTTCGCCCTATTGTAAACGATTTTTTCGAAAAGGAACAGCTAGATGATCGTTAATTTCGCGAACAAATGGAAAATCGATAAATATATATATTTTCATTTGATTTGAATATCACTACATTATAACACTTGAAATAGACCGCTGTTTACATAAAGTTGCTGCAGGAAATCAGATAAGATTGAAGTCAATAATAATAATTCAAAATTAGCCAAAAAACTGGTCTATATTGGCATGTTTACAATGTTTCTCCAAGTTGATAAATTGATAAAAAATTTAATGTAAATAATAATAAAAATTAAGATAAATAATAATTTTACCAAAAACACATGACTTCAATGACTAAAAATGTACTTATAGAAATACTTATGTACAATTAAATTTCTCGCTTCATTTGTTTATTACTTTAAAGAAAACAGTAGGAGCCTATAAAATTTGATGAGACTCCTCTCATCAAATTTTAAAGGCTTCTTCTGTAGAAAAATTATGACCTCAGATTATTGCTTCATTATTATTATTGATTATACTTCAATTGTCCTCATTTCATAGAGATTTTTTACCCTCTTGAAAGTAGCCATATTCAACTTACTGTTCAACGATTTGCTATCTATATCTATGCACCTCTTCAAACACTGGGGGGACATGAATGAACCATCAACCCATTATCTACTTAAGTGGATGCCGAGACAGCTATCACTAACCAGTTCAAAGTACAAATACTAAACTACTACATATTCATACAACCTTGGACCTTAGCCATGTGTCATTAGAAATTAATTTGTAATGAACTGTTTACAATGAAATTGGTATGGTACATTCATTACTCATTTAGGTATAGAATTTTTAAAGTGACTGTTAGTTTTGTTTTGCATGTTCGAATAAATTTCTGTTTCAATTATTACAGTTATTTTAGTTTGTATTTGGTTGGTAACTGAATTTGATTATATTATGTGCATTTTAAAAGCAGCAAAAGCCAAGTGGGAGAAGTCAAAAGTCTTGTGTTCGAACCAGTGGCGTAACTATACTACCTGGGGCCCGTGGCTAATTCTTTTGATGGGGCCCTATCAGTAAAAATAGTCACGTTGTACTCAGTTTAATTTTAAAAACCTCAATTACACGTTGTATAATTATGTTGGATTTTAAGTACTTTTCTAATATTATAAAATACTCAGGTATAATGTGAATAAAATATTTTAGAGCTTGCGGCCTCTTGGGACGCGACGGGGCCCTTTTGGGTCCGGGGCCCGTGACATTTTGCCAGCCCTGCCACCCTATTGTTACGCCACTGGTTCGAACCCACTGCACTCACCTCAGTCAATAAATCGTTAAGATTCGTCTTTTCATATATGTGTGTATTTATCTTATATAATTATTGCTTGCAAATGGTGAAGGAAAACATTGTCCTGTATGCCTGAGAGTGCCTAAAAAGTACTTGAGGTTGCGTGAAGTCTATCAATCCACACTTGGCCAGCGTGGTAGAGTATGGAGTAACCCTTCTCATCATGAGAAGAGGCCCGAGCCTAGCAGTGGGACATGTATTAGATAGAGGGCTGCTATTACTATGTGCATTTTCGCTTTCTACACCTGTGCCAACTATGTCATATCTGTTCTACATTTAGTACTAGGCTTTAAAAGAGGTATTTTTGTGTCCTGCTAAAAGATAAAAATAAGATAAAAGATATTTATTTTGTGATATTGCTAACAAAGAACAAACAAAAATAGAAATAAAACAGTTGTATGGATGAAGAAAGCTATAATAATAATAATAAAAATGCTAATATTATAGATGCATAAGTCCATGTATACACCCAGGTTAAATAATTATTTTATAATTCTGAAGTCGGTGCCAGGTAAACAATAACTCTGTATAGATAATATCAATCTTTCTAACAACTATTTTCTGACTGAATATTAGTTATATTTCTGTGGTAAGTACCAATACTGGGCGACCGCGCACTAGCACAACTACGCCTCTCTTTATTGTGTGTACTGTAATTTGATATTGTAGAAAGGTTGTTATAGCTTTTACTTGGCACCGACTTCAGAATTATAAAATAATTATTTAATAATTTCTATTTGTAGTAAGTAAGTAAATTTATTTTTTGCTTTTTAGTTTACCTACTTTTTGAAGATGGTTTTTTTTTTTCGTTACTTGTATTTACTTTATCATAATTATATTATATTATGTTTAGTTTCTGCTATTCAATATACATGTTTTGACATTGGCTGACTAATGCAAGGTCATTAGATTTGCCTGGTTGTGCTTGTTTAGTAATTAGATTAGCTGTGTTGCTAAGCGTTAATTTTGAGAAAAGTTGGACCAATTTAGCATCCAAATAGGTACAACTTTTCTCGAAATTAACGCTTTTCCAATAACCTAATTGTAGAATTTTGAAAATGGTTTTTTTTAAATTGATATACTCAAAGAATTTCAAAGAGGTTCTTGTTAAAACTTTTGAGAAGACACGGTGAGGACTACACTTTTTGAGTTGATATAAGAACCAATACAATACAATATACTTTGTAAGAGTCAGTTTATGCCTTATGACTACCACCTGTAACGGCTAACATAGATCATCAAATTATAACCAGAACCGCCGGCTTAACGAACTTTGTGAGGCTCGCAGGCGCGTTGGTTAGATAAAGCCATGATTTGCCTCTAACGAATTAAATACATTACTTCTACTACAGTGGAATTCACAGTCTCAAGTATTTAGTTTCAGGTAACTACTCACCCTCAGCCTCTCCCATTTTCGAAGAGTATTTCTTCACTTAAATAAATAGCACTACTTATAAATCCAAAGATTGTAAAAATACAACTCTCATCAACTGATGTTGTAAATAACATCTGTCAAACTCCAAGAAAAAGAGTGCAATGTATTGACATTATGAAATAAAAAGTCAGGCCATTTTCAAAATAAAACTCTTTTCTTAACTTGCCAAGGTTTTTTTTTTATTTTGAGAAGGCTTCTTTTGATTTAAATATTCAAAACATGTTTCACCAGTTTGTTTTTCAAATTTGTAAGGGTCGGCGACACTTGCGAAGGTCATATAATATATTATTCTTCAAGTCTTGGAGCACGTCTTTATTAGCTAGCTTCATCTGGGCTGTTACCATCTCTCTGTCTAGGTAACAGAATCTTTTTTGTAAAAAACGTACAAAAATAAAGAAAAATTAATCTTTAATCATACGAGGATCATGGATTATGAGTTATGAGCATACAGATTTCTCTACTAAAATGTATCGATAAATGAGTTTGTGTAAAAACAAATTATCTATTTGAAATTTCCCTTACAAACGATAAATAATGATATATTCCGATTGTGGTACTGCACTGCGCCACCAAACTGGTTATCGTATGTTTTGTAAGGCGGCTGACGTCATTGGGTCCATATCGGCTCTCATAAAATTTGTATTCATATTTACGATTTTACTACGATTTGGAGTTCATAATAATCACTCTTCATAATTTTTTTCTTCATAAACTTTATGTTCATACATTAATATTCCTATAATCCGAACTCATAACACCCCGTCATCATATTTTTTTATTTCATAATGTTTTCATTAAGAAGGTGTTTAATTAATATTTTTTTTATTCAGAATAGTTTTCTTCATAAGAGACAATGTTCATATTATTTGTGTACATAACGTTGTATGGAAATAGCCTTTTATTGACTTAATATCTTATTTTTATTGGGGTAGTATTTAAACGCAAATCATAAAATATCCTTTTTCTATGCAATTAAATACCGAATTCCCACGCTTCTTTTTTTGCCCAATAGGCACATTTTTAGCTTCTGCAGGTGGCGCCACGTACTGTCGTCTGTTACGATCTATGATAATAAGAAATTGGTAGGTAGTATAATATTATTTTATTTAGTGGGTGGATTCAAAAAGTGGTCGGAGTATCACACAGATTGATTCTAGCATGTTATGCTATGTTATGGTCGCAGTTCTAACCTAACCTAACCTACTACTTTACCCATAATTGACCCATGCCATAACTATAGCTTTTATTTTTATATTATTTACAGCAGTTTATTAGTAGTTATTATTAGTACTTTTATAGGTAATATACTAAAACAATGCACAAAGATATAGTTCATAAACTAATTTCCACTTAAACTCGAGCAAGTTATATTTATCTAATGAACGAAAACAATAACAAATGCACGAACGGGTGCGCTTTTTCTTACATAACTTTTTAACTCCTAACATCGAAAGTCCGAAAATGTGTTTCATAATGTATGTTTATTAACAGTATGAATTTTGGGTTCATTCCTGTTTCGACCAACTGTTTTGACCCACATTCCTAAAAATTCTTGTTTTGACCTACTTTATTTTTCCGTGCTGTTTCGACCCACCTGATAAAAAGTACTGACTGCAATGAAAACGTTGATTTTAGTAAATTGTAAAATGGTAAACAGTTTTACCTGTTGCTTAACCTAATCCATCATTTACTATAGACCTAATCATAACGTGTGTCCATTATTATGATTAGGTCCTTTTTCTTAGCTTATTTCTATGTACAAAGTTTAGTGTGGTTTACATAATATAATAATATGTGTTATGTTAGATGATATTGAGAAATGTGAAATTGGGAAAATGAAAGTAGCATCCTTTATTAATTGTTTCAGGAAAAATGCTAACTATAGCGTTCATGGCTGTATTTTTCGTAGTCTGTCCTGAATGTAATCGGGTTCCAATCAGGGACTTCAGACTTGATTAATCTGAATGTCGTTTCATTATGTCGATTGCTTTTTATCCATTAACAAAACGTATATCAATGGAATAACGTGTATTTTATCTTTTGAACTGCCAAAGTCTCCATAAATTACTTACAGCTGCTTGAAAGGTTTATTAACACATTTAAAATGTGCCATCTGCTAAAAAAAATCTCACATGTTTTATTGACTACCTCAATTCTTTGTGTGCAAATGCCAATATTCTAGTGCTCTGATCTCCATAATCAAAAAATAAAAAATCTTCGTAGTATCAGGGTATCTCCACTTCTGATGCAACGGTGAATGTAGATTAAGTAATGTTCTGTGCTTTGAGTCGGGCATTGTACAGGCATGTCTTAATGCTGGCAAAATCCGGTAATGTTTTAACTAAATGCATGCCTTTATTTTGCAGTGTTACTAAGCTTCTGTTGAATATATTTGGGATTGGTTTCCTCTCCGCTGATGCAGTTTCTTGTTGGCATCGATATAATTCTCACCTAATTTCATTTTTTGCAATGCTAGGTATGCATTTGTTGTGTGGGCAAACCTTGATTATTTGCTTGCCAATATTTGTGACTACTTTTCTCTTTGATAACCCGTATTCATTAGTAGAATCGGCCCGCCTCTTTTTGATTTTACAAAATATAACTCTCTTGAAGTAAAAGAAGTAGAAGTAGATGGTAAAACATCATCGGTTGCATCCTTTTTTTCAAACCGCGGAGTATTTTACGTGTTAACCAAGCAATATTTAGCTAATAACTGACAAAGTAACTGACTCTTCAAATAACAATATATCTCACCACTCATTTAAAAAAAATAATCTCTTTTGTTATAATAATATATCGTTTCGGTAAAATGTGCAAATAACCCAATGTATTGTTTTCAAAGTCATACATTATTTTTATCATAATTTCACTAATTTCACCGAAGCGGCAATTTTGAATCAAAACTACGGATTAGGCAACACTTGCACTTATTTTGACAAATTTTGATTTTTATAACATTCTAAACAATAGTTTATTGGTCCGTGTATTACCTGCTTAAAATTGCTAATCCTTTACGTTAATCTGCCCATAAATCATTTTTACAAGAACTAGTTTTGTTAACTGATTTTAGAGTTTTAAGAAGCGGCTTGTCGTTTGCGTTGTATATTATTATATTCGACCATTAATAAATATCCATTATTGGTAACCTAAGAGTCCATTGTAGACACACAAGAGTTATTTTTTTTAAATCATTGTCCACCCGTACTGAAGTTAGCTTGTTTGTCTATTAAATAATTCGTGTATATTTTCATTAAAATATCTTTATGTATCTTAAAAGTTATACGTTAGTCCATTTACATCATTTTAACCAAACCCTAATTGAAATAACTTAAAGATTGTTCTTATATGGATTATTATACTACACTTTACTCAAATCCTTCATTTCATTTCAAAACCTAGTGAATTATAAAAGAGCGACTTATGTTGCTGACAGTATTTTTTCTATACAAATTATTTTTGAGACGAACGAGGAATAGAAAGTTGGGCAAATCAAGAAATTTTTTATTAATATTAATAATTTTTAAATTTTGGGTCGAACGCGGAACACATTTTGAGACGAACGCGGAATTTTTTGAGTGGGTCGAAACTTTGTGGTCGAAACAGGAATGAATCGAATTTTGATGTATAGGATAAATAGCACTTCTGATTAAGAAATATATGAAAGCAAAAATGAGTACAAATAAATGTATGAACAATAAAATTATGAATTCGATTCATTTGGCGTTTTAATATTTATTGAAATAAAAATTATGAAGAGTGATCATTATGAAATAAAATTGTATGAAACACATTTTCGGACTTTCGATGTTAGGAGTTAAAAAGTTATGTAAGAAAAAGCGCACCCGACGTCATTACATGTATTCACGAAGTTATTTGGTAATGAATGCGTACATATTATCAAATCTTCAGTAGTTACTTTGATACTTACCTAACCTACCAACTTCTTTTAATTACAACATGGTTTTGACGATCACGCCAAATCGAATGGAGAAAACGGCAGCCCGCGTATTTACATACACGCTTATACATGGCGCTTAGAAAATAGAAATACCTATACGATTTTGTACGTGTAAACTTTAATCAGATTTAAACACGTTGAACTTACAATGGATTTGGTCTAGATGCGTATTGCGACACTGCTATAAATTAGCAATTTATGGTCTCGAAGCTGCAACGATTGCAGCTGAGAGGCTGACAAGACAGTTAAACTCTTTTAGCTGGCCTTTTTTGTCAACCGATCTTTTAAGATTCAAACTCTGTTGTTCTCAGACCCTCAACTATTTTTATTTTATACCAATTTTCATTAAGATTTCTTCAGTAGTTTAGCTGTGAAAGCATAAGCATTTAGGCAGTTGTCCCACCAACGACGAGAAAACGAGTAACTATCGGCTATTTTCTCGTTCAAGAAACGTACAATAGATATACTTTCCGTGTGAACAAAAGAGATGCATATACAAACAGTTGATCGCTGACTGTTCACACTGCCGGCGAGCACTCGCTTTACTAGTTTGTCGCTGAGCGACAAGAGCTATGAGGGATAACACTCGCTCGGCGATACTCGCCAAGCGATTAGAACTCACGCCGAGAGAGCAACCAGTGGTCATTTCTCTACATTGCGTATCTGTATCCGCTTCACTCGCACACTCGCTTATAGCCGAGCTACACAAATATCGGAACTACGCACTCGCTCCCCGTGTCTCGCTAACTCGTTTCTAGTTCTAGCTCCTTATGATATTAATATTTTTCTGCATTTCTAATTTCTTTAGTGTAAACAGGGATAACCGTCGGTTTGTGGCTCATCACATTTAGATAAAAGCGCTAATCGGGCTTGCTCTGTCGGCTTCAGCCTGCCTTTCAAAGCATCAGAACTCCATAGTCTCATGAGTGTAGCCAGTGAACCATCAGTCCTTCGAAAATCTGCCTTCTTTTTGTACTAAAATAAAAACAATCGCAACTGTAATTTGATGTAATAAAGTACTTGGCATCCTGCCAGACCTGTGGACAATGACCTTTGAATCTGCAGATATTGGTGATATATATATAGTACCATATCTTGAGAACCAGAAGACACTCTTTTCTTTGCACGATTTGTCCTGAGGTAAATTTAAATTGACTATTACTTAGGCCTGGTTATTTTGAGAATTTCATCGATTTTCTTTTTCGTCGCCTAAACGTGGTATCACGTTGTCTATCGGCTCTCTTATTGAAGCTCTCTAATGTAGGGTAAATAGGCATGTGTTGTGTAAGCAGATACCTAAAAGTATTAAAACACGATTAAACGATATTCTTGGGTGCCGTATAGTCATAGAAATCTTAATAATAAGGCAATAGAAATGTCAAAGACGCGTGACCTTGTCGCCGCGCATCTGTCTAGTCAAACACAAGTGCGAGTTGAGGAATTGTCGTCTTAAGGTCATCGCAAAAAGAATAATTTTGTTTGCAGGAATACAAGCGCATGAGTCTAATCGAACACAAGTGCGAGTTGAGGAATTGTCGTCTTAATGTCATCGCCTAAAAGAATAATTTTGTTTGCAGGAATACAAAAAGTGGTATTTGAAAAACGGCGACATGCGTCCCAGTGTTAAAAGATAGTCGATAGCATTTCTATTGACTAGTTATTAAGATTTCTATGCGTATAGTATTCACAAAAAACCCTTGTAGTTTCGCCATGCCCGTCGGTTCGTCCGTCCGAGGTCAACCGTGGAGATCGTAGTGCTAATCTATGATAATAAAGTGGTTTAATTAAATGTGTTTATTTTTATAATTCAAGAATAATAACAACAACCCAATTTGTAAAATGGTATACTTTTTCATAATCATAATACAAAATTCTATGATATTTACTTGAGTTGCAACGGCTGACTACAGAATCCTATATTCTGAAGGCCCGCGTGGCTCAACACACACTTGGCCTTTTTGTTTACTGGCAATATGAGTCATTATTTCAACATTTCTTAATGTGGGAAATAACAATAATGTAATAATTCTTGTTTATCTTAATAGGTTAATGATAATAGGGTTATTAATGTCTCAGATGCAAGAAATGTTTACATTAGAACTTCACCCTCCAGCAGTCTAGTTTCTAAACTACGGGCGGTCAAAGATATTTAATCAGTGTATTATCTAACGAGCAATTAATAACTCTTTAATATATAAGATTTAATTATATATTTAATATATAATTAAATCTTATCTATCATATTAATCGTAGCTTATTAAATCATAAGCAAACTGAAACGTTATCTAAAAAACTAGTGTTAGCTTACGGCTTTTGCATCAGATTTTTTATCGTACTTTTTTAGCAAACTGACTTAAAGCTAGTGTGTCTGCCAGTTAGCGGTAAATACTGTCCACGTATGCATTATCTGTCAGTTAATTTAGGGTCTTATCTCAACACCAAACTGAAACGCCGAAGTACTACGAAGGTAAAACGGTGGTGCCTCTCGATCCCGTCTATAAGAGCTCTATATTTCCAATACCTACATAAGAACATTGTTTTCTTTTTTTTTTTAAACGGCGCCCGCTCTAGGAATAACTCCTGTGTCGCGGAGATGTTCACAAACATACATTTCACACACACAGAGCACACCCAGAGTCAGAACAAAGACTTGTCCCATGTGGGGATCGAACCCACAGCACCAGCGTAGTTGAAGGCGACCGCCTTAACTACTACGCTAACCGTGTGCACTGTCAGTTAACCCCTCCGTGTTGCGGAAGGCACAAGCCATTGGTTCTGTCCTGCGCTCAATCTCTTACCGGTGTTTTGGTATAACCGTCTTATCGGATCGAGCTATAAGAGTGTCGGAAGAGGGAGTTCTCTCACCGCGAGCACAATGATATTTGCCGCGGACTGGGTATTCTTCGTCATCAGCCACACCCTTATCCCTTATATATCAACATATAGATAGACTGATAAAGTATTGGAACATATCTAAAGAGAGATAGAATTGTTACAGCATTATACAATGTTTCAAGGTATTTCGGTCACGTGAACAACGAGATAATAAAATTATCTAACATCAACACTGATTCATTTAAATTTCTTGGCTCTTACAGCTGCGACATTATAAACTTGCTAGATATAATTTATCTAGAGATTTCATAACAAAAATGAATTCTGACATGCAAAGTTGCAGACGCTTTTAGCTCTTGGACACACTGCATTCGTTGGAAATTGAATTAAGATTGAAATAACAATGTATTCTCTATGTAATACTGTTAATTTGAAAGACCAAATTCGATTTTGGTCTCGGGATAAGGAAGATGAAGAACGCCGTAAATACATACTATAAGTCATTTGCAGGCGCCATTTAGAAAATGTATATAGCCTATGAAGGCAGCCACTACCACTATTTTGATGAATTCAACGACACCTTATTTGTCAAAATCTA
The DNA here is from genome assembly GCA_905147285.1 of Hypena proboscidalis. Lineage (NCBI taxonomy): Eukaryota > Metazoa > Arthropoda > Insecta > Lepidoptera > Erebidae > Hypena > Hypena proboscidalis. The sequence continues at coordinate 13,723,145 of LR990148.1, forward strand.
TCCAGCCGTTTGGGCTGTAGGGTGTGCCAAAAAAATGGACATACTAACATACATATGCTTACATACGCTTGGAAAATATAACCCTCCTTCTGACGCAGTCGGTTATAAATATTAAGACTACCATCCAACACGGTCACAAGCTAATTAAATTCTATAGATAAATTGAATCATCTTTTCACTCGAAAGTTTAGTCGTTGCTAAATCAAAGTAAGTTTTAAGCCCGATTTACCGGGCACCGTTCCAAGTTCCTGAAGGTTCAGACTTTTAATTGTTTTTTCTTAATTCATTGCTCATTTATTTGCCAAGGTGTTTGTTTTGGCACTACACTGGGCTCTCCCAACCTACATCACTGTCGATGCACGAAAGATTGCATTTTCTAGGCCAATGTTGCAATCAATTCTATATCAGACCACAACAATGTATTTGAATCCCGTATCGTTGTTTCTTTATCTTTACTGCGTTTGCATCTCTTTCGAATGACGTCATTAGTGTCAACAATACCTGTATTTAGCTCAAGCACGGTTGTATAATTGAATATTATCCTCCTGCAAGTGCCTTTTATCTGCTGTGTAATTTGACATGCCGAGGTTGCGAAGAAAATAACACCTGATTTTCGAGTAGTATCTGTAACTCTGTTTTGTCTGCAGATTTTCTTTGAAATAAAATGAGGAATTCGTATTCACGTCCTAAGTTTATTAGAAACAAATGTATACCGCATGTTAATAACTTTCCTTCTTCACTCTGACGTACATCGATGTGTACTTTACTCCATTCTCGACGCTTCTTCATTCTTCTGACAGCAGTCAGTACGGACATCTAGGGTTCTTTTTATCGTTGGGAAACTAAGAGTTGCATTCTGAGTTTCAGAGTACCATTCAAAGTTTTAAAACATGGCTTTAAGACGAGTTCGCGCATAGAAACCTGGGCTTCTGTGAGTTGTCATGGACGCCCAGGTTCCTCTGGGCAGCGCTGCGGGCCGGTTGCAGATTTTATCAAGCCTAGTGGCACAAAACTCATTAAGACTGAAGGCCTTCCTATTTGTGATGGGCCAACGAATATTTGCAACGTAATTTGACACTGATAGCCACGTAGCATCTTCAATCAGCTATATTGTGGTGACTTCACCTAATTGGTCGATCCGCAACGAGTCTTCATGAATTAGACCTTACATTCCAATGAATCGATGTATAATATGCATATCGTTATCATCTAAGTATTCGAGCCTCTGGTATCGATAGCAAATAGTAAGTATTTTTTTTAGTAAATCTCTAGGTATATGTTTAATTTGTTAGGAGAACATAGAAAAATGCGATCGGTGGCTTTGATCGATGGTTGAATAAATTAGTTGAAGTTGATCGACATTTTCTATTCGATTGATGTTATAACATCCGAAGTGAATAGAAGGGCGGCTAGCAATTTATTTATCTGATGGGCCCAGGCTGCATAATTTTAAAAGGTACCTCGTCCCAACGTTCTTATTGTTGAGCTCGTTCTTATTCTTAGTTCAAGTGCCGTATTTAGCGTGTTGAAGACCTAAAAGTATACCCATCATAATGCCCATAGGCAGATTCAGCATGGCAGAGAAATTTGAAGGAAACTTCGATTTGTGTCAATATCCAAAACTCTAGGTGTTCGGGGCATATATAACTGGGGTGTGGCTTTACATTATTTACTATTCATAGTAACTTATAATTATGTAGTCTAATGATGAATGAATTTACATTAGACAATTACAAATCAACATTATAATTGCTAAGTAATACTTCGTTACACTTAGAAACAGTTTTACATTACATTGGATATTGGATAATATTTTTCATTTAAAACTTTTTGTTTCCTAATATTGGGTATATTCAATGGATATATTAATCCTAAAATACCTATATAACAACTAGACTAGACGTTGACATGTAGATAACAATCATAACAAGATTATTATTTTTTTGTAAAAATAAATGGGTTACAAGTTATACATATACATGTAATAATTGTCTTAAATCGGTAATATTTTCATTGTTTTTATACTTATTTAATTGGTCACTGTGCTTGATACGCCCACTGATAAAAAAACTATATATCTATATACATGTTTATTTCATCTTTCCGTTACTTAATTAGCTGACGTAAACAAGAGGGGTCAACGTCTGAAAGCGTCGATAAATTAAAAGTAGAAGTAATATACAATTTATTTTGTATCAATGTGTTTTAAGCTATTTATAGGACCGACTAGCTATTTGTTGGCTGTTAGTGCACAGGCACACTAGCGTCACTAATTATGTGCTAGTTTTCATTAAGGGATTCGATCGACAGGTAACTACCGTACCTACATTCGTATCATTGCCAAGATCTTAGGGCATTTGTTTACGTGAAACATATATTTTAATAACCAATTTTAACTGAAGATTTGCCAAAGAGCTATGGAGCGCAGAATTCTTGGGGTAAAGAGAACAGATCATATCAGTAACACAGAATGCGCTATAAAACCGGTGTATTCACAGATGTAGAGCAAAATTCTGCCAGGCTGAAGTGGGACTGGGCTGGTCACGTTTGCCGTATGAGTCCAGAGAGGTGGGCAAAAAAAGCGACCAACTGAGTACCACGTGACAGTTAAAGGCGACGAGGAAGGCCCAAACAGAGATGGCGGGACGACTTTGACGCATTTTCGCATGATTGGCCAGAGATAGCAAATAACAGAAATACTTGGGAAAAGGCCCTTGCCCAGAAAAGAGAAAAGATTCTTCACTTTTTGCTTTTGCAAGCCCCAAGAGATTAATACAAAAATAAAAATTAAAAATATAAAATTAGTTAGCCTTACCGGTACTAAAATATTACTTAATTTAATTACGAGTAAACCGCCAGTGCAGAAATATATAAAAGTTAAATTCAGTTAATAAAGTTATATTTTCTACTCATGTACGCGTACTTACTGCAAAGGTGATAAAAGATAATAATACTCTACAGTTATATGCATAAAACTATTTATTTATTAATATACAAAGTACAGCCACATCACACACATCAAACATCACCATACAAATTATACTTAGAACACAATTTCTGATGTACATAACATTTATAATAATGATTGTCATAAACAACGGGTATTAATCTTCAATTCTCACAGTCTTATATACAAATCGTCTTATAATAATTGCAATTTCTTATTGATGACAAATATATTTTAAATATGAAACAAGTTACATCCATTCTTTAAACAACCTCATTTCTATCTTTTCAGGACAAACGGTGTACGCTCAGGGTGCCGCGGCAACCCCTACGCCACTCCTCAATGCGATGACCAAAGTCGGTATGGCTGGCAGCATGAAGGATATCAAGGTAGTCCATATGCACACTGAGAATGTAGCCGCCTACTGTGCTCCTGAATGCAAGGATACCTTCAGGTTAGTAAAAATCCCATAGTTGATCCTTGTAGAATAATGAGTAAACATATTGACGCCCAATCTCAACGGAGACGCCATTTTGACCACCAGGTGGCAGAGTGGGTTGTGAACCTGCCTGTGTAAGGTCGCGGGTTCAATACCCGCTCAAGACAAATCTTTGGGTGCATGAACATGGAGGTTTGTTTTGGTCTGGGTGTTTCTATGTATAATAAGTATGTATTTACATAAGAAAAGTATATATTATGTATTAGTATTCTAGTACCCATAGTACAAGCTCTGCTTAGTTTGGGACTAGATGGCGTTGTGTTTAAGTTGTCTGATATTTATATTTAAAGAGTCCGGCCGACGGACCACGTTTTTACCATTCGGAACAAAACAAGTACAAGAATCAAACGGATGTGTGCTACCTCTGATTGTTTACCATTTATCTCTGCGAGACAGCATTACTGGTCGTTCAAAATTTTAAACGCAAATTAAATTATCTTGGCTTCCAAAATATTTAAATGATTTTTTTTTTCATTTCTTTTTGTTAATCCCAAACTAGACTGTATAAAGTAATGAGCTTGAATCACAAATGATTGCGGAACTCCTTTTGTACTAGAAAATCATACTCCGCCTAATTCTTAACACTTTTTCCTTGAGGATAAAGACGACAGGGATACTTACATTATGCTCGTGGGCCGCCGACCCTTTAATTGATAAATTGTTTCTCAACAAGCAGATATTGTAGTTGAATGTATGAATAATTCTTCATCATTAAATCTAAAAGCGGTTCTATTTAAAGGTAAAGCAATTTCACAGGTATTATATAAACCTTATTGGCAGGCCTTTATGCCTATATGACACATATGAAAGTGACAGCTGTATTAATTTTTGTAGTGTAACAACTTGTGTCCCTTTTTATTCGGACATGTTGTATTTAATGGGTCGGATTAGGTCTATCAAGAGCTTCAGAAACTGGCCCAAAGTCTAAAAGAAGAACATTTTTAATTATATTATTTTTTTACATTGTTATTCTGTGACAATATTTAATTTAATTTTTTGGACAATCTTGGTTCATATTTGCATTTTAGATTTTTTTTTCTTGTATTAATCTTGAGTATATTTTCTTTTTTTGTTTAACTTAATTTATATTAATATGATTCGTTTTACCGAAATATCATGCAAGCGGTGTTAGTCTGTAAGTAGTTGTTACACTAAAAAACTATATATATGAGCATGTTCATTTAAAAATGTAATGGTGTAAACAAACTGTATACTAGCCTTAAATAAATAAATAAATAAATAAACATCAGTTTTAATAAAGGTCCAAAAATGGTTCCCTCAAGGACACCTCTTATAATTAAACTGAATTAATCTGAAATACACTATTTGTGATCAAAATTAAAGAAACTTTTTGTAGTGATGACAATACAAACATTTATTTGTCCAACTCATAACGATAGATTATCCATATCTAGCACATAATAAGCTTTGATAAAAGTGGACATAAAAACAGCTATAAGCATGAGTAGTCATGAGCGTCACCTTGTCATGAAAAAAATATGGATTTACGAGTTCGTTTGAATGTTATCAGACAAGTGCCGCAGATATAAAGATCAAACACGTCAGATAAAATATCTCTATACCACAATACATTGTGTTGCCAAGGAAAATATTTTTGAAGCTAGTAACAAAGTATAATAAAAAAAAAAAAAAAGAGATTTATTACCGAAAAGCATTTATCCATTGATCCCACAATAGGCAAGCCTGTCCTGTGGGTACCATAATAACGATTGCCAGTTATATTACATAATGCACTCAGTCGAGATCGTTGGTGACAATATTAAATTCTATTAAATTTAATTATTAACTTTATTAAAATAAAAAAAAAGTGTAGGGGGTCTTCAATGTTGTTAATTGATAGATGTTGTTTGCTAATAATATACTTTATTCACTGGTACCAGTTATATATACTTATGTTATAAACTAATCCTAATGACCTAACGGCGTGAATGTGGAGAGACGACTGCCGAGCCGAGCAACTGCGCATTTGCGCCTAAGTACCATTTGTAGCGTCAGCAGTCGTACGCTACAAAACTCCCCCCCTTATTTTCGAATTTTTTATTACAAAAAAAAAATTACTATCTAATTTTACAATAATAATTATAACAAAATTCTAATGTGTCACGGACCTAATGTTCCTTCAAGTATTTATCGATAACAATTCTACTACACTTTTGCTTACACATCAAAATGATCAAATGACTTACACAATAACAACTTCGTAACTTAACACCGTGCAGGTGTGCCTGACGCAATTTATAAGCACAAACTATAATGAGGGTTTTAACTTTTATCATCACGCTATACAATATAAAGGGTACAAACAGTTTATACATTTAACTTTCCGTATGACGCGAATTTATAGAGCTATTCGTACGAAAAACACAATTATACGCAAAATCACAAGTTTCATAAATCTACCGGTACACTACACACGGGAAATGGGCCATTATTGAAGTATGACAGGTTGCGCCATCCAACACCGATGCGGAATCTGCCTCGCCCTTGGTGTGATACGCGAATACGACGCGCGCACTGTACTTTAAGAGTGCCGCCGCCGTGTCCCATGCCATCTTGATCCTCAGGGTATGCTGCGACCTTCAGACTAATGCGGTATGTCTCCCTGCACTTAGCTCCAGTCGCCTTACGCGTCCGTCCCTGGTTGCCTCCATGTCGTTCATATACTCCGAACTCCACAGTGGACTGCTTTGGTCGCTTCTTCATCGTAAGCTTAACAATGCAGCCACAAATATTCGAGTCGATCACCGCTGGTAGTGTCTGTCCAGATGCTTCTATTATGTTTTGTTTGCCGAGGTCAGTAGCCCTGTTGGTCCAAGCAAACAGGGCGAGTCGTCTCCCATTGAAATATGTGCAGGTTACCTCCATACTACTCCGTATCTTCTATCCGGAAGCTGCTCAGCCGCCGCACATGCGCTGTCCAAATCGCTGACCATGTGCGCGTGCCACTATGTCCGTTCTTTCGGTATGCACGCTCCAATCCACTCCGAAAACACGATATTCTGTATCTTTTGCGAAAGTTACATATTCATTGTCAAGGGTCACCAATGTAGGGGGTCTTCAATATTGTTAATTGATAGATGTTGTTTGCTAATAATATACTTTATTCACTGGTACCAGTTATATATACTTATGTTATAAACTAATCCTAATGACCTAACGGCGTGAATGTGGAGAGACGACTGCCGAGCCGAGCAACTGCGCATTTGCGCCTAAGTACCATTTGTAGCGTCAGCAGTCGTACGCTACAAATCGCATCGGTGGTTCAGTGGTAGAATGCTCGCCTGCCACGCGGGCGGCCCGGGTTCGTTTCCCGGCCGATGCACCATTGTTAAGCTTACGATGAAAAAGTAACCTTCGCAAACGAAAATAAGGGGGGGAGTATTGTAGCGTACGACTGCTGACGCTACAAATGGTACTTAGGCGCAAATGCGCAGTTGCTCGGCTCGGCAGTCGTCTCTCCACATTCACGCCGATAGGTCATTAGGATTAGTTAATAATATAAGTATATATAACTGGTACCAGTGAATAAAATATATAATTAACACGCAACCTCTATAAATTCAAGTCAACAATAGAACCCCCTACAAAAGTATTTAAAAGGAATTCGGTTTAATTATAATTATAATTGGTAATTTTATAAATTTCTCTGTATATAATATATTATAGTTAATATATGTAATTAAATTAAATTATTATCGGTTTCAAGTTCGCATTAATTCTTACAACGTTGATATGTTTTTAGGGTACTGCTGAGTCTAAAACTAGATTTGCAAACCCAAAATTTCATGGATTTTGGGTTGGAAAATAAATAGTGATTTTCTACATTATTGTCTTTTGTATTAATGTAATCGCTCTATAGGTTGTTAATGTACTGAGATTTATTAAGTCTCTAATTAAACTAAAATTCTAAAAATTCAATTTCTTCTTTCACAGGTCCGTTTCCCTGTTCATGGGTGGCAATGTTCGCGCAGCTGTGGCTGACGGTCGTGCAGATGCCATCCCAATCTTCCTACAGGACATTCCTAAGCTGTTCCACAGGAAGATCATCCAGCCCGACATCGCTCTTATCCAGGTTTGTTACTGTCTGCACATAAAACTGGTGTGAACCAGTTATTTCTGCTCTATGGATCTGGTAATCCTTGTTTATGGGCACTAAAGTCCGCGCAGCAGTAGCATTAGATCGCGCAGATGCCTTCATAATCTTACAAGAAAGTCCTAAGCTGTTTCAAACATCTAGCCCGACGTCGCTCTTTTCCAGGTTTATTTAGCCCCAATTTCAAGGGTGTTAGATAAACCTTATTGGCAGAATAAGCATATAACACACATAAATGAAAGTGACAGCTGTGTTCTTTTTTCAAGTGTTACTTGTGATACTTTGAAATTCAGTCAGGTTATATTTTATGGGCCGGATAACATCTATCCGGAACCTCAGAAACTGGTCCTTAATCTCTTACTAAACTAATAATAATTAATAGTCTAAACTAGTAATTCTTATACTACGAAACAGTTGAAAAAGATATGGGACTGGCAGGATTTGAACCTGCGACCTACTGCACACCGGGCAGCCGCTTTAGCCATCAAGCTACGGTCGCCTCTTACCAGAACCCTAAATTTCTCAACTGTATGATACGTCATTTCGTGACGTCACGTTCATCCATTTGTTCCTATCTTAAGTAGGATAAAAACCAACATGGCGAAGTTACATTCAGCACAAATGTTGTAAAGAATGAACGTGTACGTTATTTTAACTTCTAATTGATTATTTTTATAGCATTTAGCTATGCTTAGCAAATTATACTAAGAATTATACTATTTCTAAGGAGGTAAAAAAGAGTATGTACAAATTTTTAAAAAGGTAGTTTAGCACATAACAATTTTTCATCATTCCGAATGTGGTTGGAGGAACATTTTTTAGGATAATTGATTTTTTGGTTTTTTATTATGGGTTTTTGCATACGATTAATTATGACAAGTAAGAATGTGTAAAAAAGAGTATTTTAGTGTACTCTATTAGTGTTATAGATTATAGAGTACGCTTACATGATATAGAGTACAATACTCTATTTTAGAGTACGGTTGGCAACCCTATTTCGAACCCGAGACCCTTGACTTAGCAGTCCTACGGTCTCCCACTCGGCTATCGCTAAAAAAAACAAGTAATATCTTTTTAAAAAGAACCCTGAATAAAATGGTCTTGTTTTATTTGTAGGTGTCTCCTCCCGACAGCCACGGATACTGCAGTCTGGGTACTTCCGTGGACTGTGTCAGGTCTGCGCTCGTCAACTCCAAAATTATCATAGGTAAGATATAATAATAAACCAGCCCTATATAGAAAGAAAGAAAGAATGAAACATATTTATTCTGACAAACAATAATAAAAACACTAATCTATATATTATATAAAAATGAAACCCGCTTTTCGTTGTCACGACATAGCATGAAAACGGCTTGACCGATTTGGCTGTTTTTTTTTTGTAGTTTTCTAATACTCTGTACAAGGATCTTACGGGAAAAAAAAAGTATTCATTTTTATATGGAGGATATTATATATTCCAGTTCAAATTGAATAGGTACGCATACATAAGATAGGTCAGCTATACAAAATAAAGTAGTGCATCAAATTTACGCTAAGGCGGTACGAAGTTCGCCGGGTCAGCTAGTAGAAAATAAAAATAAAACATACTTAACATGAATTTTGTCAGAAAAAGACACTATCTCAGCCATATGCTGCAGAGCTACAAAGCCCTGCAGCGCTGATATTCTGATGGCGCCAGAGAGAGGACGGACGGTATCACATTAAAATAATAAATATCTATATCTAAGACATGTCCCACTGCTGGGTTCAGGCCACTTCTCATGATGGTAAGATATACAATAGTAAAATAAAAAGCTCTGCCATTAGATCTTATTGCCTCTTTGGTAAATCTGAATTTACCTGCAGATAAGCTGGGCAATACAAAACTAATGTATATATATATATAGCTCACGATTCATTACGAGATTATCAAGGAGCTGAATTAATCTGAATCATTAGCTAAAATATGCAGATACGGCTTTTACATTCAAGTCCAAGTCTGTTAATCTGTGCTTGCTATTGACCTAACGACTGTCTGCACGTGTGGTGTAGTGGTTTAAGCGGTCGCCTCGCCTCGCCTCTCTCCACTACACTGGTACACGACGGCAAGTCAAAACCTTGACCACCTTACTGACTGTCCAAAATGCCCTACCACCTGCACAAGAGAGGCGCTCATGAACGCCGACGAGAGCGCCATAACAGTGACCACTTATTGGACCAATAAAATATGACTCAGCCATCGATACGATGAAGAAGAAGAACTACACTGGTGTTGTGGGTTCGATCATGGGACAAATCTTTGTGTGATTCGCAAAGATTTGTTCTGACATCGACCGGCCTAGTTATCGGTCGCTTAAGTTAATGAATGTGTGTATTTTGCCTTGTCATTAGGACCATTGGATAGTGTTATTGCTTCTGGCGTTCTATCTAATGAAAAAAAAACTTGAGTATTTTTAATAGACATTAAATTTTCTGCAAAATTGCTGTCGCAGCTGGCTTAACAGAGTGGAACAGACATTTTATTCTTTATTGGTTATGTTGATGTATGGCCTTTTCTATCAATAACGTATCTATCTGTCTAATTTATGTTTAGCGAAGAAATCAAAGGATAAATAAGAAACGTATCATAACATCACGCCTATATTACCCAGAAGGGTGTGGCAGATGTGTACAACACCCACACTTCACCTGTTTCGTATAGGTCCCATGGGATAGGGGGCGAGCCCATCGCCATCCATCGGGCATAATTACAACTTCGTGCTACTAATGTGAATATCCTGATGGAAAGTTCACAAATAACATATGCCCGATCCGGGAATCAAACCCGAGACCACGCGGTGAGAGGCACATACGCTAACCACTAGACCATCGAGGCAGATAAATAAATACTAAAAAATAAGAAAAAGGCCGTTTAATTATCCTACGGCATTTCTTCCAGCTCAAATCAACCCCCACATGCCCCGAACATTCGGCGACGCCATTATCCACATGTCCCACATCGACTACGCCGTAGAAGACAACACTCCTTTGCCAGAGCACGGCAGTTCAGGACCTAGCGCTGATCAGCTGAAGATTGGACAACTTATTGGAGAGAACCTCGTTGAAGATGGCGCCACTTTACAGATGGGTAAGATATTTTTTAGTATAGATATTGACCTCAGTCACCAACATTATTATAGTATAGTTATTAATTAGCCTCAAAAAGTCATAAAAATGACAGTAAAAGATCAAATCAAATCAAATCATTTATTTCCATGGGCCCCAAGGGGCGTTTGAACACGTCAAAACAAACATCAAAACACAAAAAATATAATATGATTTTAATTCAACTTAGAGATTTGAATTAAAATCAATCCAATTACCAGCTCCGATGGGTATTGCATCATGAGAAGAGCTGGTGAGAAACTCATGTGCACCATCTTTTCAAATAATTCATACAATATTTGTTTGTTTTTGACAATAATTCTATGTGTAAGTTATAGCAACCAAAACAACATTATAGCTAAATATGGTTATAAAGAGAAAATAAACTTAAATATAGAAATGCAATTAAATTAATACTTATAAATAAATCCATAGTATATAAGGTTGCAATATCTTACACTTCAAGCAGAAAATAAATTACAATCAAAATAGTAGTGGCCAAAAAGCCAACAGATCACAAAATCTCTTGGTCCAAATTAGATTTTTTAATACTGGCAACGCGTTCAAGCACAGTCTGAAACGTCTAAAACCTAAAATTATGGACAGGAAGATAATTATCGTGTGCACTTTCAACGCTTATTCCGACTGAAACCTAACTAACCTAACGGTTACCAGTAAGGCTTCGGTCGGAACCAAAACGTCTGAGCCACCATCGGCTTCGATAGATTTCGGGTTAATAACACGCTGAATAACCTCGTTGCAGGTATTGGAAGTATCCCTGACGCAGTGCTGTCATGTCTGAAGAACCACAAGGACCTGGGCATTCACTCCGAGATGTTCAGTGTCGGAGTCATCGATCTAGTCAAGAGAGGATGCGTTACTAATAACAAGTAAGTGCCGTGTCCCATGCTGTGATGATTCAATGTAAATGTACTTCTAAACCGCGAGCATCCGCATATAATGTAAATTGTAACGTTACTGAAAGGGCCAGTTAGCTCTTACACTATTTATCTATTTAAACTTCATATACAACATCTGATTATTTTTATAGCATTTAGCTCTATCATACAGTTGAGAAATTTAGGGTTCCGGTAAGAGGAGACCATAGCTGGATGGCTAAGAGCGGCTGCCCGGTGTGCAGTAAGGTCGCAGGTTCAAATCCTGCCGGTCCCATATCTTTTTCAACTGTTTCTTCATATACAAAATTTGTATACAAGGCGGACTTAATGCCATAGGCATTCTCTGCCAGTCTACCTTTGGGCGATGCAGAGATTAACAAGGCAGGTGAAGTTATAAAATATAGCGTTTTGATTTTAAATAAAAGGTAATAAAAATCAATACAATTAATTAATACATAATGAAAATACGTGCGTATAAATATATGCATAATATCTATATAACAAAATACTTAAATATAAGTAAATATTTAATAAATAAAATATATATAAATATATGAACTAATAATAAATATTATGTTGAGATTCATTTTTGTTGAGGTTTTATTTAGTTGTAGGTATGTTGTTGGTAAAGTACACACGACATAAAATCACTATAATCAATGTTTAATAAGTTAAATGTTTCAAAGATTAAGTTTGTGTCTCTTACTCATGACAATAGTTTCGTACCACGGTAGTCAGTGTACTCCAAGTTATTTGTGGAGTCATGTTATTTATATAAATGCTGGCCGACCGCGACCTACAATTGAATTTGCTGTGGCAGCAAAGATGTACGGTAGCGAGATCGTCGAATCTTGTGGTCGGAGAGCCGAGCATTCATTACAGTTTGCGACCAGTCATCCTCATCTCAGCCTAACCACGTCCACTGTTGGACATAGGCCTCACCTAATTTCCGCTACAACGCGCAGTTTTGGGCCGCCTGAATCCAACGGCGCCCCACGATCTTAACCAGATAATTCTTTAAATATAGGCACCTGAGGGCCGTTTTTTTTTTTTTTTTATTATTTATTAGGCGCACAAAACACATTACAATCTTATTACAATCATGAAAAACTTTAAAAATAGATAATGTACAGTTCAGATCTGGATCGTAACATAATACATAATGTTATGTGCACACAGCAAAATCAGTATTGAAAACTCAAAAAGCTCTAACTACTAAAAATAATGTGCACACAGCAAAATCAGTATTGAAATCTCAAAAAGCTCTAACTACTAAAAATAATGTGCACACAGCAAAATCAGTATTGAAAACTCAAAAAGCTCTAACTACTAAAAATAATGTGCACACAGCAAAATCAGTATTGAAAACTCAAAAAGCTCTAACTACTAAAAATAATGTGCACACAGCAAAATCAGTATTGAAAACTCAAAAAGCTCTAACTACTAAAAATAATAAGGAAACAGTTCCAATAGATAAATCAACAATTAGACATGATTATTATTTTGTTTGGATGCTGTTTACTGTATTCTTTCAAGTTATACACAGATGAGACGAGACGTTAAATTATTACTTAAGTATTTCTTACTTTTTAGTGCATTTTTTGTAATTGAAGTCGCCTTTTTTCGGATATTGTTAATGTTCTAATCTCTAACCTAACCAGAATCGCTATTAATTTAACAACCACAAATAAAGATAACAGCATTGCTACAATAACACGTTTTATCTACATTACAATAATACTTTATTAATGCAATAAGACAGGTGCAGTTTTGAGTCACCCACATGAAGGTGATAGAGCTTGGCTGAACGATCTACAAGAGAACAAGCATCAAATTACCGTTCACCTTATAATATTATAAGGAGTTTACATTGGTGGTTTTGTATGTAAGAAGTAATACTGAACCGATTCTAAAAAAATATTCCATGAAGTCCGAGTGATCGGGCTTCTTCTTCTTCTTCTTCTTCTCGTGTCGATAATTTTATTTTGACTTGCCATCGTGGTGAAAGGATTGGCTAATTCGCTTTGGAGAACTCGCGAATTGCCCAGGGTGCGCCGGACGTAGGGAATCGTTGTGTACGTCACTCGGGGAGGCCCCTTTCACGCTAAAAAGTATTATATAATAAAAGGAAATACATATTTCTTTACATATATTTAACGGTATTCCTTTAATTATTTTTAACGATTAAATTGTAGTTAGGTTAGTAATGTAAATATTTTCATAAACACAATAAGATTACTTGTAATATTTTAAAGCAAATTTTAGCTTTGCTATGCCTTTTTGTATTTTATATAATACTAGCGACCCGCCCCGGCTTCGCACGGGTACAATGCTGATACTGAATACACTACAGAACTGTGAACGTTGTATATAAAAACACAGCGGCCCACTCCGGATTCGCACGGGTATATAATATATAGCCTATGTCACTCACTGAAAAAATGATTAAAATCGATCCAGTAGTTTGATTTATTCATTTCTGCCCGTGGCCCGCACGCGTTAAATTTGGAGTAAAACAATTCCCCCTTTCTATGCATGTATTATACATAAAAACCTTCCTCTTGAATCACTCTATCTATTGGAAAAAAACCGCATCAAAATCCGTTGCGTAGTTTTAAAGATTTAAGCGCACATAGGGACAGAAAAGGCGACTTTGTTTTATACTATGTAGTGATGATGATTAAACTTGAACTTGCATCCCCTGGGTATACGTTCCAAGTGCTGACGCTGGCACAAAAATAGTTGAGTTCTAGCAGCATACGAATCCATAGCTGAATTGGAAAAACACTTGGGGCGTATACCCAGGGGGTGCAGGTTCGAGTCCTGCTGGATTCTTAATTTTTCAACTTTAATACTATATAATATCGGCACAATTACAACTATTCGTCGATAATAATTAAGATTAATAATTTGATTGTCCTTAAATTAGTTAATAAACCATCAGTTAATTATTTTTGAGTTTATTACGATGTTAAATTAATGTTAAGATTGTAATTTCAATACTTAACCGAACAACACGTGGCCGAGTCTTATAAAAGCAGCCGCAATGTAGGCGATCGACACAGTCCAACACAGTCGCTCTCGAGCCGCCGGACAGTACGGACCTCTCTGTGAAGTCATTACGCTACCCGTTGAATAAACGAAGCTTATAAAAGTACTTGGAAGTTTTCCTTTGAAGACCCTGAATGAGTAGTCATGAAGACAATAATAGAGACATCAGCATTGATGACGTCACACTTTTAAAAACACTCTGGAGATCACCTTCTCCGTCATATAAAATACAATAAGATTATTCATTCTTATATTAAAGAGTTTATTTGAACGCGCTAATCTTAGGAACCTTTTTTTTTTTTTTTTTTTTTTTTTTTTTTTTTCGCGGGGAAATGCATTTACGCATACCACCCCACCCGTAGGGGGACGGGCAGAGTGGCTATGTGGGACTCCCGTGCCTACGATGTTAAACGGCACAGAATACCCACTAAAACCCCGCGGTGTGCCCTCGTCGCCGAAAGATGGTGGGTCGGCGAGCCCCGGATCGATATTATATCCACAGGGCTCGCCGCGGCGACCGTGCCCAGTCCGACCTCCGACCGGGCACCCGACTCTCTTCAGTCCTCCTCTCGTAGCGACGCCCCGAGCACACCCAGGGCGTCACTCCGTCGCGGAAGGCATCAGCGGGCGGCGGAAAACCCCCTCCACCGCCCGCGGCCTCGCTTAGGGCGGCATTAGGCTCGCGGCGTACGCGCGCCTTCGCCGCCCAGCTCGCCGGCGGCGGAGCGGATCAGCCAGGAGTGAGTCCTCCCTGATCCGCTCCGCAATCTTAGGAACCTCACTCAACCACTCAACACCACTTACACATAAAAATAACAGTTTTAAACTATAACCCGACTACGAAAAAGGGCGTGTGCGTTACCCCAGCAAAATAATGTCGAAAATTGTAATTTTAATCTTACAGATTTTTAGTTGTTCATCTTCTGTAATTGTTGCGCACATTTTTAAATTTGTTGCACTTATAGTTTTTTAGTTATTTCAAAAAAACTATTCCTGCTGGGGTAACGTTACTGCAGCCAGACATTTTCCTTTTTAATGGGAATATTGAAATAAATATTAGCTATATAATTAGTTGTCTAAACGAGGTAAATGTTGCAAATAATTTTGTAATTGTTCTTTCTTCGGCTGCGAAGTTATTCGAGATCCTGCTGGAGTAACGTTTGTGGTTTTGCTGGATCTCTGAAACGGTCAAGCGGATTCTTATCATCTTTTGTCCATGATCTTTTGAGAATTAGTTTTAATTTGTTGGGCAATAAAAAAATGAAATTAATGAACCGTTCAAAAGTTATTTAATGAAATTTAAAAACACTTAAATATGTCCTTACACCTTAAATAAGAACTTTAAAGACTTACTTTAAACGTGATTTTGAAGCTTATAACTGCCTTCAAATGTATGTGAAGTTTCATTAGTATCCTGTGTGTAATTAACAAGTTATGACCAATTCAGTTTACGGTTTCAATGCGCGTGGAGTTATTTGACCACAGATAACCCTATATGTGGATATATCAACTGAATGGTAAGTCAATAATTAGTTGCTTAGTTCAGTTATATACCTGCAAAATTACAGCGCAGTACATACAATAATTACCGAAATAATAAATAAAAAGTCATTAAGAAGTGCAAGACCGTGGTAACCCGACCATGTTTAGGTGGTTACAAAAATGCGACCGCGTAGTACATTATGGTATATTCTTAAATATGTAGGATAGTGTAACAAGTTTAGTACAGATGTGTACACAAGTGTTTTAAAAAACTATAATTATGTTTCTTAAAGAATATTTATTTACAGGTTCAGTACACAAATTCTGCAGAACTTTTTTACATTCATTTAACTTAAAAACAATAACAGATAAATATTATAGGTAGCAATTCTGCTTTTATGGCATTTTCCATTTTGTTATATGATATGTATTCACATGTGCAATTGTGCATAATTTTAATACATACTTATCTAATAAGTAGCCGAAAGCCGAAATAATAATTATAATGTTTTCATAGTTCAGATATAATTATATTGTTATCTACTATTTAATCGGTATTTAACAGTGTACGCGTCTGTACCGAACTTGTAAGGTGTATGATACTAAACATTTTAGAAGATACCATAATGTACTACGTGGTCGCTTTTTTGTAACCAACACAAAATGGCCGGGTTACCACGGTCATGTACTTCCTTATGACTTTTTATTTATTATCTCGTAAATTATTTTATGTACTGCGCTGAAATTTTGCAGGTATATAACTGAACTAAGCAACTAAAAATTGACTTATTTTTCAGTTGATATATCCACATACAGGGTTATCTGTGGCCAAATAACTCCACGCGCATTGAGACCGTAAACTGAATTGGTCATAACTTGTTAATTACACACAGGATACTAATTAAACTTCACATACATTTGAAGGCAGTTATAAGCTACAAAATAACGTTTAATGTAAGTCTTTAAAGTTCTTATTTAAGGTGTTAGGACCTATTTAAGTGTTTTTATATTTAATGAAATAACTTTTCAACGGTTCATTTATTTCATTTTTTTATTGCACAACAAATTAAAACTAATTCCTAAAAGATCATGTACAAAAGATGATAAGAATCCGCTTGACCGTTTCAGAGATCCAACAAAACCACAAACGTTACTCCAGCAGGATTTCGAATAACTTCGCAGCCGAAGAAAGAACAATTACAAAATTATTTGCAACATTTACCTCGTTTAGACAACTAATTATATAGCTAATATTTATTTCAGTATTCCCATTAAAAAGAAAAATGTCTGGCTGCAGTAACGTTACCCCAGCAGGAATAGTTTTTTTTAAATAACTAAAAAACTATAAGTGCAACAAATTTAAAAATGTGCGCAACAATTACAGAAGATGGACAACTAAAAATCTGTAAGATTAAAATTACTATTTTAGACATTATTTTGCTGGGGTAACGCACACAAAAAGGGCAGCCTAAAAGGAGGGAAACACGAAAATATTTCAGATAGAAATTCCACTTCCATTCCAACGTCGCGGACAAAAACTAGTTAAGTATAAAATATAAGAATCAAATTAGCTAAGAAAAGTAGAAAAATATCTATCTGCAATATCTCTCCTAACTTGAAATTGGTTGGAATAGTTATCGGCTACTTCGATAGATGGCGTTGATCCCATTTTCTGAATCGCGCTATGGTTTCGTTACAAGAGCATGATAAATAGAATACATAAAATTATCAAGGTTATGCTTTTACAGCGGTGATTAACTTGGTTGATGTAATTTTTGATGTCCAGTGCTATGCACTGAGACTAACTTATCAATTAAACTTTCGAGTGCTCGGGCTTTTTCAAAGACATTGTAAAACGCCTTATCGACGCTTCTCGCGACCAGAAGGCCGATTTTTATTTCGACCAGCGATTAAACATTGCCATTCAATGTGGCAAAATTTTATAATACAGAATAAATACATATGATGAAAATCTTACGTAGCCCCCTAGCTATTAATTTTGTTGAGGGTGAAAAATTAAAATATATTGTATAATTATGTATTATTATTATTTGATATGTAGTCTCATTTGAATATTAATTTATGTGTAATTATGTATGTATTGTGTATTTCAGGAAGAAGATGCACAGGGGCCGTATTGTGGGTAGTTTCTTAGTCGGCAACAGGGAGCTGTATGACTTCGTCGACAACAATCCGTTCATTGGTGAGTAATCTTTTTTGGGGTCGCTCTGTTGTGGCTAGTATAAATGATCTTTATAATATAACATTACGCCATCCACATCCACATTTCTAATCAAATCAAATCATTTATTCACAAAATTATGGGTAGTTACAAGATGTCACTTAAAAATATTGGTCCACCAAAATTTGCCCGTTCAGGCGTATGAATTGTAAAACATGCTTATCAAAAAAATCTACTCTTATTTAAAAATAAGACCTATTCGTAAGATAGTTAACGTTCCACATTCATTTATTGAGACGCTTTTTAGGGTTCCGTAGTACCTACAAGGAACTCT
The DNA here is from genome assembly GCA_905147285.1 of Hypena proboscidalis. Classification (NCBI taxonomy): domain Eukaryota; kingdom Metazoa; phylum Arthropoda; class Insecta; order Lepidoptera; family Erebidae; genus Hypena; species Hypena proboscidalis. The sequence continues at coordinate 13,741,779 of LR990148.1, forward strand.
TATAGTTTCGCCATGTCCGTCTGTCCGTCCGTCTGTCCGAGGCATAGCGACGAAACCGTTGGTGCTAGAAAACTGAAATTTTGCATAAACATGTATGTTAACTATACAAAGAAAGTCGTAGAATAAAATTTGGAAAAATATTTTTTTTTCGAGTAGCTCCCCCATGTAATGTAGGGATGTTTTTTTTTTTTGTCGCCTACCCCATAGTGTGGGGTATTGTTAGATAGGACTTATAAAAACGTTTAGGGGTTGCTAAGACAGTTTTTTGATTTAGAGATCCGTTTGCGAGATAATTAACTTTTTGTTCGAGTAGCGCGTCCCCCCCCCTCTAAAAGCTAAACTACTGGATCCCAAAATCTGAAAAAAATTGTGTCGGTAGTACATGTAATGAACTTTAAAGGAAAACTATAGCGGATAAGTTCACTTCATTAGTTCAAGAGGAATAGGGGTCCAAAGTGTAAAATGCAGTTACTTAAAATAATTCGTGCAAATTACAAAAACCTTTGAAAGTAATGACTTGTATGAAGATGTTACTTGTTTAATACAGATAGTAAATCCCTTTTAAGTCGAAATATGTTGTTACGACTAGCTACGGAACCCTACTGCGCGTGGCCCGACACGCACTTGGCCGGTTTTTTAAAGATATTTTGATCAACCACCCATTAAGTTATTACTTTTACCCACCAGTAAGTTTTTTCTATATTTTATTCCTTTCTATTTTTGGAAATTAACCTGATTTTAAACACATTTACTAAATATATTTGTTGAAAAAAAAAATGTGTTATTTTCCAAATCCCCTCTTACTAGTCATGGGCGTTATTAGATATTTTTGGCAACCGATATTACACCGGTATAGACAACCGTTGCCGAATACCGGTATTTTAGGTGCAGTTACTGCAGTTATTCTAGTTATAGCGTTTACAAACGTTTTAAGCTAAGGTAGATATTTGTCACCAAGTTAGTTGCCACCACTTTTTACGTTATCCAATGTCCGATATGATTATTATGATTCGACGTGTGAGTGAGTACGCCCCCGGAGCAGAATGATTTTGGCGATTTTCCTTCAAGTTTTTTTTCTAGGCTTAACTAGCTCAATTTTTTACTGTAGTTTTAACTTTTAACTAAACTGTAAACCTAAATTTTACCTATATTTACACTTTTTATACCACTAACTCACTTATCTAGTTATATTTAATATGTACAACAAATCAATCGTCACTTTAATGATATAACAGTACTTTACAGTACTCACTACACACTCACACCCGAATCAAAGGCAACAAAATAGACAACTCGTAATCATTAAAAACAAAGTATTTGAAAGTATACTGCGTTAAAAACGACCGCACAGCCAAAAAATGCCGAATAAATAAGTAATAATAAGTATCAAAACAAAGCCACGCGCTGGCAGCGGCACCGCAAAACAAAACAGAAACGCATGTTTCACTAAAAGCAACTCTGGCAATAGTCCCTAAGCCCAACTACAGTGAACGGGTTTCGCGCGCATCTACTTACAGACTTCTTCCGATCAACCTTATTCATTGTAAGCTGGTCTCGCATTGCACGACATGCCTATACAACGTGAGACCATCTTATACTAGAAATGTATAGGTTGATCGGTAGCCATCTGTGCGTACACAGCTACACACCGAATAGCGAATACTACCGATCAGGCGATCAACCTTACATTGCCAGTACAAGCTGATCTCGCATTGCGCCGGGAGCCTATATAATGCCTCCTCTACACGTCAGCAGATGCGTCCGTAGACGTTGGCAGATACATCTGCAGATAGATCTCCACAAGCCGTCCACACGTCTGTTGGTCTATCAGTCTGTGTCGGTTCTCGACAGACGCAACACGTACGCACGTAAAATGAATATTGAGGCCGTAGCTGCCGCAGCTATTAATTTAGTCTTAACCTTAGGTAGGTAAAAAAAATGAATTAATCGTTAAGTATTATTTTTGTAGTATTTATTTTTTGGATTCCACAGGCAGTTTTCTGATTGATATAGCTCCAGTAATTTGAATGTTGCCTCAGTGCTCATATAAGTCATTTTAACGAGCAAGTAAAAAAGAAAACAAACAAAAATCGGCAAGAATAACGCATACTTTCTCATTCGCTTCCCGATGAACACTGATCCGTCGTCAGACGTGTGGACAGACCGCTCGCGCGCGCCGAGCGCTCGCTCTGAAATCCTTTGATCCGTGCTACAAAAACCGACAACAAATGGATTTGTGCCAGATGCATCTGGCGACGTGCGCGGACGTCAAATACCTACCACAGACGACCAAATCACCCCCTCTACACGTCGGCGGACGCGTCCGTCGATGACATCTGCAGATGCATCTCTCTACGTGTAGAAAGGGGCATAACGCGAAGCCATGTTATACTGGAAATGTATAGGTTGATGTGACGCCGTCCGTCTGTACTCAACTCAAGACTAGCCTAGCGAGAGCGACCGCACTCGTTTACAGTTTGATTAAGCCGTAGCGCAGTAGATATTATTATAAGGTCGTCTTTGGCTTATAACAATAACCTTGAATGGTTTTGCGCCGCTCTCGCCCCTTTTCTTTTATGCATGCGATATTATCACTTGTAAGAGAGAGATAGATAAGTTAGTTAGTTTTGATCGGTTGCGTGGATTCAGTTGGTTTTGGTTGTCAGTTATTTAGTTATTAGATATGATGTGGGTTCGGTTTTCAAACTACGTTGACGCGGGGACGCGGTGATTCGGTAGTTACTTCATAGTTTCATACTAATACCTGATAACCGTTGGCAACTATGTTAAAACCGATATGGTACGTTAGAGAGATGATAACCGTTTTCAGTTACGTTTTGGTGTAGCGGACTACCTCTCACTAAATCCCCGTCGTGGGATTTAGTGAGATTATATTTGACCCCCGCTCCCTCTTCATCCCATTACGTAATTTAATGGACGCCCCCTTGCCCTAACTTTTTTTAAATTTAATATAAATAATATGTATTTTAGAAATGTTGGAGATCGACTACGTGAACAACACCCACATTGTCTCCCTGCAGCCGAAGATGACTGCCATCAACTCCTGCCTCGAGATCGATATCACTGGACAAGTGTCCGCTGATTCCATTGGTAAGCACCGCATGTTAGTTGTAGGAAAGTCCATGTTCTCTTTGGGCTGGCATTACGAAATAATTGCATATTAAGATAACCTATTCTATTCTGTAGAAACATAAAAAAAATATATATTACGTTACGTCTCGTAAAAACAAAGTTTATGATTGGTTCACAAAACAATCATAAATTAAAATTTACAACCTTTAATATTAAATAATACTAAACCAAAGTATATACTGATTGGTTTATTACTAATTGGATTGCCAAGAGCACAGTGGCGCCCTCATTATTTTCTACATACATGCATAAACTACTTCGTAACATTACTAAAGGAACCATGATACAATTCCAGGAACCCGCATGTACTCGGGCTTCGGCGGGCAGGTGGACTTCATCCGCGGCGCGGCGGAGGGCGTGGACGGCCAGGGCAAGCCCATCATCGCCATCGTCTCCGTCACTAATAAGGGCACCAGCAAGATTGTACCTACTCTTAAGCCTGGTGAGTTCATATTATTGTCTATCACTTGGAAATTGGAATACATGTCGATAAGATAAAAGAAAGGAAGAAAAATATTAATTTGTGTTATGACTTATAAATTTTTTTTTTTTTTTTTTTTTGGCACAAAATCTATTTTCTACTTTAAATTTATTTATAAATTACAGCCAAATCACATACATCAAACATCTCCATACAAATTATACTTAAAACACAATTTCCGATGTACATAACAATTTCTATGTACTATAACATTTATAATAATTATTGTCATAAACAACGGCGTTTAATCTTCAATTCTCACCATCTTAATGAAAAAAATGTAAAAAAAAAATTGAGAAAACAGCCTGAGAGGATAAGAAAATGAGAAGAATTTCAGATTAAAATTAAATAAAGTTACAGAATACAATCTATCAAAATAAAAAATAACAAGACTCTCATTAGAAGAACAAGATAAAATTAATCGTACGACTAACAAAATAACATTACATAATAAAAACACTTACAATAAAATAATGAACAGAAATAGAAATAGTGAAACAAATATTAATATACCAGCATATTGTCAATGACTTGAAAAGTACCTGACAATGGTTTTTAGCTATTTCCCTTTGAGAGATAGGGGCCTTTTTGAAAATTTAAATAATAATATTAACAAAAGCTTTTAAATTTTGATAAATGATAAGATAAATAGTATGAGTAAGGAGGATTAAAAAAGTATCAATAACGTAACAGGCTTATTAAGTAAGTGCATTTGGTATCTGGTATAATATTGCATTGTTCACATAGATGTAATAGTTAATAATAGCAGCCCTGTATCTAATACATGTCCCACCGCTGGGCTCGGGCGTCTTCTCATGATAAGAAGGGTCAGGCCATAGTCCACCACGCTGGCCAAGTGCGGATTGGTAGACTTCACACGACCTCGAGTACTTTTTAGGCACTCTCAGGCATGCAGGATTCCTCACGATGTTTTCCTTCACCGTTAGCGAGCGATATTTTATATGATAAATACACACATATCTTCGAAAAGACGAATCTTATCGATTTATTGATAGAGGTGTGTACCGTGGGTTCGAACCCGAGACCTTTGACTTCGCAGTCCTACGGTCTCCCACTCGGCTATCGCTGCGATCAGATGTATAGTTACCATATTATATATTTATAAGGTAGCATATTGTACCGTACTAATACTTCGCGTTATTTCCTTCCAGGTGCGGGAGTAGTAACGAGCCGAGCTCACGTTAACTACGTAGTAACAGAGCAGGGAATCGCCAACCTCTTCGGCAAGACTCTCCGGCAGCGCGCCTACCATCTCATACAGATCGCACACCCCGACCACCGCGAGGCGCTGGAGAAGGCCGCCTTCGAACGCCTCAAGTGCATGCCCCAGCCTTAAAAACTTTAAAAAAAATGTTGCCAGCAACCGAAGTTAACTACCATTTAGTAGTCTAGTTTTAGTGTTACTTGTAAGCGAACATAGGCGTAGTACGGCCTGGTAACCCCAATTTTTAACGGATTTAAAGCACCACCAACGCGCCAATTAACAGAAGTACAAAGGGCCAACGAGTTAGGTACACAGGGCAAAATCTTATACGCCATAGTGAAAACTGACAGCAATAGATATACATGACATGTGTGAATCACATATTTTTTGGAGATCGGGTTTTTGGAAAATCCGATCTGGATCGAAAGCGTGAAGCTTTAAAGCCCAAACAACCGAAGGCTTTAGCATATAACTTCGTAAATGGTGTCCCACGTTTACGCATAAAGCTGGCTACTGCAGCCATCTAAAGGTACCCGAAAGGGAAAGGGCTAGAGGCACTCACCGTTGCCGAAATCGGCATGGGATATATATACATATTTAATAAGTGTAATATACCCACTATTTAGATATATAATTCACTTATCCATAACTACTGTAGTAAGTTTTTACTATGACATAGATAGTTTTGCTCTGCATACCTACACGTTGGCCCACTGTACATGTTAAAACTATTTATTTATACATCGTTTTTGGCTGAAATCTGCGCCGTTGTAAGCTTGTCTTTAGATGTCCTTTATAAACCGTTTTTCCCGAAAAGTATTATATCGAATCTTAAAATGCATTTTAAGCCCAACACGGCCAAGTTTTTAAAACAATGAACTAGTAAAATAATATGAAGTTCTACTTGGAAATAAAATTACAAGGATAAATTAGGCTAACAATAATTGTGTCGCCATTTTGGGACATGAAACAATGCTGCCACTTTAAAAATCTTATTAAATAGTTAGGTGTTGCTATTTACAAGCATTAATCCTACCAAAGCCTTGTTACCAATAGTAATACACACACTATACATAACATCACGCCTATATTACCCAAAAGGGTGTGGCAGAGGTGTACAATACCCACACTTCACCTGTTATGTTTAGGACCCATGGGATAGGAGGTTAGCCTGTCCTAATCCACCGGGCACAATTTCAAACTTCGTGCTGCTAATCTAAATTACCTGGTGAAAAGGACCTCGCGGTGAGAGGCGCTTAAGCTAACCAATATACCATCGCGGGAATTTACCAATAGTAATATTAGAGAAAATATTTAATATTGTTATTTAATCATACCGTGTTGGACGCAAAATTAGATTGCTAGATGGACACCTATTTATGTAGTCTTATAGAGAGAGAATAGGCCAAGAGTTTTGCTGCATAGATATAGAGAGGTATATAAAGGTATTACTGTTAATAGAGCGATATACATAATCTTTATTAAACCGGTATTATGTCGATATATTCTTTCTTAAGCGATTTATCAACGAATTTATTTTTATTCATTCAAATTACGTCTATTAGACTAATACCTTTATTTAATGGTATGAATTATTAATTAAGGACAAACACATTTTATAATAGATATTGCCTTAAATCATGTCAATAAAATTGTATACTTTTAGAAATCAACGCAACAATAGACTTGTAGGTGAAGCATTTTATTATTGTGTATATTTTATTTCACGTTAATCAGTTCTAATCAAATATTCTTTTTTTGGTATTTTTTTTTTAGTACTGTGCAAGAGTTAATTGACTATACAACTTCACGTTGAATGAAATAAATATTATTAAAAATAGTAGGGTTTTATTGAGAGCAACCCTTGTCCCTAAAACGTGTCACTAAATCATTTAATTTCTTTTATAAGTAAAAAATACATGTACGTAATTGAAATGTATTTTTAAACGAGTATTGTGAGAGTTTTGCTAAAAAATACAATAAGGGGCTGTCCATTAATCACGTGATGTTTTTTAACATTTTTTTAATCCCCCCTTCCCTCTTGTAATATTTCGTAATTTTTGCCGACCCCCCCCCCCTTCGAACCACACGTGATTAATGGACAGCCCCTAAGGTAGTTATAAGTAAGTTTTAACTCCAATTTCACAGGTGTTAGAAGAACCTTATTAGCAGGATAAGCAAATAACACGCACATAAAAATGACAGCTGTGTTTTTTGTTCGAATGTTACTTGTGTCACTTTTATGGCCAGATAAAAAACTATCCGGAACTTCTTGAAACTGTCCCTTATTCTGTGTGTAATAAATAACTTTGACCGATCCTAACAATACGAATTAAAAGATGATTTTTAATAAAATTACCGGGTTCAATGAGGTCTTGAAATGAATACAGATGAACAGGCACAAAAGAGTCATAAAACCAGCCAGTAAATGAGTACACAGACGTGGTAAGTCCCTACAATGCCTATGTCAACTATCTCCATACCAATTTTCATCAAATTCGGTCTAGCTGTTTAGGCGTGAAAGTGATACAGATAAAGTTACTTTCGGATGTTTATTATTTGTAGGTATTGTTGTGTGGCATTATCTTATTAACTAACTGCCTGTTCCGACCAATAATTTTTTAGTTAATTTTACTGTTTGTATCCATGGCGGCTATACATTTCCAATATAAGATGGTCTCGCTTTGTATATGCTTCTCGAGCAATGCGAGACCAGCTAATACTAGAATAGTATAGCTTGAAAGGTAGCCGTGTGTACAATACCTACTTAACCAATTGCTGACCGTTTAACTGAGTCCTCGCCTGCGTGGTACAGGGGCGCGGGGGTATGACGACAAAGGGGACTGAAACAGGTGCGGGCGGTGGGGGCCCTTAATGAAATATATAGGAGATGAAATGCACCAAGATATTTCCTAAGATATGTGACATCATAGGAAAAAAGAAATAGTGATTTATCAAATGAAAAATAGTTAAGAAGATACAAAATTTTAATGAACTTATGTACGTAAATAAAATAATTGGGAATAAACTATTATACTATTTGTTATCTAAACATATATCTAATTAAATCGTAAGAAAGTCAAAGCTTTTTTTGGGTCCAGTTTCTTTTTTCTAAAATATTCGTATACGTTAAAAGCCATTTGCTTGCACTGACTGTTTACTTTATGTCCGAAGATTTTTCGATTCATCTTGAGATAGTTATTACATGTGTATCTCTCACAAGGTGTCTGCAACAGTCAACACATGCGATCGCTACCCATGTAGCGAACGAAATGAACAATACAATTACAAAAATTTGCCCACCGCCCGCACCTGTTTCAGTCCCCATTGTCGTCATAACCCGCGCCCCTGTACCGCGCAGGCGAGGACTCAGTTAAACGGTCAGCATATAAGATTTTCATTCAGATTGGTTAGGTTGTATTTGATATTTTTGGTTTTTATTATCCCTATGGCCGAAAACTCAGAATGTCACGGCTTGCGTCAATGAAGAAATGACAATACCTGTCAATTATGTTAATAAATAATAATTTTTATGAAGAATTTTATTACGAAATCATCGAAATTTTTATTTTTAGTATTTTATATTGATTTTATAGTACTTTTACTACACAATGATAACTGATTAATATCTCTAATCGGCCAAATGTCTGTGATCAGTAAAAATCTAGCTTATTTATCGTTTATTTTTGGACAAAGCGTAAGAAATAACAGAAGTTACTTTACGTATACTCCTGAACTATCACAACCTCTAGATCGGAAACCTGAATGTGGAACTGCTGAAGAAATATTTTGTAAATGCTTAAAATCTGGTAAGTAGAAGTCACAGATATAGATCTACATAGATAACGCAAATGCATGTACTTCGCGTGTCCGAACCCCGACCAAGCGTCAAGGTAGTTCGCCGCTAACTTCAGTCCACGCGCGTCTTTTGTTAGAGAAAATCATAGCGGACGGCTCCAGTTGAATCGTTTGAATCGTACTGCATCGGCGGCATCGGTGTCTTTGAATCGGTTTGGATTTCCCGTCACTAAATTTCGGCTGTGACGTCACAATAGGTATTAAAAAGTCGGCACGCTTGGATTCAATACAAATCGTGATACTTGCGTTATCTATATCTGTGGTAGAAGTCTTTATTCCAGTAAGGTGGCAATCAAGTGTACTGCCCGCTTGATGGTAAGCACTGTGAGCAGTTACTGCAGCCAATGGACACTTTCTACACAAGGAGCATCACTCGTGCGTTGCTGAGCCTTCGGGAACATATTTGCACTGTTTTTAGCGAATCTTATGCTGTAGTATCTTGGGTAAACCGGACAGGGAGCTTATTCCACAACTTTACCTTGTTAACCGACTTTAAAAAAAAGGAGGAGGGTCTCAGTACTATAGTTTTTTATTTTAATAAATGTTCGCCGACTACTCGAAGAGGCCTGGACCGATTTAAGAAATTCTGTTATTGTCTGAAAGAGAATACTTGACTTCTACATTGTTTTTCGTATATTATCTAAAGCTAGCTTACCTAGCTCTAGTAGTCAGAATTTCATGTTGCTGAGCTGACGCTGGAAGGAACAACTCCTCAACGGTTAGGAGTATGAATAAATAAATAACTCACAACGCCATCTAGTCCCAAACTAAGCAGAGCTTGTACTTTGGGTACTAGAATAACTGATACTACTACATGTATACTTTTCTTTTGTAAATACATACTTATTTTACATAGAAACACCCAGACTAAGACAAACCCCCATGTTCATGCACACAAAGATTTGTCTTAAGCGGGAATCGAACCCGCGATCACGGCGTCGGTCGCAGGAAATAATATAGAGTTATATGGAGATAATTCTTTAAATATAGACACCGTAAGGCCGTTTACTCTATTCTTTCAAGTTATACACATAATAATAAGAGGCAAGACGTTGAATTACATTTTAGTGCATATTTTGTAATTGAAGTCAGTTTTTTATTTTTCATAAATATTCAAGATAGTCTATGTACATTTGCCTCGTTGGCCTAGTGGTTATCGTATACGATTGCTGATCGTAAAGCCTCGCGTTAGATCTTCGGGTCTGGTATTGTACCTGGTAGATGGCTATAGGCTTACTCCCGATCAATGAGATCTTAACCTAAATTTTGAAGTATGTACCAGGTCAAACAGTGTTTGCGCAAGGTGCAGCCGCCACTCCTATCCTGCTCCTCGACGCGATGACCAAAATAGGCACGGGCGAGAAGATGAAAAACATCAAGGTATTCCATATGCACACGGAGGGCCCAGGGTCGTACTGCGCTCCTGAGTGCAAGGATACTTTCAGGTTAGATAGGGCTCCACAATTGCTCCTGTTTCATTTGATAACCAATTAAATCGCCTACAATTTTTATTGACGTTGCGCTATAGACAAGGCTTCGAAAGGACGTTGGTTTGAATCCTGGCCATTACAACACGGACGTGAAATTTCTCCAAGCGAAATAAGCTTATCTGGAGAAAGTTAACGAGAATACTATGTAGTTATTTGTATTTTCAAATTACTATTGAGCTTTTCTATAAATTAAAAAAATACTACACTCAGTGCTGATTTAGACCACCTGAGTTAAACGCTGAACCCTGTTGTCGAACTCTCTCTCTCATTCAATGTTTGAATGAGACAGGTATCTAGATTGCGGGTTCAACATTTAACTCAAGCCGGTCAAATGGGTCCTTAAAGTCATCCTGTTTTACAGATCGGTTTCCCTGTTCATGGGTGGTAACGTCCGAAAGGCGGTTGCTGAGGGTCGCGCAGACGCCATCCCAATCTTCTTGCAAGACATCCCTAAGCTGTTCCACAGGAAGATCATCCAGCCCGACCTCGCTCTTATCCAGGTTTGATACACTTCACCTAGGGTTGCCAGATTTGCCTACGTCAATGTCAGTAGGTGAATCTCAACGCCCATATACATATGGTATATGGAAATATGGTTTATACAAGATACCATCTCTCTCTCTCTGATATCTTGTATATACCTACCATATTTCCATGGATACCATAGCAGCAGCGATAGCCGAATGGGAGACCGTAGGACTGCGAACTCAAAAGTCTCGGGGTTCGAACCCACGGCACACACCTCTGTCAATAAATCGTTAAGATTCGTCTTTTCGAAGATTATGGTGTATTTATCACATAGATTATAGCTCGCTAACGGAGAAGGAAAACATCGTGAGGAAACCTGCTTGCCTGAGAGTGCCTAAAAAGTACTCGAGGGTGTGTGAAGTCTACCAAACCCCGCACTTTGCCAGCGTGGTGGACTATGGCCTAACCTTTCTCATCATGAGAAGGGGCCCGAGCCCAGCTGTGGGACATGTATTTTAGATGCTATATTTCCAAACGATATTCTATGCCCATATACATATTTTACTATAAGGACTAAATGTAACATTGCAGGTATTTTTATTAAAACTGACGTGAGTTTGTAACATTATTAAAATTATGAAAATACGGGTGTTACTCACGTAATGTTGGTCTATTTAGTCGATGTGCAAGACTGGCTGCAACTCAGGCGCGACGTATCGCACTCTCTTGATAATGCCTAGACATATAGGCGAAACCGCGGTCGACTAAATAGACCAACATTACGTGAGTAACACCCGTATTTACATAATTTTAATAACATTGCAGGTGTCTCCTCCTGACAACCACGGTTACTGCAGTCTTGGTACTTCCGTGGACTGCGTTAGAGCTGCACTAGTCAACTCCAAAGTGATCATTGGTATGATGTAGGAATCTTACCCTCTCCAACTAATATTATAAAAACGAAAGCTTGTGATGTGTGTCTGTGTGGATATTTGTATGGATATTTGACCTGGTTGTTTATGCGTGAATGAGTGAAATGAACGCAAAAACAACCAGGTCGATATTGATGAAATTTTGCACAGGAAATTTCTCAATAGCACCACGGATTTGGAATTGGGCCAGGTGGATGGTGATAGGGATCTAAACATAACAGGTGACCAGGTTACACTTCTGGGTAATATAGGCATGATTTATTTATTTATTTGTTTATTTTAATTTAATTACAACGGCTGTTACACCAATTACAACAAAATTAAAAATTTAAAAAATTAAAATTAAATTTAATTATTTAAATTTTATTACTTTTTTATTTTAATTTAAATTTAAATTTCAAATTTTATTTTTATGATGTTATTTTTGAGCACATGTCGTTTATAAGCTTGCTTTACCATATAGGGTACTTTTTATCGACGTACCACGGTAGTGGAGCCGCTGGTGAAGCTAGTTAACCAATTGAAGCGACCGTGGCGCAATGGATCAGGCATCAGTCTTACGATCGAGAGGTCGTGGATTCGAATCCTGGCCATTACAACACGGAAGTAAACTTCCTCCTAACAAAAGCGAATTAAGCTAAGCTGGAAGGGGTGAACAAGAATACAATACAATTTCCACTGCATTAGAATCCACACACAAAACTAACACGCAAGCACGCAGACACTATGTTATGATTCTGGGATGATCTGTCATCATTATCAAGCATCGTCATCTTGGTTCCCAGCGCAAGTGAATCCTCAGATGCCACGCACATTCGGCGCGTCAATAATCCACGTGTCCCACATCGATTACGCCGTGTTGTCTGATACGCCTCTATCGGTCCACAAGCATGTTGACATCACACCTGACCAGAAGAAAATTGGAAAGCTCATCGGAGAGAATCTGGTTGATAATGGAGCTACTTTACAGATGGGTAAGACTGTAATGTAAGAGTCAAGGCTGATTTCTCATGTACGCTGTCTCCCTCCACTTGAACCCATAAAGATCTGATGCCGGCCACTAGTAAGGGAGTGGAAGTAGTCACTTACTGGGCAAAAACAAATTTAATATATATTAATATTTATTTACTATGTTTATGTTAAAGTTTGAATTTATATGCGTATATTTTGTATACCTATTTTTTTTTTTTTTTTATTACTGCGTCGCCGCTGCGGATATCGCAGAATACCAGCAAAATAACGCAGAGCGATATCCCGATTCCTGCATGGATGGATACTCGAGACGGATGTAACTTTTGACTTTTATTTTTATTTTTTTTGTTTATTATATATTTTTTTGTTTTTATTCTGTTTTTAATTTCTTGTTATTTTTTTTGTGTTTAGTTTTAATTAAATTTATTTTCTTTCTTTCTTTCTAATTAAAATACAGTCAAATAACCATTGACATGCAAGAAGAAGCCTTCAGGGTAAACCACAATAAAGCCGGATTCCAGTAAACTTGGCTTCAAGTATGCATGAAGCCCTCATAGCCCCTCAAGTTTACTCAAGCGCGGCGCCAAACTTCACAATCCGATTTGATCTTGGGTGGTGATGGAGAGTGAAAACTGTTATTAATGATTTTACTAGGTGGATAGCGATAGACTCATGACGATGGGACGTGAACATAAGAGGTGAACGTGTGTGTTAGGCCCTCTACTACACCCTTCTGAGAAATATAGGGCTGATGTAATGTTATGTTTTGTTCAGGCATCGGCAGCATTCCCGACGCAGTGCTGTCTTGTCTGCACGGTCACAAGGACCTGGGCATTCACTCCGAGATGTTCAGTGTGGGAGTCATCGATCTAGTCAAGAGAGGATGTGTTACTAATAACAAGTAAGTAGTTTGCTGAAAACGCGTGGCGTAGTGGTTTAAGCGGTCGCCTCGCAGCTCTATATAGCGCTCTTGTTGTGGGTTCGATTCCCTCATGGGACCAATCTTTGTGTGATCGAAATTTTAGGAAATTTTACTCCTGAACAATTTGGTTTTTGTAGCTTATATTTTAACCGTAGGTTTGTTTAGCATTCTCAATTAACATCCGTGTCCTCAATTAACCTGGTCAGGGGAGAGACTGAATTTTCTTGCTACGGCCAACGTTTTTGTCCGAAGTCTATTTAGGGTTTCCAAGTTGGTCAAATCCTAGATAAAGATAGTTTGGAAGCAAGCTATATTGATTATTACTGACCTTTTCAGGAAGCAAATGCATCAAGGTCGAATTGTGGGCAGTTTTTTGATCGGCAACAAGGATTTATATGAATTCGTCGACGACAATCCGTTTATAGGTATGTCCGTATTTCAGATTATGGTAGGAAATTATTCTAATAAAAATAATCCGTACGCACAAAATCTGAAGCTAATATTTAAAAGTATCTAATAAATAATTACCTATCTCTAATTGAGCCATCAAATTGGATCGAGTTTTATGTTTTTTTAATAAATTATAGTAATAGATGGATATGTATTATTTGTAACTCTTAAAATATTTGCTTTAGAATTTTAATTTTCTATTTTACATATATTTAAATCTTTTTAAATCTAGTTTGGTTTTGTTTACGATTGTGTGTAGTTTAGTAATGTACAATTTCTGTTCTTCATTAAATATCCCACTCGGGAATATTTGTAATATTCGATGGTTCATCCCCACTTTTACCCCCCATATCTTGTAAACGGCTGAACCTATTCAAACCAAACATAGCTAATAGTATCAGGAAATAGACAACCTCAAACTAAACTGTATATGATGTTTCTGTTGCGAAATTATCTGTAGAATTTTTGCCCGACTCGTGGCATCGAACCCGTGTGATATCGAAAATACCGCTAGACCACGAGGAATATTATATTTAGGGGAATATTTTCTATATAATCGAGTGAACAGTTTGTTGTATTGGTAGTCATTAAGAAAGTTAAAAAAGTGTAAATTGTATAGCGGTAGATATATAAGGTCATACATAAATGTGTGTAAGCCAGAATGCTTTTAATATTAGTTGTCAAATATTATTTTGTATGTTAAATTAAACGTGATTTCTTCATGTGAAGTTCTTAGTATAATTTGCTAAGCATAGCTAAATGCTATAAAAATAATCAAAGTTAAACATCATTTGTTTACCTTTTTGGTAAGTGTAGTGAACATAATTAATTAAAACTTATTGTTATATAATACCTACATTTACGAATAAAGAATTTTTTTATTTCTATTTCTAGAAATGTTGGAGATTGACTACGTGAACAATACTCACATAGTTTCTCTGCAGCCGAAGATGACTGCCATCAACTCCTGCCTTGAAATAGACCTCACGGGACAAATCTGTTCAGATTCTATCGGTAATATTATACTCTTGCGTTTCTTATGTGGGAAAGCCAATCCAATAAAAATAATACCGAAAAACGGTTTCAGTTCTCGAACGCCCTTCGTCAGCGTCGTCGTTGTACACGTGTCGGTCGCGCTAGTTATTTGTATGAAAATTCAATCAAATAGGCATACGTAGAATTGGTCAAACACCGAATGATTTTCATAGAAATTACCAAGAGACTCCAGCCAGAGGACATAAACAAAAAATGACTCAATTTATATACACTTTAAAAAAAAAAGGCCCCCAACTAATAGATGCAAATTGAACTACAATTTCCTGCAATTATCGTAGGAACCCGCATGTACTCCGGCTTCGGCGGGCAGGTGGACTTCATCCGAGGCGCCGCTGAAGGGCTGGACAGTCAGGGAAAGCCCATAATTGCTATGGTTTCTGCAACGAAGAAAGGAGTTTCCAAAATTGTTCCTACACTTAAAGTCGGTCAGTACGTCAGAGTATTTTTTTTATAGAGCGTACTATGCGAATCATATAAGAGTAGATTTTTCGGCCATTAAATGTGTTCCATTCGCTCTATTGTGGACGAAAGTTACAGAAAGGAAAAATTAATTGAATTTTCACGATTTGATTGGCATAGTGAGAGTGACTGACTATGCCAAACTGATCAGTCTGGTCACCAGGCAAGCGTTACTTATGGCACCAACCTCTAATTTACGAATTGCTAGTAAAAACAATATTTTCGTTTGTATTGCAGGCGCCGGTGTAGTAACGAGTCGAGCCCACGTGCACTACGTGGTGACGGAAAACGGGATTGCCCACCTCTTTGGAAAAACACTACGTCAGCGGGCTTACCACCTCATCCAAGTTGCACATCCAGATCATCGCGAGAAGCTAGAAAAGGCCGCCTTTGAACGGCTTAAGTGTATGCCCGAGAAATAAATTAAATATCTTTTTTTTTTTCAGGTTTTTTTTAAACTTGTGTGTTTAGCAAAAGTCAAGTCAAAGCATATTGTGAGTTGTGAGTGAGTTTCTATTTGAATAATAATAATATGCAATTTCGAAAAGGGCACATGCCACACACAGTACTGAAGGTATATTGAGGTAACTATCCCGTGATTGCTTATAGAGGAGGTAGGTAATGCCATGGATATTGCATAAGTATTACCAATACCCACCTCTTCAGTTATCAGGATTATTATATTTATATTTTTTCTTGCTAGAATATTTAACTTCTGATTTACACTATATTTGCCATATTTATATAATAAAGTATAAATATTTATCATTGTATGTTTTATTAATTAATACATCTAGTTTTTTGACCATGTACCAACTCAAGTAAAATATTTTCATAAATGGTGTTAATCGTGATAAAACAATAGAATACCAATCAGCTGTGAAACCAATAATATTAAATAACTACCATTTTAGAAGAAATCTAATTGATAAAATGTGGTAACATTTAACCAAAATGGCTGCGTTTCGTTTAGAAACCCGATAATGCTACCTCTTTGCCACCAACCTTTTGTATTGATTTTATTATTTTTAAGAAAAGAAAACAAATTTTATTGTTATAAGACGCCTCTTTTAATTTCATTTCAACTAATTTATTAAATACTTGCTGTGTTATTTGTTATTTATTTGAGACGTAAATATTTTTAAATCTTATTCAGAAGAAAGTTACTAAGAAATAAGCGTGGCCTACTTTTCGAACGCAATACGTCCTCCATTCAGTCACAGTTTCGTAAAATGTAGCCGTGAATTTATTATTGTTTTTATTATAAAAGTGCGTAATTTGTGCTTTCGAATAATATTTTACACTATCCGGGACATTTTAATAATAAACTATCATCATGTCGGGTTTTATGAGTTCACGGAGGGAAGTTCTGGTCACTGGAAAATATAAGGTGTTGAAAAAGATCGGTGGCGGATCGTTTGGTGACATTTATTTAGCGATCAACATCGCTACTGGCGAGGTAAAATGATTTATTACATTATGATAAGTTTAGTTCTTATTTCCTTTCCTAACATTGAGAAGTGAGAAGGCCCACGCGTCATCATTGGCACGTTATGGCGGGGAGAGGGGTGAATGCTGATTATTTTCTATGACGTATTTTAATTCTACTAGGGAAATGAATTTTGGACTTGGTTATGATATTTCCAGGGTCACTAGAATCCGTATGACTAATCACTAGCCAAATGTATCGTGGAATGTGTGTCCAAATGTGCAAAAACTAGCTGTCATTTCTATTTTGTATCTTATTTCTATCAGCATAAGCTTTCACCACATTGATTATGCGCGTTCCGTTTAGAATTGTGACCTTCTCTTATTATATTCCAGTTATTTAGTCGCTTTCAGTATGATAAAGCCAAAAAGTTGTGTATTTTTTGTATATTTTGATGGCTGATAGTCAAAATTATGATCAACAGGGTCTTTGTCATTGTTACATCATAGACTCATGGTCTTACATTATGGTACAGATAATAATTTTGAAAAGGTTGGAGAATATAGGTTCTATATGTATTGTAAGCAGATTTTCAGGCCTGACCTTGGGTATGTAGAGAATTGGGTCACTGTCATATGTAAATACTACACAAACTACACACATGTGTTGCTCTGTAGGTAATTTAAATACATTTCTTTACCTACTCTTGCTGAATGCAACAATTGTCTTCCTTGGATATGTAATTGTATAGATTTAATCAAATATTCATGATTTGACAGGGGTTGAGCTATTATTAGTAAATTATTAATCTTAACAGGTTAAAAATGGAATGAGCCATATTCATACAATCCTTTCTGTGTGAGACTATTTAAATGCTTCAAGTAACAATAATTTTAATTTCTACTGGGCCGGGGTAGTATATAAACTGACAATTGACTTGAAAGAAGAACAAGTCATATTTCCTATTTCACACAAAATTACTGTAATTTTCAAAATTACTGTAGCTTCACAACAAATTCATGAGTTATTTATACTTTTTAATAAGTCTGCATTTATAATTGATAAAACTATGCACTTCCACTTGCACCCGTGCTGACACACACAGGTCTAAGACAGAACAATTGAACAAGCCATTGACACAAGAAGAAGAAGAACTATATCAGGGTTTCTTAATCTTTCCTCTAGTATAAACCTCTAGGGTTTATTAAACATGATTTATCATTATTAGTGTCTCTGACTCTGGACTTTTTGCACAGCATAAACATAGGCAAAGGTTCTAAAGAACAAGCAAAATTTATACCTATTTGGTTAGGGTTTTTTTTTTTATTTTTTTTTAAAAAAAGCTTACTAGTAATTTGCAAATACAAATTACTAGTATTCTTGGTAACCCCCTCCAGCTAAGCTTAATTCGCTTGTGCTAAGAGGAAGTTCACGTCTGTGGTGTAATGGCCAGGATTCGAACACACAACGATAACACAACGTAAGGCCGATGCCTTATCCATTGCGCCACGGCCGCTTCTAAAAAAAGGGTTGGTGCAGAAGGTTAAACCATGTACCTAGTACATTGATTACACAGGCTGAACAGTGGTGTAAATGACGGCATTGCATGCAGTACTAGGTTTAAATAAATTCAAGTGGTATATTATTTTATTTCATTGTCATAGTCACTTCTCATAAGTGGAATCCTTAGGATATTCAAAATGAATTATTTTGATTTCTATGATTATTCTTCATACACACAGTAGGTACATTACACACTTCTACACACCATGCTATACATTTGCAATATATATATGATAGGCGCATTGATACTGGGTAATGCATAGCTCAATGTGGAGCTGTGCATACATATGTATTTAATTAATTTCTACACACTAATGTATAATAATCAGGGCTCGGAATTAGGTAGAGTTTTTTATGTACTTACACTGATTTCATACAGCGAAAGAATTAAGTGGATATGCCTCAAATCCCGAGATTAATTTTAAAGAGCAGAAAAAAATCCAATGATTTTTTAAATAATAAGTTATTTACTTTTTTACACAATTTAAACTACTGCACGCGCGACTAAATATTTAAATTCTCACAAAATTTATACAGTTATGTCGGAAGCGAACACTTCAAATCTTACTGGTAATGAATCGGACAAGGAAAATGATTCTGATGGGCCGTTTGAATAAGCAAAACCTCACGAGTCTAGGTTAGAAGCAAAAGTATTTGCTCGTATTTATAAAAAATGCGTATAAGAATTTACTACAGACTTTCAACAATTTGTATTGTGAATTAATGTAAACTAATAAAAAAAATATGTTAATTATCTTTGTTTTATTTGTCTATCTCTGAGGTTTTTATTATTATTTATTCGTAATATTGTTGGCCACACGGGATTGTCCATTAGAAATCTCAGGAAGGTCCACATTAATATCAACATTTCGATGCAAGTACATAAAAAACTCTACCTAATTCCGAGCCCTGATAATAATGTATATTTATAGGTATATTTTTGGTGTTTAACTAAAATTAAATAGCTTAACATGTATCACCATGAGCTGTCATGCAAATATTTACAGAAATTATAATTACTAGTTATCTAGTTTTGGTGTTTGGCAAAACACTTAGTGCAATGCAATTGTGAACGAGTTTCTCTTAGAAACCGGCTCAAGAACGTAAACATTCTAACATTGCATTGCATTTTTCAAAATATCATATTTGTTACGAAGAATATTCATAAATAAATCATTAAAAAAACACCAATATTCATTTTGGTAGGCCTTCATCATCGCCCCTCCTTCACAATTCCTATGTAGGATAAAGTAACACTTAAACCTAAAAATTAACAATCAAACAAACAAATAACCGTAATATTCGGTGTAAATGACATTTCTAAGCAGCTTCTTCATTTACGCCCAGTATAAAAATCTCTTTTCACAGTGTTAGTTATGTACCCCTCCGAAACGTTTGGACTGATTTTTAGCATTTTTTGTGTATATTTGGTTGGTCTGAAAATAGGAGCTGACCTATTATTTATACCCACGCGACACATATACACGCGAGGGCAACGGTGGGTAGCAGCTAGTTTGTTTATATTTTGTTGTCATGTTTGCCGCGTACTTGAAAAGGTGGCATCCAGCTCACTTAAGCGTGTATGGCTTCAAATGTTGTGCCGTGTGGTGCATCATGCGAAATAGCATCCTAGGTAAAAAGGTCTGATTTGGGCTGAGCCAACCGATCGTCTACGCGCAGTTGACGTTCCAGTTTGGCACATCGCATGAGGTTACTCCGCGTTTGCTTTAAGATGACCAAATTTGCCCGCCCAGCTTTGCCATACCTTGTGAGCTCTTAACATGTCAAAACTGACACGGTCAGAAAGCCATCTCAACTATAAGAGGTGTGATGTGGAAATAACCGCGTAGCATGCATGAAACGGCTATGTTTGACAACTATCCGGCGGCCGGATATCCAAGTATCAAGCCTATATATCGGCCGGATTATCCGGTATACTGTCAAACTATTAACACTTTCATCTCTTATAAATATACGCTATCAAAATATTAGATGGCGCTACAAGAACATAGCAAAACGTTTGCCACGAGTAAAACCGGGGAATCATCGAATCCTACGCAAACGTAGTCGTGGGCAACAGCTATAATAAATGAACATTAAGTTTTCCTATTTTCTAGCAAAAGTATAATGTAATTGAATTAATGTACGAAAATTAATTACCTGTATGAATTTATTTACTGCCTTTACTATTTGTGGTTTTTGCTCTTGGCTAAAACTCTTCCTTTCATTATAGCATTCATTTGTTTTGTGCTATAATTGGTTTGAAGTAAAGTTATCAGAGCGGTTTATCTTATCACTACATGGCTGATATTTATTTATCCTCATCTATCTTGCTTTTTATAGCACAAACTCTAACTTCTTTAGATAAAAATCTTTTATTTATATATTATTAGCACAATCAAATTTTACATTTCGAAAATAATATTTGTTAATTATTTTTATTCAATGATGAGCATGAATAGGTCCTACACTATTTTTTTATATTATGTGTAAATCAAAATTCATAAAGTGTGTATAAATCGGGGCAAACATCTTGAGCAAACGACCTTGAATGCGCAGAAACGAATTTTGGGTCTCTTTGGTTACGAGGCTGAGGCGCAGGGGGCGTACCTGCGCGTGATTGGTTGATCAGTCGACCCTTGCCCCGCGCACCGCGTCTTCGTTCCGCTCTCTCCCGAATACACGTGCGTGCAGTGAAGTGCTCACTTTTGTGCTCTGTTATAAATCGTTAGTTGTTGTTGTTATTTGTTGAGTTAAAAGCGGATTTTATCACTGAATATTGTCGGCGATTTTGGCAATATTAAAAACCGAGTTAACTATTGTTTTAAATCGTAAGAAGTTCAACAAAACATGCAGACAAGCATGGTTTCGATTTAACTATTGTTTAAGTTATGAGAAATTTGACAAAACAATGCACGACATAATGACGACATACAAAATGTTGCACATGTCGGCTATTGTTTATATTTTGGCTATTGCCTGCCACTGCACTCACACAAATACAATTGTCTATACATAATACAATATCCCGAAATAAACAGTAATTGTAATAAATAAAATAGGTAATTCTAAAAACTCGACGTAACTAATCATTTTTATAGCAATATTTTGCTCGTAAGTGTACGATGCGCAAACTTTCCCCTACCACGTCACCTAATGCTCAAGAAGTTTGCCCATAATTGTAACAGGTTAAGAGATCGCGAATACCATATTGTAATACTACAAATTTGAATCATAACAAACTTAATTAGCCTAATGTAGGGGACGCCATAAACCCAATAGACGTAATTTATGTATTCAAACTTCTCGTTTTATGTTGCGTACTTGAGCTGGCTACTGTAAAAAAGCAGTAGTATCGATCGAACCGTCATGGCAACATCACCGCGTTCAGCCATGGTAGTTTTGAAACGCTCTCAGAGCTAGCAACACTGCCATTGTGACGTCACATGAAATAGGCTGACGACACCTTTTTAGACTTCGTAATAAAATGATTTTATGTGGTTTTACGTAGTGATTCTAAACAATTATAAACGTTAAATCAATTAAGTGCTGTGTTAAACGTTTCACTCGGTGCGATGGACCATCTATTATTTTAGTGACAACGAGTGATGAAGGAAAAAGAAAATGGCTACCTTCGAACGCATGTTGTTAGCCAGGAAACATGTAATTATAGCTGAAAAATACAATGTTGTCCGCAAACTCGGCGGTGGAAGCTTCGGGGATATCTTTTTGGCGATAAATGCCACCGATGGAGAGGTAAATAACGCCTATAACTTTGTTTTTTCATTACTCATTTCCAAGGAACGATTTCTTGTGTCAAGACGGCCGTGTATTTCGGGGTTTTTGTTCTTGAAAATGGCGGTCTGGGCGTATTTTGAATGATATTGAGCAGAATAATGCTCTAAATTTCTTCGTTTAACGAGACGGAGTAAAATTCCAACTAGCATTTCGTATTTTACGTAATTAGGACACAGTTAAAAATGAACGCATTCTGTTGTAAAGGACTATTGTGTTGAAGATCTTGTTATAGTTTAGCTGTATGCTACTAAGCCCTCATTTTTGCAGTCACACAGCTGTTATTATGTTTTGCAATATTCTATTGTAACAATGGTTTGTGTGAGGCGATTGCAAAATTTCCCTGGATGGTGTCATGTCGACTCTATAAGTCTGGGAAAGCATTATAGCTGGCAGCTGCTATAACCGCAGTTCGATAATCGCCCGATACTCCACTCTCTCTTTGTTAACTTTTTAGTTTTTATACAACAGCATTTTGAATCTCCAATAAGATTGTTGTATAATATTTTTGTTTATGGAACAAGCTCAGTGCAAGTTGGACCTGATGAACATGTTTTTCGCCTTTTATGTAATGCATGTATAGTGGCTCCAGTCTACAATCTACTGAGTAGTTTGGTGGCTACTATGGCTAATGTATATCTACTAAATTATATAAATGAGAGTGATATTGTGATATACTAAGTGAATTTTACTGTATTTGCATGCAGAAGCTATTCTAAGAAATTATTTGCTTACAATCTCTATGACATGTTCATTCCGTTAATTGACATATTTTCATGTCAACATTATTAGAACTGCATGAGTCATGCTGGTAATTTCCTCGAGACATATTCCCAGTGCTCATTATTCATGTCACATATAAGTAGCTACTTGGTAGCAAGTAACATACCAAGTTTACTTATATTTAGATATAGGGTATACCTACTTAGATATTCAGTACTGTATAACTACTTAATCCTGTTAGCTGTATTAGATGGTTTTACATGCAAAATACTTCTGTATAACACAATGTATTGCAGAGAGCCACATACTTATTAGTAATATAAGGCAGTAGACATTTTAATTGATCATAAGCTGATCTCACTACACACAAGAGCTTGGTTTCTAGATTTGCTTTAAATGTAACTTTGATTATAGAGTTGTTAAGAAATTTTTTTAGAACTATTGTGTGTATAGCAGCTATTTTCCCATTTATAATAATAATAAAGTTCTAATTTGATCTAATGAAGAATAGATGATGGTGAGAGATACTGGTAATGATTTAGACCTAATCCTTAATATCATGTCATCCTTGCTATGTAATGTTTGTATGAAAATTATTGTTTCATTGATATAACTAATCACATGGATGAATGCTAATGCTAATACAGTACTTACTGATTGTAGACTTGTATCTTGTATTGTATAGTATGGTTAATGGGTTTTGAATGGACTTCTTCAAACAATACAAGCCATTTAAGTAGCTAATACTGCTCATACACATCACAATTCATATTTTATGTAATATGGTAATTTCATTTATTACATATATTATGCATTGAAAATGTAATTAAAAATTATTATGAAACTAGCGACCCGCCCCGGCTTCGCACGGGTACAATGCTGATACTAAATACACTACAGAAAAACTGTGAACGTTGTATATAAAAACACAGCGGCCCGCTCCGGATTCGCACGGGTATATAATATATAGCCTATGTCACTCACTGAAAAAATGATTAAAATCGAGCCAGTAGTTTGATTTATTCATTACTGCCCGTGGCCCGCACGCGTTAAATTTGGAGTAAAACAATTCCCCCTTTCTATGCATGTATTATACATAAAAACCTTCCACTTGAATCACTCTATCTATTGGAAAAAACCGCATCAAAATCCGTTGCATAGTTTTAAAGATTTAAGCGCACATAGGGACAGAAAAGGCGACTTTGTTTTATACTATGTAGTGATGTAAAAGTCAACTTACACATTACATTTTCCTTCTAAATCTAGTCATGATACATAATGAAATAATGCTATCTCCTTGTTATATGTAAATCCTATCTCTATACTTTCATGTCTCATGTTCAAGAATTATCATATTTATATTTTTACTTCTTACGCAATTGTTTCCTATTAGATTTAATTAATTCATCTGTATGCATTTGATTAAAACATGTACAAGCAATTGCTTCAACTGCTAATTGGTAATAGCTGTTGTTCTTCCAGTTCCTTTAACCTTGTACAGAGTTAGGTTTTTCAAATTGAATGAAATTAAATAAAAATAGCTTTATTCCATCAATTTCACAAAGCTATTGGAATAGTCATACAAAAAATTTGTTCTACTCTGAGTTTTAGGAGCTTAAAATCACTTTCATTTGTTAATTTAAGTGACAGTTCCATAGACTGGGTCTTCTTGAGAACAACCGGCAAGAAACACAAGGTTGATTGGATATGGGAGAGGACATTTCTTTTTCACCCTGAACCTGCCAGCAAATGGTAGTACTTGTTCTATATCTGTAGTAATATTAACCTTTTTTTCAGACAGTTGACAATATTAAGGTCCATTTACATGATACAAGATTTGCAAGGTAATTCCCCTGCTATTGCTGTCCTGTTTATCAGGACAAACAAAACAAGCATTAGAAATGACCTACCTAACATTTGTCATGGAATGAGCCTATCTACCCAAAGTTAACCAAGTCACATATTTTTCTTTATATCTTTTAAGCCTTGTTTCTTGAATCAATATAAAAGAAACAAAAATAAGATATTCGTATTCCTTGATGTCTTTAGGTTTGTTTTGACACAAAACATCTAACATCTGTGTTTATCGACTATTTTATGACCTTTGTTACAAAGTAGTGTCAATGTCAATAGAATCAGCATTGTAAATCTAAATAGTTATATTTGTTACTGTTAGGCACTTATTAAAAGAAACAAAAATAAGATATTCATATTCCTTGATGTCTTTAGGTTTGTTTTGACACAAAACATCTAACATCTGTGTTTATCGTCAATTTTATGACCTTTGTTACAAAGTAGTGTCAATAGAAACATTGAGTTAGCATTGTAAATCTAAATAGTTATATTTGTTACTGTTAGGCACATAATATGTATTGCAAACTGTTAGTATCTTTGTTTACTTTATAAGGAAATCTAACTAATGCTAGGAATAGGCTGACATTGACACTATAAACAGGATGTTTATCCGAAAATCCAAATGCTATAAGACTTTATTCTCAATATCTAATACTATAGAACAGACAGTGATCCTTTTTTTTCTTACATTTTTTTCTATTCATCATTTCTTTTTTTTAAAACGGCGCCCTCACTAGTAATAACTTGTGTCGCGGGGGTGTTCACAAACATACATTTAACATACACAAAGCATACCCAGAATCGGAACAAATCTTTGCGGATCACTCAAAGATTTTTTCCGTGTTGGGATCGAACCCACACAGCACAGTTCAAAGCAGTGAGGCGACCGCTTTATCCACTACGCCAACCATGCTCAGTGTCATTATAGTACGTTCGCGCCTTTATCCCATGGCAGGCATGAGATGGACCCTATAACAGTAGAGATGAACTAACGCGGCCGTAACTACTGACAAAAGCTAGAACAGTATTTTATTTTATTTTGTTTTATTTTATTTAAAAGGTACAGAAACAGATGACAGATTAAACACTTCATACATTATTATGTTTTACATGAAAAACAAATACAAATCTGACACCCAATTATATCTGTACAGCACTTCAATTATATAGCTTCAACAAGAAAGGTAGTATGTTATACATAAAACAAAAGGAATTTAACAACTAAATTACAAGATAAAATTTAAATTAAATTAAATTAGGCAGCTAATGTAAACTAGTTTATAACTATGAAGATTCTAAATTAAACAATGATGTTTTGAATTTATTGAATACATCCTGAAAAATATCTGTTTGAGAGCATACTAAATTATACTTTTATAAGTCTATTAGTTTAGTGCTATCGATGTTTAGACGGCGCAGAAACCGCTACCCATCAGGTGCTTTATTATTACCCCATAAAAAGTGCATACAAACACCTTGTCGTAATCGGAATGCTGTACAATTAGGGCTGAACAACAGACGTGTTTTTTACCTAAACCGGCCCGCGTCCGGTTTTCAGTGATGCGTAACAGCTGGATCGAGAGCTATTCACGACACAGCAACGAATTACTCTTGCTATTCTGAAATTGTAGAGAGATTAGAATGAGATGTTTAATTGTTATTTGAATGTAAACAAACTCATTGGATTAACTTATTTCCTGGTTTTCCTGGCAGTTAAATGCATCATAATGGTGAAATAGGTATCTGAACGTGAATAAATGTACCACATGTCTATAAATTTGTTATTGAATAAATATTATTATTATGTATTGTATTTCTAGAATAATGAAAAAAAATATTTCAATACGTTTTGTTTGCAGTTTCTTCTACGAAACACTATTTTCATTTTATTTTAGTCATATCTTAGTAAGGTTTTTCACTCTTCAAAAATATATTCAATGCTACCCAACTCATAATAAGTTCGACTATGAATGTTATGGCAAATATCGAGTTTTTTAGAAAACTTTTTTATCAATAAAACAAGAGGTTTTAATATGATAAGATTGTAATATAAAAAATATTGTTAAAAACGTTCAAAGATACCCAACTTGACTGTACTAAAAATTCTTATTTAAATAACTTTTGAGAGTTTTTAGTATGGTTATTTAAATTTTTTACACAAAGTCTTAGGGTTATTACACCATTGTTGACCGATCGTTGATTGTCAACGATCGATTGGTGTAATACCACCCTTAGGCATTTTACATTGGAGCGACAGCCCTCAAAAAACTACAAACGTATGCTTGATATATTTTCACACTGAGAATAATCACATAACATATTTATTTCACCATAAAATCAATGACTCGAATAAGTCATCGTTCCTGGTAAGCCAAACTTTCCTAGCACGATGAATCACCTTGCTACCGTATACCTATACCGTATTCAATATTAGTAAGAATTTACATTGCATACGGGTATGATAAATTATACATGGCAAGCAATAATCGCCCTATACTCATCATATTGTTAGAGATTAGAGGTTAATTTGGATTGTAGATAGATATACTTTTAAGCCTTTCCGTATGGTTGACACGCAGTGCGTGTTTTGATTCGTAGATAAGGCGGTTTGTTGATGTCTGCTGACGATGCTATCGTGGGCGGTACGGTTTAGAAATTTTGTATGAATTTATATCTTTCAATTTTCCTTTTGTGGTTAATTTGAACGTTACCTTGTTGCAGCAACAATTATTTAATTTATTTTGGTTATCATTTTGGTACTGGATAACAGAGTGAACTTTATACGTTTTGTTTCGTACAGCGCCTTTTGTTGTTAACCCGTCGTCATGACAACCTTGTACTATTAAACTGCATGTATTGCCATCGCCATAAATCACCATAGTTCCTTTGTATATTGGTTGCACCGGTTTCTCGAGACCATGTAACTTACGTTTGTATGCTCTTAATTTATTTTTGATGCTTATCATTTAGCCTTATCACACTGGCGATTTGCAAGCGAGTTCAAAGCGAGGCGATTGCATATTTTCATACTTTGAGGGATGCGCACGCATACACGTGACTATATGGACAATTAAAATATATACAACACTTTTTAACCATTTCTCAGTGCTTTATTAGTCAATAAATGTACTAGGCACCATCTGTATGACGATGGCCAAAATGTTACTCTGACAAGGTTCAGAGTGAAGTTTCCTAGATACACGTGACTATACGGACAATTAAAATATATACAACTCTTTTTAACCATTTCTCAGTGCTTTATTTGTCAATAAATGTACTAGGTACCATCTGTATGACGATGGCCAAAATGTTACTCTGACAACCTTGTCAGAAGATAAAGGGCATTACTAATATTGAACCTTCAAAGTGTACTATCTTTTTCTAGATAAAAATTATGACGGTACATAATTGTTTTGTAGAGAATTAAAAAATCCCTAATGACTTTGCTGGCGACCTTACAAACTTAAGTTTTATTTCTATATCTTCAATGCGGGTATTTAGAGTGTATCGATCACTGGAACCTAGCCCAGTTCTCCACCTTGGTTTGGCTCCAGTCTTTAATGCCCAAGGCCCAAAGAGTGAAGGTTGCCCACGTCATGATATTTTACTGCAGAATTCAAAATATGGTGGCATTTTTTGTAGACAAATGTTTTTATAACACAGTTCGTTATTATATGTACTAATGTTATCTGAAAGCATTGTTATTGTTTTATAATGTCTCGTAACGGAAATTCGGCACTAAATCTGATTAATTTCGATAATTTGCGGTAGTTTTATGGACATCAGCAACAAAAGTAGCTGATAATAAAAAAAAAATCATACAGATCACATTTTTCACATTTAAAACTTCCCTGATATAAAATAATGCACTTATTATTTATTACTATAAGTTTTAATTTATCACATCATCAAAGAATTACGATTTTAAGAAATAAATGGCTTAGAAAATTTTCTTTGTCTGTCTTCTGTTGCTGTGGCTACCGAGGGTATTTCCTCCTAGCTAAATACTAATATTGATTTATTCTTCTTCTAAAACTTCCTGCCGACTAGAGCTGTTTGTATTAGTGTCTGATTTGGGGTTAGACCCTTAAATACTAACACAGTAGGCTCATAATAACCCTTCAAGCCTTCGGCTTCCGTATAATTAGGTATATGGAATTGTTACCTTCATGGTTATTAGTTAACATGGAGATCTGTTGGAACTCTGGCCATCTCTGTCTCTGCAGACTAAGCAGCAAGCTTCCTTAGTCTTTTAACAAAGCAAACATTGTCTTGCAAACTTGCATCGTGTAAAAATGGGCCTTAATATACCACTAGTATGAAAAATATGCTGATTGTAATTGTGTTTGTTGCAGGAGGTAGCAGTGAAGGTAGAATCGATAAAGGCGCGGCACCCGCAGCTTCTCTATGAAAGCCGAGTGTATAAGATGCTCCAAGGGGGCATCGGCATACCACACATAAGGTAAGATCCTACGCTTAATCTGCATGGTATTACCGGCCTATATAACCATATGTTATATTATACCAAAATACTCCAGGTCTCCATATTTTCAATCTGTTTCACGACTGGTTCTTCAGCTCTGCTGTAAAAGTATACCAAATATATATTCGTATTTGCTGTATAAACTTAATGCGTAATGTTAAAGTGATTCCAAGGAGAAATATTTGTAAATCTTTTCCTTATATCGTTTGAAATTGCCGTATCATCGACCAATCGAAAAGTTAAAAAAAAAATAATTGCTTGAAATTT
The DNA here is from genome assembly GCA_905147285.1 of Hypena proboscidalis. Lineage (NCBI taxonomy): Eukaryota > Metazoa > Arthropoda > Insecta > Lepidoptera > Erebidae > Hypena > Hypena proboscidalis. The sequence goes on from LR990148.1 coordinate 13,771,359, forward strand.
CTTCTTACCCCGCAAAATGGACAGCTAAAAAGTAAATAATCTCAAATAAAGTTATCTGTTTGCTCAGTACAAATGACACAGTGATTCCGACGACTAGATCACCTAAATAGAAAGCGGCAAATCTACAATGACAGCAATTACGGCAGCAAAAAGTTAGGTAACCTAACCAGTTATGTTTTCTCGTCTCATTAGTGGTCCAAGTGACAAATTGCAACAGCCAAATAGGCTTAAACGCCATTATCCGTTGTATAAGGAGACAATTGATAAAAGTAGGCCGGCAAAATGGTAAGCTCTGATTGGCTAGGTCAAGGACATAGCATTGTGTTATTCAATCAACACGTCATAACTGCTATTGTGGCTGAAGAAGTTTATGTACGCAGATTTACCTGTACTGCAAGCCGATAAATGTTGGTTAACTCTCCTCCTAGAAACTTCAAAGTTTACCAATCTTCGATTTAAACCGTTTCACAGGTATTGCCGTAAAAGTAAAAAAAAATATCGTATTGTTTTCGTTTTGAACAACCACCTATTTTGTGTAAAACTCTTTAGACTCTATTAAGAAATTAAGTCATAATTTAGCTAAGAAAATTATTACTAAATCTACAATGTTTAACAGAAACATTGCGAATTCTAACTGCTTAGATTTATTATAAAAAGGTTCTAAATAGTTTTTACTTTTATTTCTTAAATATTATATTATACCTTCATTACAAAACTAAGTATCAGAAACGTTTTCAATCGGACAATATAAGAGCATCGGTTTAAAAACAGAACCTTTAATTTAATTATAGGCCGGTAGCAACAGACACAAGACAAGTCATTTGTATTGGTTGCATCAATACCGTTAGATACAAAGATGTACAGGTTTTAAGGCCATATCCAAGCAATCACGGGTTAAAACTAAGAAGCAAGTCGTTAGTTTCGCCGCCTACGTTTATTTGCATAACCTTGCTTTCATCTTATTTATGTGGGATCAACAATTATTCATATACTGGTTAACAACTGCTTTGTATGGGTGCAATTTCCTTAAGTCCGGGTCTATTGCGATCTTATTCGGCTAATATTGATCGATATCGGTAAATTTTGACGAAAGTTTGCAGAAATCAAGTGATTAGATTAGTTTTCAAAAATATTTTTTCATAAATATTAATTATAACGGGCTATTTACCATGTATATATGTCGTAGCGAGTTATTTCGTTGAGATGTTGCAATCTCTTTGTTCACGATAAAACCCGTTTTATCAAATATTTAGTAAGAAAATAACCATGTTTAGTTTCAAAACTTAGATTTGAGATTACTTACGTTTTAGTTGTCCATCTTGCTAAGTAAGAAGACGTTTCAAGCCATTACTTTTTCTTTTATTCTTTTCGATACTTTCAAACACTATTTTAAAGGAAAATAAATATTCTTAATGTAATATAATATAATACAAATATTCCTCCTTGGAATCACATTTACATTACGCATTAATGGTTGTATTGGGGTCACAGGAGACACAACTTTGTGTCGTGCCTGTTTCCTCGGGGATTTTTAAAACCACCGATCTAGCCCTAAAACTCATGTAAAGATTCTCACCTAGGTAAAAAATTCTTAGTGCGTACACAAGGCTAATCTAGCTGTACGTTGCCAGTTTAAGATGATCTTGCATTGTATACACTGTCCGTGCCATGAAAGACCAGTTTAAACCGGTAGTGTTTAGCTTTATACGTAGCCCGTACATCGCGATAATCGATATGACTCTTCGATTAATAGAAGGTTGAAAATAGACTTCCTATAACTGTTAACATACACAGTTACATACAAGTAGTGAAGTAGTTCACACGTTATAAAATCGATTTAAAGGATCATTAGATAAGAATATTATCATCACTTTATTCAATGTGATGTATTCGCAATGCTTACTAATTGTATGTTGTATGTTGAAAAGTCTTATCTGCCGTTTCATCCTCTTTATTCGAGCTCTATCCTTCTTAGCCCCTTCATAAAATTACTCTGACATAGTTGCCTAAAGTGGGTAATTTATAAGTACATTGCTAGTAAAATTACTCTTCCACAGTCGCCTAAACTAGGCGATTTTTAAGTACATTGCGTTGTAACAGTGTACGAACATAGATGTCCGTAATTAAAAATGGCCTAGTGACAGCGATTTAGCTGGCCTTGCGGACAAAGGGGCTTAGTAATAAATTTTGTAAACGAGGTGTTCTCTATCAAAGTTTTGTCTTCTATCGATTCTCAAATTAATTACTAATATAATTATGTAGAAAACAATAATCGTTAGATTTGATTTATAATAAGAGATCGACAAAGGATAAGCCTAATAAGAGATCGACAAAGGATAAGCCTGTTTAAGGTAACTTCGAGGAATAGGGCCTTCACGATTAGCTAAACAGACGGTCCTTGCGCAGCAGAGTGCTGAGTTTTTTTTTCCTGAGTTCGAATTTGCTCGATAAGTGTCGGCTGCGTGAACTTGCCATTAAAATGCGTTCCAAGCATTAAATTGTAGTGACATTGTACTTACTTACAAATACGCATACTAAAAGCCTGTATTTCACAAAAATATCTAAAGCTGGGTACAGATTGGTGCAACATGTAATGTAATATTCTGCGTTACATTGCATGTTCCCTGCTGCCTTGGACGTGTGGCGCGCGCGGTACGCGCATTGACTACGAATCATTCGAGAGCATCTGTCAGAGATTATAATAAGAAAAACTTATCAGAGAAGCTTAACAGCGGTCATTTGGGCATTGGAGGTGAAAAGCAGCCGATATTTGTTACAGAAAACTTGTCCGTGGCGAACAAACAACTACACGCAGCAACAAGAATCGCTGCGAAAGCTAAGAAATATAACTTCGTTTGGGTTCGAAATGGCCGCATATTTGTTCGAAAAGACATAACTTCTAAATCTTTAATAGTGAAAAATGTAGAATGCTTGGATTCCCTGTAAAATTATAAATAATATAACAATTAAATGAATGTCTACAATGATATAGGTTAAAAAATTCAATTTTAAAATTTACTATCAAAATGTACGAGGCTTAAGAACCAAGACTGATGATTTTTACACTTCTGCTTTATGTGCTAACTACGACATTATTGTAATTACTGAAAGTTGGCTTAATGACACTGTGCTTGATCATGAGGTTATAGACAATCGTTATAGGGTTTTTAGACGGGATAGATCATCAACAATAACTTCAAGTATTAAAAAGGATGGTGGAGGCGTTTTAATTGCAACATTGGAGCGGTATGAGGTTATACGTAGAGTAAATTGGGAATCACATTGCGAGGAATTATGGATCACCATTAAGTGTGAAAATGGCTTTAACTTTAATATTTGTGCAGTTTATATTCCACCTCCTATTAAGCATGACTACCTTAACGTTCTTTTCAATAATTTCACGGAAGTAATCAACAAAAATAGCACTGCCAAATCAATAAACTTATTGGTCGGTGATTTTAATATGGGAAGCATCATGTGGGAATATAATTCTGATTCTGGTATCTTGGTCCCTAAGGGATCTAGTGGTATCATAGAAAGTGAATTTCTGGATATGCTTGCGTTCAATGATTTACAACAATGTAACACAATTGTTAATGCCTCAAATCGAGTTTTGGACCTAGTTCTCAGCAGCAACAACAAAAATGCCCCTGTAGTATCTCAAGCAATTGTTCCTTTTGTTCCTACCGATCCACATCATCCAGCTTTAGAAATCGAACTAGTAAATAGCCGTAATAACCCAGTTATACAAAATAAAGTGCCTTATTTAAATTTTTATCTTTGTGATTATAACACTGTTAATGAAGAATTATCTAAAATTGTTTGGAGCGATAAATGGGCAAACATTAGCGATGTCAACGAAATGTTATCAATATTTTACAAAGTACTTATGCGCATCATCAAACAGTATACCCCTTTAACCAAACCACGCGATGAACGTTACCCAGTCTGGTACAGTAGAGCTCTGTTGAGAGTTATCAAAGAGAAAGCTAAATATCATAAGATGTACAAAAAATATCAGAACCCTAGAGACAAACTTACCTATGAATGCTTGAGATCGCGATGCAATTTATTAATTAAAGAGTGTTATGCAAACTTCAAAACTGATATTGCAATTAATTTGCGTATTAACCCTAAACATGTATGGAGATATTTTAAAAATAAGCAAGCAAGTAATCATCACATACCTAACAAAATGACTTTAAATAACTCCAAAAGTGCTAGAGGCGGTCAAGAAATTTGCAATTTATTTTCAGATCATTTTCAAACAATTTATAACTTAAATAATAGTGCTGGTTACTCAGGGATGGTTGTATCTAGCGATAATAATACCTTTAGCAAATGTACACTCAGTATAAGAGAGGTTACTAATCATCTTTCCTCCTTAAACTGTGATAAAGGACCAGGACCTGACGCAATTCCACCACTTTTCCTCAGAAAATGTGCCGAGAATCTTGCATTCCCATTGACCACGATCTTCAATCAATCTCTTTCCCAAGGACTTTTTCCAAATGAATGGAAAATCGCTCACATCACACCAATTTTAAAATCAGGTTGCCCTAGTAATGTTGCCAATTATCGACCAGTGTCAATTCTTTCAGCCTGTGGTAAGTCTATGGAATCCCTAGTGCAGAAGAAAATGTTTTCTCATTTTAAAAATGCCTTAGATGTTAATCAACTTGGCTTTCGTCCCAAAAAATCAACAGCTTCCAACCTTGTTGAATATACTTCTTTTATATCCGCTGAGTTAGATGCCGGCAGAGAGGTTCACGCAATTTATACCGACTTTCAAAAAGCCTTCGATTTGGTAAATCATAATTTACTTCTTGCAAAATTGGAGGGCTTGGGCGTACATGGATCTCTACTGCGTTGGTGTGAATCGTACTTAAAAAACCGATCCCAGTTAGTACACCTTAAAGGCTTCAAATCTAATCAGTGCATCATACCATCTGGAGTACCCCAAGGCTCACACCTAGGGCCCCTGTTTTTACTTATTTTTATGAATGATTTAGGTAGTATAATTAATTCTAAATTTAAATTATTTGCTGACGATTTAAAATTATACCGAACGATAAACAATGAATCGGATATTTTTCAACTACAACTAGATTTGAATAACTTGTATGATTGGTGTGTAAAAAACATGATGGTCCTGAATTTAAGTAAATGTTATTCCATTAAATTTAGTCGAAGAAAAAACAAGTGTCCAGCCAATTACTTAATAAATAACAGTTTACTGAAAGAAGTTAATAGCATAAGAGACCTAGGTATTATTATAGATAGTAATCTTCATTTCAGGAATCACTTTGATTTAATAATCGGTAAAGCATCTAAGCTTTCTGGATTTATAGTTAGAGAAATGAAAATTTTCAAAGAACCTACTTTAACTATTTGTATATACAACAGTATTATTAGGAGCATATTAGAATACTGCAGCATTGTCTGGAGTCCATCCTACCAAGTACACTCCGATAGAATAGAGCGCGTTCAAAAGAGATTTTTGTATCACTTAGCCTACTCAGAAAACAAATGTCGTAGCCTTAATTCATATGAACTTAGACTAAGGCACTATAATGTAAAATCGTTAAGTAGCCGTAGGAAGTGCCTTGATATTATGTTTCTATTTAAATTAATTAACGGCCATATAGACTCACCTCAACTTTTAGCTAATCTCAATATTTGCACACCCCGCACCAGCAGTCGATTATTAAACCGAAAAACATTTGCTATACCTCACAGTCGCACGAACATAGGCCAATTTTCACCCATATCTCGTATGGTTTCGTTAGGCAATTCGATACGTAATGACATAGATATGTTCAACGGTTCTGTAGCTTCAGTTAGGTCTAAACTTGCAACTTTGATTCATTAGTAACTAGTTACTAGATATTTATTTTTATTCTGCCATAGCACTAATTTTAGTTTAATTTAATGTATAATTTAATTTCTATTTGAGTGTGTCCTTGATCTTGCATGTTGGATTCACATCTAGTAGGTGTCAGTCAGGTGCATTAATTTTAGCATGTTAATTAATAAGTCAGATTGTACACCAGTTTTGTGAATTAAAAAAAAAAAAAAAAAAAAAAAAAAAATCTGTTCCCGCATTTCGTTACAAACACTAGCCCTCGTCACACGTGTTCTTTTCTTTGCCTGCATCAAGGCGATATACTTACGAATCATGGAGTCTGAAGATAGCCTTCTTGCTCTGACTATTATCAGTGCTTCATTGTTAATCATTCATCAACTTTTAAAAAAACCACCCTCCACGCACCCTCTTTCACCGCCATGATCGTTGCGCATGCGAACGAAACGATCGACCGTCCACGGCTGCACCCTGCGCACACTGCGCGCCCCTTTGTGTTCGTACCAAAAACCGACAAATCTCGGATCGAGCCGCGCACGAGTTGTAACGCTCGGAGCGTGCGCGACCCGGGCGCAGTTCGTGCGCGCGAGGCGTCCACATTATGGGAATTCTGTTACATTACATGATACATTGCAGCAATATGGACGTCAAATTCTTGCATTGCATGTTGCATTACATGTTGCATTGCACCAATCTGTACCCAGCTTAATAGTATGAATTGAAAAGGGTCTATTGAGTCTATCCTCAATAGTTTGAAACGCAAACATTTGCTGGATCGCTGATGCGTGGCACGATCGGCCATCCGGTACGTGCACTGTGCTTTTGTGATTGAGTATGTCAACATCCTACTAACCTAACTGTATTCTATACAAACTAGAATTTAGGAGACCTGCATTTCTGTTGAACTAGTTAATTGAACCAGCTCCCCTCTGCTTCACACTTCAAACATTACTTTACTCTACAGTACTACTCCGATTCTGTGATGCTAAATATAAATAGCATTTATACTGCCTCATGATTGGGTTGTATAATCCTAACTAATATTGCATAGTAACTGTCTGCGTGTACGTCTGTTACGCTGTTACGCCTAAGCGGCTGGACTGATTCTGATGAAATTAGGAATGGAGGTAGATGGTACATTAAGGTAGTACATAGGCTACTTAATATTGACGAACTACGTCAGTGAAGCCGTGGGAAACTAGTAAAAAAAACAAAACTTTAACTTTAGAGATATTAGCTCTAAGACAAACGAAAATTCTTCCGCTTTAGAATATTAGTACTAAGGTTAGTTAGAATTGCTGCGGCTCGTATTGCTAGAATTAGGATAGATACATTTTCTTAATTCTTTATAACCTCGGCATACTATGTGCAAACCTCTTGCTCTAATATTTGCTATTTCAGGACAATATAACGATCAAAATCACTTTTTAATGGGCGTGTAATTCAGGTCACAGTTAAATTTCCTGATTACATTCTATGATAAACACGACCATACATCAACCTATGAAATTAGCAGTATAAGATGGTCTCACATTGTACGAGAAACCTATACAATGCGAGACTATTAGGCACCCTCCGTAGAAAAACATCGTAAGTTATAATAACAATTATTTTTGCTGATGAAATTTTTGCTTGGCTTGGCCACAAATTAATAATTCAAGATTTTTTTTTTACCAAAATTTGTGTTGTTTTCTGATTATACGCGTCATTCTTTGGTTGTATTTATCTTCTTGCCTTTAATTTTAATGTCACGTGTCGTCTTGAAAGTTATTTCATTGTGTAAATTGTACCAATTTCGGTATACTTGAATTTAACCAATCATTTAAACTGTTTATTGTTTTAAATTACCTTTGGTTTTTTCAGTTATGTTCGTTTGATTTTTATAGATACCTGGCTTCCAATAAATATTGAGATCTCTAATCGAAGAATCTCGAACAACCAAAAACTAGTTTCAGCGTTTATCTTAGGCCGGTAAAAATAGACCTAAATCCTAAACAGATCGCCTGTAAAAATGTTTTTTTTTGCACTAACAAATAGTATACGTATGACACAATACACGTCGTAATAATCTGCCCGATAAATTCCTCTTAAATTCAACAGAGTAAAATTCAATAATATTTTATCATTTGAATAAATAAGATACTCATTGCTACTAACGTTCAGTACACTTATGATAAATAAATCAAAAGGTAATTATGACATCAAAGTCAAAAAAAACAACAATAATACAATGCGCTTCCTCTGACTCATCTGCTCAAGAGCCGTACTTCTCATCTTGAACCAACACCTGTCCATCTTCACATCAAATATTGGCAACTTTCCATCCAAGCAATTATTTCTCGTCTTAATTAATTAGTTATTCTAGCAACAACCAGTCCTTGTAATTATTAGACCTTGGTCTTGCTATGGCTTGACCTTATTGTTAAATCAGGGTTGCCAATAAGATTTAAAGTACATTACAAAATAACAACACGACATGTGTCAAAACAGTAATACGTAGACAGTGCCTACGCAAAATCGAGCAAACAGGCATGGCCGTACCATCCTTTATCGAAGCGGTTCGGGCCATTTTTGAGCTACCTGTTACTTCGTTGTTAAAAGAACAAGACCCTTAATTTTTAATTAAAATGTAACTGTATACAAAAAAAATCGAAATAACACCGGAGTAACGACCCAGTAATGTAAAGAGTAATTGTTTGAATTAAATCTCTGGAACAAACATAGTAGTATAAATAAAAAAAAAAAAACCGGCTTCAAAAAGTAGGTAAACTAAAAAGCAAAAAATAAATTTACTTCGCACAAAATAATACGTTTTTTCATATAGTTAAATAGAAATTATTAAATAATTATTGGGTGCGGTCTATTTGGTAGAAACTTGATACTCCGAAACCTATTTGGGATAACTGACTTCGCAGAAACTTCTTTAGTCGATCATTTATTAGGCATAAAAAATATTTGACATAAATATTTTTAGGCATAATGTGCTTATGACCGAATTTAGAATGGCATACATTTAAGATAGTAGAATTTTTATTGGCATATTTACCTTTGGCATAGGTAAAATTTTGTATAATTTCATTTAGCATAACGTTCATTTAGAGTACAGATTATTTGGCATAATTTGACTAGGCATACTATGAAGATCATAGAATTTCAATTAGAATAATATAGATTGGGTTACTTTCTTCTTTAAAAATGCGTAGGTTAGGTTAGGTTAGAACTGTGACCGAAATGAACATGCTCTCATGGGCAAGGATATAAAAACCAAATAATTATCATTAAATCAACTTTTATTTATTACAATTACTAAAAAAAAAACAATTAAATTAATCAGAAAACAAAATTAAACTAATCTTATATTAGCTCCTATTGCTTTAAGGTACCCAACTTCTGTGTAGTCCGACTGATTATTTATAATATTTTGAAGACGATTTGTTTTATTTAATGTTATTTATGCGAAATGATGGTTCTACTTTTAAATAGTTATGGATAAGAAATATATGCCAAAAGATGAATCTGGTTTTGAACTTTCTGCGATGTGATGATTATACATTGTGATTATTATGGATATCAAAATTATGCGTACAGATGATTCTGACTTACAGAATTATGGGTTCCAATGTATGCTAAATGAGTTTATGACAAACGATATTCTGCGAAAAGAGGTTTATGCTATTAGTTGTAATGCAATATAAAATTATTACTTAAAAAGTTCTACTATAATAGGTGTACCCATAATTATTTTATAATTCTGAAGTCGGTTTTAAGTGATGGGTAGACCGAGCAAGAATGTTACTCGAATGAGGAGACGACGGTTACTTGAGACGGAAAACTTATTAATAATAATCCCCGTACTCCTAACCGTTGAGGAGTTGTACCTTCCAGCAGCAGCTCAGCAGTATAAAATGCTGACTACTGGATGCAAATATCCGAGTAGCTTTAGATAATATACGAAAAACAATATGAAAGCCTTTTAAATTTGAGGGTTGCCCTCGATTTCTCTAAGATCCCATCATCAGAACGTGACTTGAAAAAAATGGGACCACATGACAAGTATATCCTTTCAAACAAAAAAATAATTTCTCAAATCGGTCCAGGCGTCTTCGAGAAATCGGCGAACAAACATAAAAAAAAAATACAACCGAATTGAGAACCTCCTCCTTTTTTTAAAGTCGGTTAAAAAAAATAAAATACATCTTTCGTCATAATGAATATTCCAAATATGTGATGGTGGTGCAGAACTACCTACATAAAGAAATTAAATCCCATCAAAAACATTTATGTATAAAAAATGTCCAGTCTGGCACCGTATGTAATTATTATGCCGTAAAAAATGTGATATCGAATATTAACCAAGTCAGTAAATTCAGTTCCTTTGACCAGTATCTTGGCAAATAGTATCCCCTGGTATCATAAAACTTTACTTGTTGTAGCTTATTGTCTTGGGAACTAGTGATAATAAAAACAACAGAGACAGTTTTTCCTCGGAATATGCCTGACGCCAGTGGTATACTGGCCCGGGCAGTCATTGGTATGGTATGTTCAGGTTGCGCGGACTAAAACCCAGTGAGTTCTGTCAACAGCACTTTTACCGGCTGCCAGGTATCACTCGCACAAACACTGACGAATTTGACAACCCTAACATTGATTCGTTACAAGGTTTATCAGATTTCGATATACATAACTGCAGACGTTTACAAAGGCAGTAACGTTATAGAAAGTTTGTTACCTAACTTGTAATTCGGTTGTTACGTGTGCACAGACTTGTATGACCATCCTTCGCATGGTTTTTTGCAAACGTACAGACGGCTACACATCAACCTATACATCTCCAGTATTAGATAGTCTCCCGTTGTATAGGCTTTTCGTGCAATGCGAGGCCAGCTCATACCGGACATGTATAGGTTGATCGGTAGCCGTGTACAAGTTTCTTTTAAATAAGGCTATTGTTTCGGCCGTCTTCTGAAAATGTTGATGTTTATCAGTTTATGCGAAATTGAAACCTACTGCGTCACGGTATGATTATTTTTTGAATAAGGAATCAACGTTGAGCTATGTGCAGTTGCAAACGGGTTTTTATATTTTTACACCAGTCAAAATGTGACCAATATTCATTGGTTATCTAAATGCTTTTATCTTGTGAAGTCAGTATCTTTCTACTGCCTTGTAGGTATAGTAGTTAGCGTATACGGCCTTTTACCACGAGGTCTCGGGTTAGATTCCCAGGTCAAGCAAAGGTTATTTGTGATTTCTCCATCAGGTAATTCTTAATAGCACAACAGCACGGCATTTGAAACGTGCCCGTTGGATGGTGATAGGCACACCATGCTATCACATGGGACTTAAACCTCTGCTACACCCTTTTGGGTTATCTTATGTTATGCAGTATCATAATTATGTGGTCATATTGTTAACGTTAGTTACATACAAATCATAGATTTGTTTACAAACAGAACATGGGGCTTCTTGCTCCCTAAGACTCGTTTCCAAAAGCTGAACCATATCCCAAGTACTGGATTAAAACGGGACACAAGTCTGGTTAACGGCTAGTTAGTATAAAACCAGTCTTGCATGACCGGTTAAAGCTTGTCGTCAGATATATTCGAACACAAACGTAATTGTATCACTATGGACTAAAATCGATTAAAGTTGACGTCTTCAGCGTAAATCACGTTTAAATCTCGGTCACGTGCGATATAATTGACGCAATTAGCAACTGTTCAAACATTTGTCGTGGACCGTGTATTAAGGTCATTATTGCTATGTATGAGTACTATTAGAACCAGTAGATTACACGATGAACCTTCTTCTCAGTCTTTATCTTCATTGCTGAAGTGTTGGTCACACGATGCACTATGTTTCGCCACGTATCCCTGTCCCTGGCGGTCTTATAGCCTTGATTATTGATAGGCCAGTGAGCGATTTATCTAGGTCTCACCAGCGGGTAGGTGAGCAACCGCGTGATCTTCCGTCCACATGGCCAACTACCATCAGCTTCTCTAAGCTGTCAGGGTTTCTACGAGCGATGTGTCCAAAGTATTTAAGTATGCGCTGAAAACAGAAACACGATAAATACGTCATCATAATTAACATGAGAGTTAAGCGTCAGCCGAAATTTAGTTTCACTATTTAGGTTCTAGGTATAATAGAATAGGATCTATTTTTAACAGTATTTCGGTCAAATAACTCAGATTACTGAGGCAATCTTGATGAACCTGCGTTTGAACCATTAAATATGATCCAAAGTCGCATTAGCCATCGAAAGACCGAGCTCTGGAAACGTTGCTTATCTCAACAATCAATTCATCGTTACGCACTCTTATTTAGCACGAGCTCTCATAGGAAATAGCTATCATAATATATTCAGTTCCAAACTAATCGCAAAGCAGAGGCGCTAAGCTAAAAATACACCGCGTAAAGAAGTGTTGTTTATTTTCGCTATAGTGAATCTATTTGTTCAATAATCTGATATGGAAGAGTGGTTTAAAAATAATCTCTAGTGCCCGCAAAAACATTCATTTGACATGATTTTTGCCTGCAGTTTGGGCTGCATTTTTCAGCGGTCTACAAAGATGAGTAGTATCGCTAAAGGCTAAAATCGTTAATCTGAAAAACATAAATAGGTACACTAAGATCCTCGCAATGCGTTATCCAAAAAATGTAGATTAAAATGTACCATAAATCAAAAGCATAGAGTTTAAAAATCAATTTCATAGTGTTATACGAAGGGATCTCCGTCCCAACTTTCCAGGCACCACTAACAAACAAGGTAGAAATTGTAGGATAGAAATCCAAGATAGCAGCAATAATCCATCAGAGTAGAAGCTAAAGATTGCAGCATTAATCCATTGCTAATACGCCGTGGTAAAGGGTAATAATTTTTTTTTGTTGACTCTTGGGAAATGAATGAATCAAGTATGTTGACCTAAGTTGTGCAAATTGGAAAGGGTTGATATTCATAAGATAAAGTATCAGCGCCCTTTTTCATTAAAAAAATATTCGTCTTATAATATCAGCGATTTACTATGAGCCAGACATTTTTTTTATGAAACGTGCTCCTGCAAATCTAAGATTGTTTGTCACCTCAGTAGAAAAAAAAAAAAAAATATCGGCTTTTCGACCGAAGTTCAAGCTGATTTAGTGATGTGTAAGGTTTGCTTGCTACATGGCCGGGCACATGGTTCGGCATCTATTGCTTCATCTGCTTGCTCCAACTGTCACTTGACTCAGATAAACGCTGCAATGGAACGTAAAACCGTGCTGGCCCGAACATATTATTATGCCAACCCTAATAACCCTAAGTCGAATCCTAATTGAATATCGATCGAGCTTCCCAAAATAACTATATACGTGGTTATTAGAAATTGATATAGTAAATTGTATCTTATCTACGTGTAATGCTTCCCCACGCTTAGAGGTATGATGCTTATTAATTCGTCTAGACGCAAAGAAACGCCTCAGGTGTATTTACGGTTTCATTAAAAACATGGTTTTTATATCACTCTGACGTCAGTAACCGTATATTGAGATAACACGCTAAAAAACAGCATTATGACTGCAAAATACATATTTTTTTAACAGTTTGCATTACCGTCGAAAAGAAACACACACACGGAAAGCTATGTTAGGTGATTTTTCATTAGAAAAAAATTCTAATCGTGGCTAAACATCAAGGCCAGCAATACCTACTCTCTATAAAGACGATCTGTTACAATGTCACGGCAACATTTTTGTCATTGAATACATTTTTAAGAAATATTTTTGATATGTATCTAGACTCGTGTCAGCTCGTAGCTTTGTCTTCAAGCTACGTCAGTAAGAAGTTTTTCGTCGCCCTCGAAATACAGCTCAGTCTCTATACAAATTTTCATTGAGTTCTGTTCTGTCTTGCCGGAAAAGACAAGGCAGATTGAGTTAGAAACCACAGCATTTTCTACCTTACTATAATCCCAGTACACTAGAAGGTCAATCCTATATAATCTTCATATGAATATGAGAGCTCAAGGTTGGATAAAACGAATAGCAACGAGTGAATGTCAATCATTGTTACTGCTATTATTTTATTTGAGCATGAGGTAACCTACGGGGCTATGGTTTGGATATGACTGGTTTAGCCTGCCCACTCGGTATTGCTAGAATATCTTGGCATAGCTGTTTCTATTCAACACTAGATTTTGCTAGCGGACGCCCCCATTTGCTCCCGTGAATTCGTTATTAATAACCACAATTTATCGTGAAATATTAAAGAAACACATAGAAGATTAATTAACGATCATTTAGTCTAATACATAATAATTACAGATCACTGCCGTATGCTGTGAAAGACGAGATATATCTGGTCTGGTATAATATTTAATTTCAACTCATGACCAAGAACCGAGATCTATAATCCGTCTTCGAAAATAAACTATCGTACTGCTTGTTTATTTGCTAGTTTTTTTACCTCCGCTTTGGTCTTATCTTGGAGCTAACCTTAATTCAACTTGATTTATGTAGTTCCTTCAGGGCTTCCTAATGGCTAGTAAAATCTACGGTTTCTTTTTTCTTGTAACGCCATTATGTTAAGCATTTCCTCTACTTAAATTTAACTTCCACTTGAATTCAGCTTCCTAATAGTTAGATGCACATTCATTACCCTTTAAACGGAGGTAAATTAAGGCAAATTCTATGATAGCGTGGCGATGGCAGGGTGCATCCCATTTACGGTGGGATCGCAAGGGGTCAGGACTCGGAGGCGGCAGGGGGAGCCTTACTTCTCGCGGAGCCCCAGGCCTTGAGAATGGCTGCCTTGGATAGTTTGTAAATTCGCTTTTAAATACGTGGTATAAAAATATTACAAATACACACGTGTCTCTTGTAAAACAACATTAAAGTGCGCATTTGTGTCAAACCATTGTGCTGTGTTTATTTACGTAAAAATAAAACTAGGTCTCGCAATGTAACCATTTACATTTTTCATTATCAGCTGTCACGTGTCCTATTCCAAGATTATTATCGATTTATTGACTGTGTTAGATACACGACTATTCAATAAATCGATAATCTTGTCTGAGAAAAAGGATTGTCTTTAGATAGAAATATAATTTCCCCGACTTGAAAATTGGGTTGTGACAACTTAGGGTATTTTCTCGTTCATGGCGGGTCAATTTCTTTTCATTAAAAATATCGTCCATATCATCCTGCCATGCTACTCTAGGTGGTTACTCACATCCCATGCTACGCCGCTGCCACCGGCAGTTACAAATATAATATTTATATATATTAATTTATTCATATTATTAAGATAATCTCACAGGGCACCTCAATACAAACGTTAACATTGAGGCACCGTTTCTCATTCGGTACAGATTAGTGTAAACAGTGTCAAGGTGAGGTTTGTTTAGTATTTCGCATGCCATGATTACTTAAAAGATTCCGCGGTTTCTCTACGTAACGACATCGGATTTGGGACACGGATTAGATACGATTTATTAAAAATATAATCGAAGAATGACAGTCTTGTTTTAAATCTCTACAAATGGAGAAGTTTTCCGTCAAATGGTTCCATAAACAAACATGCTCATTGACCGCTGACTTCCACATTCGGCTTTAAAAATACCGGGCGCGCGATATATTGATCAATCAATATACCTAGTTAATCTGAGTATTGGAGGCTATTAGCTACGTCATATTTATGCGAATCCTATTTAATTCACATTGAACTGGTCAAAATGAATATAGACTTTCAAAGGAATGTCTATGTGGCGGTCTCCGCACATAATAAATGACGATTGACATTGACAACGTCATGAAGTGTCACACTCGTCACAACTGTCAAAGAGCGCTGAATCCCGATAACGAAATGTTCACAGCAAGTGTACATAAATACAACTTGCCAATACGCTACCGTTGGACAGCTATCCGCCAGACAATACCACCGAGCCTGGTCAAAGGATCCTCCCTTTGTGGTGGAGGAACATCACACCCAGTGGCGGATTTACCAGGAAGCATAGGAAGCAATTGCTTAGGGCCCCGCTTGAACAGGGGCCCCGAAAACTGAATTTTTTTAAACATTTATACAAATAAAATAAAATATGGAAATAAAATAAAATATGGAAATAAAATAAAATATGGAAATAAAATAAAATAAACATTGACATTGTCATTTTCTATTATTCATTGCTTTCAAATGATTTGAAATTAGTTTGAAACTATATTTCGCGCGCGAAGTTGGCGCTTCGATCGCTCGTGTTAGTTATCTTCGTCTGAACAGCGGTTTTTCTATTTAAAAAATTAGGGGGGGGGGGTTATATTAGAACGAAGGCTCCGAAAATCAGTGGTTGCTTGGGGCTAAGGTAAATCTGGCACTGATCACAACCGGTTCCTCTACAGTCTTAAGTAGTCCTTGTCAAAATCATGAACGCGATGTGAGCCTACAGCTTACAATAATAGGTAAATCGAAGAGACATTGTGTACATAAAACAATAACAACGACATTATTGTGGTAAACCACGCGAACGGACGCTACTGAGACACTTACAACTAACTATACCCAATCACAATTTATCAATACTAACAAAGTTTGATACAATTTCTTTATATTTTGTTGAAACTTGTTGAGTAATATTACTCAGAACTATGTGGCAGAGGTATACAACACAGATTTCACTTGTTTTGTTTAGGTACCATGTGATAGGGGGTGAGCCTATCTCCATTAACCGGGCGCTATACCAACTCCGTGCTGCTATCCTGAGGACAAAATCCCAAGTAACACTGTTAACCTACCCGGCTATCGACCTAAGACCGGGAGACATAATCCATAGGGGATTTTCATAAATATTTTCAAAAATGTTAGTTCTGTGAATAAGGCAGCAATTTCAAGGCGAGACTTGATTAAGAAAAAGAAATCCTTAGTCAAACTTACTGTATGTGACTAAGTGACTTATCACATCGCATAGATGGCGCTAAAACCAAGTAAGGTTCGTCTAGCTAAGGCTGGCACAAAAGTGTTGAGAAGTTTCGAGTCTGGCAGCGTACGAATCCATGGCTGAATTGACAAAGCACTTGGGGCGCGTGCCCAGGGGGTGCAGGTTCGCGTCCTGCTGGATTCTTAATTTATCAACTTTAATATTATATAAGATCCTCAGTCCTTTATTTTCATGTAAATTACCGTCAATCAAAACTATTATTGACAAATGACGGTATTGGCGTCATATACTCTTATATTTCCTTTTACAGTCTGATACACAAGATACAAATGAGTCACGTTTTAAAGTTGATTCGTTGAGACGTAGCAGTCGGTACGGCAACATGTTTACAGACTACTGAGTACTGACAGTGGCACATCCTTGTGTGTGTAAGATAACAGAAAATCAACTGAACGATAGCACGTATTGTTAAGTTATTCTAGTGATGCCACTAGTTCTAAGAACAGTAATTTTACCATCCGGTGATTCAGCTCGCTATTCATTCGTATTAATTACAACACTATTTTGTCTAGTGGTTAGCGTATTACTTATTACCGCGAGGTCTTGGGTTCGATTCCCGGGTCAATCTGTTGGGAAATTCTTAACAGCAGCACGGAGTTGAATTTGTGCCCGGCGGACGACGAGCCCCAGGGTTCCGCGGAGCACACTTTGGGAATCACTGCTCTAACACGTGGATCTAAACATAACAGGCGAAATGTGTGTGTGAAAAAACTCTTCCACACCCTTTTTTGTAATATAGGCGTGGTGTTATGATATTATTATGATACTAGCTTTTGCCCGCGACTTCGCCTGCGTGGAATTCTCTAGCTGCTAGAAAGCTGAAAGCTAGAAAAACTAGCTGCTCCCGCGCTTTGGCTCGCGTTAAACTTGCGTTAACAATAATATTAAATATCTAAAGACCTTAATTTAAAATCCAACCAGTAGTTCTCGATGTTAGCTCTATCATACAAACTAACTAACTTTCACCCGCGGTTTCGTCTGCGTAGTAGGTACATCGATAAAAAGTTGCATATGTTACGCGCCTTGTAGTTAGGTAATTGCATCTTAAATTTGATTAAAATCGGGTTAGCCGTTTAGAAAATTTGCCGATGCAAACAGACAGACAATAATTTCACATTTGGCAGCGGGGGACACCTGGCAATAATAATAATAATAAATCATTTATTTCAGGCTGCATAGGCCCATACCTTAACCTAAAAATACATAATTAATGACGACTCCGGTTGGCTTATTTCTCTGAGACTAAATGTTAACTTTTGGCCAAATAGTTTCTTTTTGAACTACGACGTAGGTCTTCGTGCAGGAATTTTCATGTATTTACCATGCTGCAGCTTTAAAAAATCACATGCTTTAGTAATTTAAGTAAACCAGATCATACTTTTGGCCTTGTTCCAATTATTTGGAATGGATGCAGTTGTTTTCTGCAAGAAAGTAACGTTTTCCAAGTTATTGGCAGTTTTTACGTCAACATTTTGTATTCACAGATGTTTTTAACAAATATTTACAATAATGTTACATGTCGTAATCTTCCATTTCTAAATCTCACCTAGTGCGTCAACAAAAACCGGAATTTCCTCTGTGTTATCTCCATAGGAAAGCTTCACTATTATTCTGTGCACACGGCTACTCATCAACCTATACTTTGTCAGTATGAGCTGGTCTCGCATTGCACGGGAAGCCTATACAAAGCATGACCATCTACACTTTGTCCATTCCTTTATTTTCTTTTTGACAGATCACGCCTATGAATTACCGTTTTTTTTGTCAGATTAATGTACTACAATAATAATGTACTTTATTGACAAGCGGCACTTTTTAGGGAAGTTCACTGTTTGTAACAAACAACCACAGACTATAAATCAAATCGTGAAATGAAATAAATCGATCACTATGAAAAAGAATAATTTGACTTTTTTTGTGTATTGTCTGTATTTTTACAAAAAAGAAGAATATAATAATAGTATCATGATTCCATGAATAATTATTTGCAAGAAATCAAGTCGAAATCTTGGAATTAAAAATGAAAATGTAAACAAAGGTAACTAGGAAGTCGTCATAGACTAAGTCTAAGACTAAATATATTAATTTCATCTAAAAAAACTACTAATAAACGAATAATTAATAATGAACTAAAACCATTTCGATGTAATTAATCGATTGAAAGTTCTTCGTAGACAACATCGATTATGATTTCAAATCGAATCAGTAACGTGTGAAGGCATCCCTAAATGTAATCTGTCAAAAAGAAAATAAAGAAATGGACAGAGTATAATACTGGAAATGTATAGGTTGATGTGTAGCCGTCTGTACCCGTCCAGACAAACAACAATAGGTTGAGAGAAAAAGTTTTTACATCCGTGCAAAGAGGTGTCAACCTGCCTTTTCGCTTAGCATTCTAAATAACTAGACTTTAAAAATAACTTCACGCCTATATTACCCAGGAGGGTGAGGCAGAGGTTTCAGCTACACTTAACCGGCCTCTTGCGATAGGCGGTGAGTCTATCGCCATTCACCGGGTACAATTCCAAACTCTGTGCTGCTTTTGAGGATTTTGTCTGCCTTGGGAATCGAAACCGATACTTCGCTATAAGAGGTGGCATAGCTAACCAGTACCTAGTGACAAGACTAGACCAACGAGACAAGTCTATTATTTTATCTTGTATAATATTGCTTGATTTCTCAGAAATTCGTACATTCGTCCTTTTCGACTGTTCGGTATTTAGTTATAGTAGGGGAGACCACAATGCTAAATGGGGATTTATTCGAGCGTCGTAGAGACCTATTGGGTTGCAAAGCTTAGATGATAAGAAGAAAAAAATGTTATTATGATATACCTATTCATCGGTGGGGGAAGCGGCTATAGATTTTTAAATATGTAAAAAAAAAACTGTTGCATGGACATCCTCGAGCGCGTCAGATATTGATAGCATCAATGCCCTACGTATTTTTAACAATGAACGTATGTTAATCTGATCGTTTGCATGATGCGGGTGGTTGTATGTAAGGGTTGAAAATGAAAAAAAAATAAAAATAATCGAGCGCGTCAGATTTTCTAAGGGAGTGTTAAGTGCACCAAAAAAAAGCTCTCATTCACTAATCTGACGATTTCGATGGGACGCAAACTCGCGGGCATTCTCATAATGTGCAAAAAAAATTCGCCATTTTGAAATACTCAAGCGCGTCAGATTAAGATATAAATGGATCATCTTTATGTTCTAAACGTACTGTCTCATAATCTGACGATTATATAGAGGGATTCGCCTGATCTGACAAAAAGAAATTAGGAAAACGGTTCATCCTAAAGGCCATCCCTGCAACTGCCCGCTAATTCCATTCCTGGGCGCTTAAAATTGTAATTATGACATTTTTAAGCTCTAAATATAGTTTATGTGATATTTGAGTTAAAAGAAATAATATTTCTATGCATTTGAACTCTCCCAGCTTGAAAGTCTTTCAATTCGTGTAATTAACATTATTTTTGAATAAATATTAATTAATAAGATATTATCACTAGGTTATATAAATAATAAATAATGAACTATTTTAAAAGAAACATATATGTTAAATAAATAAATAATGATACTTAAGTTAGCCGACGTTTTTAATTTTTTGATTTTATTTTTAATAATTAAATAGGAACAAAAAAATATTTTTTAAACATTGCACTTACAGTTTTTGAAGTTTTTTTACAAGTGAAATTTATTTTTTATTTTTTTGTAATAATTTTTTCAATAAAAATCATATTTATATGTCAGCTAACTTAATTTGCATAATAATTAAAATTTTTCATAATTATCGATTGTAAACTATTGATTTAGATTGATTGATTTAGAAAAATCTTAAATAATATTGAATTAAATTCATATGATAATTAATGATTTTATATTTATACGGCACAGCTAAATTTTTACTATAATAAAACCTATTTGATAGTTTTTAACATTTTTCTTCGATCATTTTTTATTAGATTTTTTCATTTTTCGTCATGGCAGCAGAAACCAGAGTGGAGACGGAGTGAGAGAGTAATAGATAGAGAAAGAGTCAGAAAGGAATAGAAACGCGGAGAAGGAAATGTAAGCATCACGCAGCTGCACGCATTTAACTTTATCGAGGAATTTTTGTTATTTCGGCTTGCGGAAATCGTCAGATTATATATTTTTCATTATTCTTGAATTAAATCCTTCATAATAAAAAAAAAATTAGCTACGCTCGAGAATGTCAAGATGACATTTTTTTTTTACAACTTTGCTGCCCTCCCCTTTCTTTGCGTCACTCTCAAATTGACAGATTAGTGGAATATACACTTTTTAGGATGTAATTAACTCACCCTACTTTAATCTGACGCGCTCGAGAATTTCTGATGGTCAATTTTTTTTTACTTATCTGATCCTGTATCCTGCACGGGCGGCCGCATATATGGGCCTCATGTTTGGTGGAGGTACTTAACCGGGTACAAGGTATCCCCCTGTATATTAATCTGCCGCGCTTGAATAAATCCCGAAATCCCTTAATGGGCTCCTCTACCATTAATGGCATTTAATTATATCGAACAAAAGGAATCGACTTCAAAACAACAAAACTCATAAATAAATGCTATTTACAGTATTAACGCATTTATCTGTCCTACTACTACTATTAATGTGAATGTGCAAATAATTCTTCTTTGTCTTCACGGCTAAATGACTGCACAGACATTGGTAGTTTAAAACCTAAGCTCTAAGCGTGGCAAAATGGTATTGGCAGAAAGTCGTGTTAGTTACACTATTTATAACTCAAAAACGGCTAAACCGATTTGGCTGAAAATTGGTGAGGAGGTAGCTTAGAGCCAGGAGACGGACATAGGATACTTTTTATGACATTCCTGTGGGACGTGATGATACGTGACATAAAGCGTGGTATAAAAAACGTAACTGACAGCAAAACGAAAAATGTATCAGTTGAAGCATCGGTTTAGTCATTAATTTGTTAAAAATGGTATAACAAAACGGAACTGACTCATTATTCTAAAAAAAAAAAAATGGTAAATATTGAAATCCAAATTATTCTCATTTATTGCCTCTCAGGTGAAAGAAAGTTCACCGGGTCAGCTTGTTTATGCCTAAAGGCAATATAAAGACAAAGTTCTAGTTGTAGTAGACAAATAATGAACTCGTCATTTTTAAATTGAGTTGGGATGATTGGTTGGTTTGTTATTAGGTGGCCATATGAAGAGCACAGTGACGGTCCAATTAAACGTCTCTTTTTCCAAGTTATAGTATGGTTATTAAAACGATTCGATATCAACAATTGACCGGACTGAAATCACAAATGTATGCCATGATGTTATCTGAATTATTATGACGTTCGTATGTTTGTTTACTAAGCTATATTTTCCTTGTTGCAGATGGTACGGCTACGAAAAGGACCACAACATCCTAGTGATGGACCTGTTAGGTCCGTCACTGGAGGACCTCTTCAACTTCTGCTCGCGCCAGTTCACCATCAAGACTGTGCTTATGCTGGCAGGTCTGTTCAATGTCTATAGACTATACTTAAAATTCTATAGGCTGTTTTATAGAGATAGCACTTTATTCTTGATTAGGAACACAGCATTTTATTGTTAGATCTGCTAGGTCCGTCACTACAGGACCTCTTCAACTTCTGCTTCTGCAGGCGTTTAATGTTCATCGTCTACTTAGAATTCTATAGGAATAGGTTCGTACTAAGGTCTGCTTATGCTGGCAGTTTTATTAGTTCTAAGACCTTTTTACATAATATTCCAACTTCCAACCTTAGATTCTAACGTTAATATGCCTCTCGTTTGGTAACAAAAAACTAAACATTAGTTTTACTAAGATAAACGTTAGGTTCTTCTTCTTCGTCGTGTCGATGGCTGAGTCAAATTTTATGGGTCCAATAAGTGGCCACTGTTATGGCGCTCTCGTCGGCGTTCATGAGCGCCTCTCTTGTGCAGATGGTAGGACATTTTGGACAGTCAGTAAGGTGGTCAAGGTTTTGACTTGCCATCGTGGTGAAAGGATTAGCCAATTCGCTTTTGAGAACTCGCGAATTGCCCAGGGTGCGCCGGACGTAGGGAATCGTTGTGTACGTCACTCGGGGAGGCTCCTTTCATGCACCCTAAAACGTTAGGTTACTCACTAGGTTCTTGGCGCGAAGCATGCAGCCCGCATATGCGGATGGTGCCTTAGTGCATTAAAATAACCTATTTTGTATCTAAATAGACCAAATGCTGGGCCGCGTGGAATTCATCCACTGCAAGTGCTTCATCCACCGTGACATCAAGCCGGACAACTTCTTGATGGGCATCGGTCGTCATTGCAACAAGCTGTACATGATCGACTTTGGCCTCGCCAAGAAGTTCAGGGATCTCCGCACCCGGGCCCATATCTCGTATCGCGAGGATAAGAACTTAACCGGTGAGTATAGTATCTAATTGCTTTATATATCGAGCCATTCCCGCCATATAAGCTTAAGCAACAAATAATATAAAAATATTTTTTTACGTACATTTATTTATGAAATGAGCTAAAACATTAATGTTTTATAATGAATATTGACTTTTGATCATATGTATATCCAAATTTTATTTTTATGTTACTTTTTTAGCTTATCTCTGTGTAAAAGTATCTACTTAAAGAAAATCATGATTCACAAAATCCTGTTTTATCGCTTACGCTTATGGCGGGAATGGATCGATATATATCCTACAATATAATTAGGTACAAAAAGACAGGCTCATGTATGGACTTTACTACTTTTACATTCGCTCGGCGACCTGGCGAGGGGGGCCGGGAGCGCTACTCAAGCGTAAGAATAATTATGATCTAAGAATTGAGTTTGTGAGCTGACATTCTGTACCTGATTATTATGTGCCATAAGTTTTAAGTTTTTGAATTTGTTTTGAACATCCACCACTGCATAGCTTCGTATGATTGACGTCGCTCCATCTAAGAACCATGGGTAGTAAACCTAAGATTCTTAGTGAGGTCGAAGTTAATCACAACATCTGGCTGTGTAGGTGACTAACAGAACTGGTGAGTATATTATATGTATTAGCTAGAACTCTTCATTTTGTATGCGGTGACGTTTCATACCGTCTAAATCTAAATCATATAAGACGACCGGATGGCGGAGTGGGTAGTGTACCTGCCTGCGACGCCGAGGTCGCGGGTTCGATTCTCGCTTAGGACAAATCTTTGTGTGCATGAACATGGAGGTTTGACTTAGTCTGGGTGTTTCTATGGATAAGTATGTATTTATAAAGAAAAAGAAATGTATATATGTATTAGTATCAGTTATTCTAGTACCCATAGTACAAGCTCTGCTTAGTTCGGGACTAGATGGCATTGTATGTAAGTTGTGTGCGTGATATTTATAATAAAATAAGGATGTTTGCGATTTTTCTTTCGTAAAACAAGTATCGCCATGTCGCATCCACCCTACATGTACTTCGATATTTGTGTCAACCTCCAAAATCACCAGTGAATTTGTCCCCATTCCGGCTATCGAACCTCGCTCATGTATTGTTTATTGGCAGGCACCGCCCGGTACGCGTCCATCAACGCGCACCTCGGCATCGAGCAGTCGCGACGGGACGACATGGAGTCGCTCGGATACGTGCTCATGTACTTCAACAGGTAAGGTTGCTTTACAGATATGAATTCGAATGTTTGTCCTTCAGACGGCCTAGCTAAACGAACGCGAGAATTATGTCGCCCCTTTTTTTTTGATATATCTTAGAGAGAAGTATGTGTCAAGGGTTTAATAAAAAACGCCCCTGTTTCCATAGTAACTGTTGCGTGCAATATATGGGTCGTCTCGCAACGCATTTGTCGCTCAGCAGCAGCAACTGGTAATAAATATCTATGCTCGTCACCTATTTAGGACTAAATCTGAAAGAGAGCAAGAAAATGTCAGATGAAACTATTTTTTTTTTGTTGAGCTAGTGACTAGATAGCATTTATTACAAGTGATAAATTAATGTACAGGTCTTAACTTTAATGGATATTAATGTCACCAATATCTTTGAAAACTCCTTCAAAGATACATTCACGACGAATCTGATTTTCGTGTAATTAGATGCAAATTTTAAGACTTATAAAGAATATTTATTTCGGCAAAACAGTTTGAGGGTCGCTAACAACATAGGCGGGCTGGTACGTTCAGGTCGGGATTGTCCATTGCAGCCTCCATATCAGTCAAGTGACAGTTGACCTAGGACAGACGCTGTATTGATACATAAAAAATTAATAATAGTTTAAAAAAAACTAAAAAACACGCTTTTAAAGTACTTCTAACTAAAAAGTGAAAAATAATTCCTAATATAAGCTGAAAATGGTAATGAACAAAAAATACTAGTGAAATTCAATTTTCGATAAATCTCCAAATTCATTTGATTGTAGGAAAGACCAAGTAGCTGTCACAAGGTTAAGAATTGGACACACAAATATGAGTCATATTCATTTAATAACAAAAAAGGAGATAAATAAATGCAAGTGTGGACTAAATCTGAGCGTGTATCATCTCTTAATTGAATGTACTGCCTATACAAATGAAAAACATAATTGTAATTTACCTACCTTGAAAGATTGTTTAAATCAAAATGGCTGTAAGTTAACACTAAATTTCTTGAATATACTAGCTAGTATAAACTAGTTTAATTTACTGTATATTTTAAGCGGTGGTCGTTAATGACCTTGTTGTTAAAAAGCGACCTTAAATAAATAAAAAAAAAAAAAAAATACTAGTATTATTGTGAAAAAGCGTGGGGCGCTCTGTGCCATATTTTTCGTCTATCGAGCAACCCACATTTAAAAGCGTGTTTTTTAGTTTTTTTAAACTATTATTTATTTTCTACTTTTTAGTTTGGTTTATTTATAAAAGCGTTTTTTTTTTTCTCTCTTTTTATCGAATTATTACATTGTCATCGATCTTTGACAGGTGTGCAATTTGAATGAAATCTGTCCGTTTAAAGTGGGTCAAAATCGAGTCCAAAGGAGTCGGTTACATACATACATACATACATACAGGTGAAGGTAATATAAGCGTGTTAAAATTACAAAAGTTTAATACTCATTTTATCAATCAAAATAATCGTCAAGTGCAACGTTTACAAGCACCTGGCAGTATAACTGTTCGAAGCTAACGGGACTATGAAAGCAAAAGTATGTCGTAATTGCATCGGTTGACATTTCCACTACACGTCCTGGCTTAAAGCAACTATCAGACCAGTTTCTACCTAGTTGGTCTCGTGGTTAGCGTATACGGATTACTGTGAGGTCTCTGGTTCGAACACCGGGTCGGGCAAGGCGTGTTCCTATTGCGCGACATCATACCATAGGTACATATGTTTCCATAGCAACCTACGTGTTCCATTACGTGCAATGAATAGAGCGCATCTCGTCGCTCTTGTCGCTTAGCTGGAACAACGGATAAGGAAATTCTGCCCGGTAGATGGCGATAAGCTCACCCTCTATCACATGCGACCTTAACATAACGGGTGAAATGTGGGTGTTATACACCAATGCCACACACGTTTCTGTAGATTTTTATCAAGTTCAATTAAATTAGCATTACATTACCTAAAATCCTGAATCTTAGTGGACTCAGGGTCGAAGATCTCTTTCAGGGTTATTTTGTAAGGGGAAAGGTCCTTCCTAAATTAAATTGTTATGCTTGGGTAGCCAATCTTTACGAACCTGATCGATTTTCTGGGACGATATTTTCCTAACTAAAGTTGCTTAGCAACCAACGGAATCCTAATTGATAAAAAAATGGTTTATTATCAAAATTAGTATTTTAACTGGCGAATAATACAAATAACACTAATCAGTTAAGTAACGACACATACAGGAGTATGGAACCGGTTTATGATAGACCGTTGGTAGTGACGTCGCCGCGTCGCTTGCATGTTTCGACTTGTTGCAACTGATTGACACAGGACGCTTTTGGCAGCCAATATGAACCATATTGGCCGCCACTCGAAAAATATAATAATTTGAAATATTAACAATCCTGAGTGGCATAGAATTCGTTTATACATGCACCATGATGCGCATTTATATCAAATTATTTCCAGTCGGGTTAGCCTAACAAGCGCGAGATCGATTACGTCGCGTTTTTGTCATGTATCCCTGTACAAAAACGCGACAAAAGCTATCTAAATCTTTATTACAGGCCCTCTGGTCCAACCATCTAGTAGCGATCTTTCAATGGATTCAAATTATTTCTTTCATTGGTTTAACAGTAAACGTTTATAAAAAACGATAATTTCGGCTCAAGTGCAATTTCAAATTCAACCTCCATGTTGATTTTTTTTTTCTTTAGAGCAGGTCTAGCTAATAAAAGCGTATTGTAAACGTTAATTTTAAATATGCTCAAGTATTACATAATTAAGGGCGGGAATAAGCAATAAATCTGGTAAATCGTTACATCTACAGTCCATTCACTTCGTGAAACATACCGGTTTGTTGAGACCGCTGATATACAAACTCTTGCATGTTTCGACTTGTTGCAAGTGACTCATATCGACCCGTTTGCAACCGACGACGGTTGTTCCAAATCAACATAAACTTCAATTTGAAATATGTTTAAGTATTGCGCAACTTTATTAAGGAAAATTAAGTATTACTTTTATTATATTATTTGATTTTTCACGACTTGGATGCATTTCAGAACGATTGGCTAGAGATAGCAAATAACAGAAAGACTTGGAAGTCATGGGGAGAGGCCTTTTCCCAGCATTTAAAACTTTTTATCTTCATGAGTTGTCGTGTAGTTGCCACTTACTACCAAACCTTTGTATTTTTAGGCAAATTAGGGTTTCATACAACAATTTATGTTCCATTGTAGCCTCCATCTGAGTCAACTGTCACTTGACTAGATGGATGACGCAACGTAATATATAATGTGGCGCCTCGAAGGAGTGTACAAACCCTTTCAATATAACATGCTACTATCGGGGTTAATTAAAAATATGCCTTGATTTTATTAATAAATATTCAATTTGTAGCAATCTTAAGATGCAGCATGTCTCTATTCCGCCATACTGTACCAAATGAATAGTTTATGTTCTTACTTGTATGGTAGACAGATTTAACAATATGTGTCGTTTTGTTTGTGAGCAGAGGCTCGCTGCCCTGGCAAGGCTTGAAGGCCATCACGAAGAAGCAGAAGTACGAGCGCATCAGTGAGAAGAAGATGTCCACGCCCGTCGAGGTGCTCTGTAAGGTAAGCCACAAACTATGTACTTTTCATCCTCTTGTAACTGCCCCATAGGCGGTCTGCTTATTTCGGGCTTCGAGCCTAGTGAGTCAAATATTATCTCTTTCGAATTCTCGCAACCAGCTGCACTTCGCACTTGGTGTTTAGCTAACAATGCCATCCACTACGATCCAGCAGCTAAGGAAGCCATCTGGCTGTCCAGTCTTAGCCTTAGGGTCAGTGCAGATCGAGTGGAGAGTAGTGGAAATCATTCGACGCCGCCGCGTGGTCCCAGCCCCCGCGCCGTCGAATGCACGATATAGCAACAGTAAAGTAATATATGTAAAGTGAAAATCATGTTTGATAATCCTGTTTGCTGCGCTTCTTTCGGTTTGACCTACCGTCTGACCTTTATACGTTTTAGAATTCACAAAAAAATTCTAGCAGCTGACGCAAATGTACTTAAACAAACATGATTTCATTATATTATTTATAAAGTTCATGTTATTTGATGTTATGTCCCGTGACATGAATGCGGGTTTGAGATCTCGAAGCAGTTATGTCCGGATAGAGCTTATCGCTTAAAGTAGAAGGTGAAATAGTCACGTGACTTTCGTCCCACACTAAGTTATTCCTGAACTAAACAAAAGATGCCACAACTGACATTCACTAACACCTCCGCATAAGTAATTGGATAAGCGCTGCACAGCTTAGCAACTCAACGAACGACTGAATAGGCGCGAGCGTAATGGATTTGAACCTGCGACCTCGCCAGAAGGCCGCGATTCAAATCAGACCGCTTGTTTCGCTCATTGTTAGGAACGAAACGTCTCTAACAGTAGATAGGATGTTTTGTAAAACTAGCATCTTGTTAATAAGCTATTTTGGCAGTCATATAGTGCTTTATATTTTTATGATACAAGGATATAAAAATATTGCTACATAAATAAATTCAGGAAGTATTGCAAGATATGGATTAGAGTGTGGTTCAGACTCCACGAAGGTCTGATAATTTTTTTAGACAGGTCCCTAGTAACTTCCAGTTAAAATATCAAGAGGTTCAGGCTTTGTTTAAATATCACACAATATAAACACTTCGCCATCTAGTCCCAAACTAGGCAGAGCGAGTATTATGGGTACTAGAATAACTGATACTACTACATATTATTATATACTTTTTTTGGAAATACATACTTATTATACATAGAAACACCCAGACCAAGACAAACCTCCATGTTCATGCACTCAAAGATTTGTCTTGAGCGGGAATCGAACCCGCGACCTCATCGTCGCAGGTAGGTACACTACCCACTTCGCCATCTGGTCGTTTGAGACAAACTTTAACCTTGAACTTGACGAATGAAGGCTCAGTTGTTAGACAGGAGAAAACAATAAATAATCCCAGCCAAAAGATCCTTTTTAACCTTATGTATGTATGTAACCGACTCCTTTGGACTCGATTTTGACCCACTTTAAACGGACAGATTTCATTAAAATTTTGCACACCTGTCAAAGATCATGACAATGCAATAATTCGATAAAAAAAATGAATTAATAAAAATATAAAAAAACCGCTCTTATAAATAAACTAAACTAAAAGTAGAAAATAAATAATAGTTTAACAAAACTAAAAAACACGCTTTTAAAGTACTTCTATGGCGCTCTGTGACATATTTTTTTGTCTATCGAGCAACCCACGCTTTTTCACAATAATACTAGTATTTTTTTGTATTACCATTTTCAGCTTAAAAGCGTGTTTTTTAGTTTTTTTAAACTTTTATTTATTATATTGACTAAGTAATAACTTGTAACTTATTCACACTGAATTTCTTGGTATATTAAACCAAGATTTTCTTATATTAGATGAAGCATGTTCCTAAATTACTAGGAAATAACACAGTCCGGATACAAAACGGATCACATGCATTGTACCGATTCGAATTCAAAACAAACACTGCTCTAATGCATAGAAGTGTCTTCGCAATGGCTCCAAAAATTTATAATAAATTACCAAATAATATTAAAGATGCAAATATAAATATATTTAAGACTAAATTGAAAAAGTTCTTGATTGAAAAATGTTACTATAATGTTTCGGATTATTTATCAGACAAAATATAGCATATTGGAATTATTAATGAAAGATTTGAATTTTTTTTTTTTTTTTTTTGACATTTAAATAATTTTTGACTTTTTATAATTATAATTTATTAAAATTTTTGGACATATTATGATATAATTATATTTTTTTGACATTTTACTTACTATTTTTCTGAATAATATTGTTAAATTCTTTTATTTGTTTTTTTTTGAATCTATGACATTTTATAAATTATGATTAATTTGCATGTAATTTAATATTATTTTTTTTATTATTACTATTATTACATTGAAATTTGCACACCTGCTTGGGTTATAAATCAGTGTACTTATTATAATAATCTGTGTACCAACCATTGTAAACCTGTTTTATGCAAATAAACTATTTGAATTTGAATTTGAATTTGAATTTGAAGGTCTATAGTCTATTGACAATAATCTGAATTTAGCATTTCATTCATTAAAATAAGTGTTGATTTCGTAACCTTGCCGTGCTAACGCTTCCTTGAGGCTTTCGGCATCCGAACAGGAAGCAACGAAATTATAATTGTACCTAAATTATTGTCCCTTGTATTTTGTATCAAGGCAGACCCGTGACTCGCCATCAAATAAATCATAGCTTTGAAAAAACATTTCGCAATTCAAATTTTTACAAAGTATTTCTTTTTCTAAAGAATTTGGAGTTTGTATGTATTCGCGGTTAGGGTGACCTTTTTAAACAAATATATATTTCTTCAGTTGTTGTTATGTGAACTCGCGGATTTTTTCGGGGTACTAATATATCTATCTCACAAATAACAAAACCTCCTCCTTGAGACTTTCGGCATCCGAACAGAAAGTATCGCTATCATAATTGTACCTAAATTATTGTCCCTTTCCATGTATTTTATAGGTTGACCCGTGACTCGCCATGAAATGAATTATAACATTGAAGAAACATTTCGCGATTCAAATATTTACATAGTATTTTTTTTCTAAAGAATTTGGAATTTGTATGTATTCGCGGTTAGGTTGGCCTTTTTAAACAAATAAATTGGCAAGAATAGAACCATTAATATTTCGTTAGTTGTTGCTATGAGAACTCGAGGTACTTATATATCTGTCTTACAAATAACTAAACTGTATGTCGATGTCCTGAGACAGTTATAGTATAGTACATGAGGCGGTGACAGTTCCTTGAGGCTTTCGGCATCCGAACAGGAAGTACCACAGTTATAATTGTAGCTAAATTATTGTCCCTTGTTATATGAATCAAGACTGAGCCGTGACTCGCCATCAAATAAATCATAGCTTTGAAGAAACATTTCGCAATTCAAATATTTACAAAGTATTTCTTTTTCTAAAGAATTTGGAGTTTGTATGTATTCGCGGTTAGGGTGACCTTTTTAAACAAATAAATATTTCTTCAGTTGTTGCTATGTGAACTCGCGGATTTTTTTCGAGATTATATCTCTCACAAATAACAAATCTTGAGTAGATTATAGAACCACGGAGCGATTACATGAGGTGGTGATAC
The DNA here is from genome assembly GCA_905147285.1 of Hypena proboscidalis. Taxonomy (NCBI): domain Eukaryota; kingdom Metazoa; phylum Arthropoda; class Insecta; order Lepidoptera; family Erebidae; genus Hypena; species Hypena proboscidalis. The sequence continues at coordinate 13,803,007 of LR990148.1, forward strand.
TTCCTTGAAGCTTTCGGCCTCCGAACAGGAAGTAAATCGCAGTTATAATTTTATTGTACTTAAATTATTGTCCTTTGTCATGTGTTTTATACCTATTTATATTATATCGTTGATATTTTTCTTTTTAAATTGAGATTTTTACTCATTTTTCATCAATTCTTTTTCATTTTATTTTACTTAGCATCCCATTATATATTATTATTGTACAAGCTCTGCTTAGTTTGGGACTAGATGGCGATGTGTTTATGTTGTATTATATTTATTTATATTTTATTTGCATATTAATGTGATTTGGATTTTATTGCTTTGTAATCAATTTTATATTTATTTTAATCCGAGTTGTGTTATTATATTGTTTATGCCAAAAAAATAAAATGTCATTTATATGGTTTTTTTTACCTGAAATAAACGATTTATTATTATACCAAGGAATGACCCGTGACGCGCCATAAAATTAATCATAACTTCGGAGAAACATTTCGCAATTCAATAGTGAACTTTTAAACTTTTACAAGGTATTTATTTTTCTAAAGAAGTTGAATTTGTAGGTTTTCTCGGTAGCGGGTAGGCTTTTGTGAAAAACTCGAAGGCAATATTAAGTTGGAAAGAATAGCACCCTTAATTTTTCATCAGTTGTTGTTATGTAAGCTTGCTGGATGTAATCGGAACCGAAATAAAAACTTGCCAGGTTGAAAATTTTTAGGTGTGGCAATATTTAACTAAGTGTAATCACATTATACAGTAATCCTGTACTGATAAATTTACATTTAAAATTAATCGTCTAGTATTCTTCTTCTTCGTCGTGTCGATGGCTAAGTCAAATTTTATTTTGACTTGCCATCGTGGTGAAAGGATTAGCCAATTCGCTTTAGAGAACTCATGATTGCCCAGGGTGCGCCGGACGTAGGAGATCGTTGTCTACGTTACTCGGGGAGGCTCCTTTCATGAACCCAAATCCTCTAGTAAAAATATAGCACAGATTGTTTGTGGTATTTTTATTTTAAACGACCGGATGGTGGAGTGGGTAGTATACCTGCCTGCGACGCAGGTTCGATTCAATTACAATTCGCTAGACAAATCTTCGTGTGCATAAACATGGGGATGGTTTTAGTCTGGGTGTTTCTATGTATAATTAGTATGTATTTACAAAAGAAAAGGATATATGTATTAGTATCAGTTATTATAGTACCCATAGTACAAGCTCTGCTTTAGGGACTGGGTGGCATTGTGTGTATGTTGTATGATATTTATTTATTTATATTTATACCGAATGCGTAATACCTATTGGAACAAGCTAACCTTATTTTTGTATTTGCAGGGATTCCCGGCCGAGTTTGCGATGTATTTAAATTACTGCCGCGGATTGACCTTCGACGAAGCTCCGGATTACATGTATCTGAGACAGGTAAGACAACCATCTGATTTAAACCTCTCCCTTTCTCTCTCTTACCGACGTTGTGTTCCCCTTCGATATCATCGTTGATTATCATGTTCTCCTGTAAAACCTTTTGAACGACCTCCCTCCCTCCCTCCCCCCTTTTTTGGGTCTGCCTCTGGAACTTCGACCGGGGATGGAGAGTTGTAGAGCTAAGTTGCTGACATAGTCTAGTAGCCTTCTTTTTACATGCCTATACCATTCCAGTGTCGCGTACTCCCAGGCTTCTTCGCACGTAGTCATTGATTTTGATTTTGATTTTAAAATATCTTTATTTTCAATTATTACAACAATTAGTGACACATAATATATAAAAGAAAATACAAAATTATGCGAAACAAACATGTGTTAGGTGTTCTTTACAGGCTAAACTTCGCCTTTATAAAACATTTTTATCTTATAAAGTAAGTTGATGTTATACATAAAGAAAATTTAACTAAAGTGACATGTATATTCGAAATATGTGAAGCTAGGTACTTACACAATTAGTTTTTACATAAATATATCTTTCTAATAAATTGTGTTACAATATTATTGCAAAGAAATTATAGCTAGAAAATGTACAACACTACAATGTCTACAAATAAGTTGATCGGTAAGCTAATCAGCGTACCAAATAAAATAATATTTATTATGTAATTGCAATGATTTGCATAAACTAGTGCATTTATCATAATAAAGGCGTACGTAGTCATTGCGGATGTTATCAAGCCGAGTGACACCGCACATCCACCGCAACATCTTCACTTCAGCAACTTAAATGGCATGGGTGTACTGTTTAGCCATGGCCCAGGTCTCGCTGCCAGCCATGCATTCAAGAACTGTATACTGTACTGTTTATAAACTAAACCCTTTAGTTATTTGGTTGGCATTCTTTTGTAGCATGTATAGCCATTTACCGATTTTATATGAAAGGCAATTTCTAAGTGGTTTCTAGAAATAATGTATTAGCTGAAGAGGTTTTAATTGGCTGCCACATACCTCAATACATGGTGTGAATTTAGGATTTTACACCTTTAAAACACCGACGTGAAATTCATATTATTCACGTCAATAATGTGTCTAGAAGTGTCTACAAAAAGAACTTCGGACTACGGCAATTCTAATCTCAGATCAGATCTAAAAATACACCAATTATCATCCCTTATAGAATAGTATGTCACATATACTTAAGTTCAAGCAGAACCTTATATACCATCTAACAAAACCTTAGATATATCAAATCGTACAGACCCCTATCCGTCGCCACAAAATTAAATGATATTTGAACACGTGACGATCGCTGACGATTGTACGTGCGTCGCAACGTGCATTTGGTGCTAATGTATGCAACGAGACCGGTGGATATTGACATATGCACTCGAATATCAACAGTATTAGTAAAAGCTCTGAAATATGCTATGGGATGAAATCTTCACTTTTTTATGTATAATGTCGATTGAATTGAAACAACGAAATCGAACACTTTCGAAGTATATTGTTATACCATAGAGTTGACAGATGGCCGGGATTTCCGGGATGGTCTAGAAATTTTACGATCTGGCCCCAGTTATTCTTTAATTAGACTTGATTGTTTTGGAATTAGAATATCTATTTCGTATATTTCGTTTTTAACTAAATCAAGTATAGTCAGCAACATTAGCCATACACAAACAAATTTTCAGTCGCTTAGTTATGAAAATCGTTATTATTTCATGGTTGGATGAATCAAAAGTAATTTATCGACAATATGTGCATTATTTTATAATAGTAATATTTTTAATGCGAAAAAATGTGAGTTATTTAGAAGTTTGAAAATTTTCGACTGTTCTGCTACTTTTCTTGCTGACTGTATCGATCAATGAATGATACTCAGGAAGGGCTTGTCCGCGTTGTGTCTATTCTTACACTCCACCTAAGACTCCAAAGTGACCTAATCTACAAACACTGAAACTCACCTTTCCCTAAATTTACTGTCAAACGAAACATATACCTTAGTACTCAGATGTAGCGACGCATCTTTTTACGTTTTGTAGTAATAACAAAAAGATAATGGTATTGATGATTTAATGATTAATCATCGCATGTAGTACGTGAGATGTAATTGTATAAATGATTAGATCACTAAGTAATTGATTCTGTAGTACTACAGTGAATAAATATTTGTGTGATTCATCACCACTTGTGGTTATCAACGTACTTAGTTCTTGAAGTAAAATATTTAATAACATACTTCTTTTTATTATAATATGTTATAGTTACGCAATGCGACGTACTCAAATTTTCTACTCGACAGGTTATATAAAATTATATTTGAAAAACCTAGCATACGTTGTATTAGGCCTCGGGGGTGGTAAAAGGTCGATCAACCTGAAGTAAGGTTGTTAGTCGTAGAGGGTGGGCTAATCCGGCTTGAAGGACCAAAAAAAAGAAGTGCTATAGAATCACTACAAGACTTAATACAGTTTACCGCATCACTGCAAATTATAAGCTTATGCGGATGTTCTATTTCCATGTAATAATATGCGGTTTCACCGTACATAATTAATCTATTAAGACTGTTGGGCTTCCTACTTAATATTTGTAGTGATGGCAACCAAATATATAATTCTATATTATTGTGTCATGCTCATGTCATACCCGAGAGCATGGATTAAATTATAAGTTTTAAATGACATTATTTCCACTGCGCGTTGCAGATAAAATTCACGTTAAAGTTTAGAAAAAGTTTTGGCAGCTTTTACCCAGGCCGGGGAAAATTTTCTTTGAAATTTTACAGTCCGATTGTCGCAAGAGTATAACCGTAAATTTTCTTCATGTTCCATCTTGACATCATATCTCTGTGTCATACTTATCCCACTGAATTTGAGGTCAGAATTCGTTTTATGCGTTTGTGTTATGTGATGAGTTGACAACATGGGTTTGCCCGCAGCTGTTCCGCATCCTGTTCCGCACCATGAACTACCAGTACGACTACACGTTCGACTGGACCATCCTGCGCCAGCGCAAGCAGCACATGGAGGCGGGCGCGGCCGCGGCCGACCGGCGCTCGCCCTCCGTGCAGCGGCGCGCGCAGCAGCAGCCCTCGCAGCCGCCGCCCAACAACGAGGTATGTGCTGCTATGATGTACAGAACTACTACGCCATAGTAAAGACTGACTGCAATAGATATGCAACTTTGTATTTCATATTTAATAAGTGTAATATACCCACTATTTAGATATATAACTCACTTATCCATAACTGGTGTCGTAAGTCTTTACTATGACTTAAAAGTTTTTGCCCTGCATGCCAAACTCATTAGCCGACTGTACAGCCAACTGAACTTACTTCAAAATATTACCTACGCAATTTACAACATAGCTTTTTCGGTAATTATTGCGGCACGAGCTCAACAATAGCTTGTAATAAAGAGATACTTCTCATACTTTCTATACTTAATTAAATGACAAGTCAAGTTTCCAGCAGTGTATTTCAGTTTTTCATTTGTTATTTCTGTGACAATTTTATTCTAGTATTGAGTTTTACTCCTTTTATCTCTGATCAGTCAACTTTCTACCAAAATTAGGATATTTAGGGCTAACAGAAATGTTACTTAAAACTAGCAATTTTAAGTAGCAGCAATTTGAATTCTATTATTTTCCCATCAACATTATTTTGCTTTACATATTCATCTGTATTCCTGACTGTTCCTTCCCCGCATAGGTGAAATCGAACACAAACGAGCCCACATCGAAACAGCCCGCGAAAGGCCTGTCTGTCAGTCAGCTCAAGAAAAAACTAACGGCGATATCATAAATTATAATTAACCTATCCTTAAATCATGATACTTGAATATGCACACATGTTTCTAACAAATTAGATTATATTTCAAAAACGAATGCGTGCGAGATGCAACAATTTGTAGTTTTATTTAAGTTCTGTCTTAAAAAGAAAATGAGACAACAAACCAAATTATAAATTAATACTTGATACGATTTTTTTATTACTTATCATGTGTCTACAGAAAATTCTTAGACATCTATTAAAAATCGGCAGTGGTGCGCTCTTATTGGCTCTTTAAATGTCAAATGCATAGATCGATTTGGGTGTTTTAACAACCTAATAGTTATCTCTTTTCTTAGAATTATTCATAATGAAATAAATTATCGTTTAACCTTATCGCATGTTTGTATGACACTATTGCTGAAAACTTGTAAAGAAATACTAATTAATTCATTTATTTCTGTGTGTCTTCAAGGAGTGAGAAATCACTATATATTGTTACGATAATAAGGTGCATATTCACGTATCAATGTAGAAAATTTTAGTACATGTTTAGAAGAGAAATAGTAATGTTTCAGTTTTGTACTTATTTGTATTGTTGTGTGTTTGGGACAGTGCAATGTTATCATAACCGTCTTTTGGTATCTTTATAAGGCTGAGATATAGAGTGTACTTAGACTTAGCCCAGACGTAGATTGACACCGCCTTTGTATTTTTACACAAGGGTAGAGTCTAAGCTCAGCCCAAGTCTTATATATACAGGGTGGATGCGACATAGCGACATTTATTGAAACCACAGCTTCTATACATGGCCAGTATGCATTTCCACCGGATAAAAAATTCTCTGGCGAAAAAAAAAATCCACGTCTTCCGAACAAATTGCACGATCGCAATGTTCAAATTGTTCGGAGAACGTGATTTTTTTTTTTTCGCCAGAGAATTTTTATCCGGTGGAAATTGATACTTACCATGTATAGAAGCTGTGGTTTCAATAAATGTCGCTATGTCGCATCCACCCCGTATATTGCATATAATGCTAAAGTATAAGAATTTGATCTAATTTGACAATAAATACAGGCAATTTCGCTCTATTTTCTCTTTAAGTTTACACTTCCTTGGACCTTACACTGTCTTGGGTCATGGTAGATGATAGTATTGGATGAAACCTGAAATTGGGCGTTATTTCATAAAAAAGAGCAAAGGGTTTAAAAAACTTACTGATAAAGCCGTTGGAAACGTTGAATTGACGCTGTTTTCTGTACTTTTTAACAGAAAATAAATATTTTATATCCAAGAATTGGTAGTTGATACAAAAAAAACACTACTACTACTACCAAGATCCTTAGCTTATTTCTGAAACAGACTATACTGAATAATTTCTTCTCAATTTATATATTAAATAAATTTGTTATAATGTTATCAGAAATATTTATGATACATTTGCATTCCAATGTGATTGAATGCTTGTATGTTTGTGTGTGATTTATTATTCAATGTAAATTGTATTTTATAAGGTGTAAAAACATTATGAATAGTTTATAAAAAACACTCTTAGTTGAGTCAAGTGGTCAACTTGTTTTTGAACAAATTATATTTAACAAAAGTTTTTAGTTGAAATCTTATCAACATCCATATTGATGATGTTAGAAACTAGAACTTTTATTCGATTCGGAGGTGTTATTTCAAAAAATTGTATAAATTATAAAATGAGTGTTGTTGCCCCCACTAAAAATACTGTGATGTGTGAAGTAAAATGACACACCCACAGATAACAATGTAAATTTTGTATAATTTTAATAAATAAAAAAACCCTCGAATATGATTGACCATTTTTCTATGTCATAAAATGAGTCTTGTTTGCAAGATTTACCTGGTAATTTTTTTTTATACATAATTATCATAAACCGTAAATATTTAAGTAAAATTCATAATGTATAGTATCATTCATGAACATTAAGTAACGTATATTTTTAAAGGCCTCACTTTGTTCGAAATCGATTACTACCAGGGTTCAAAATTATCAAGATAATTATTATCTTTGATAATTATTACGATAATTATCCATTGTGAGTAATTTCTTGGTCCTCTTATTTGCCTACATTTTGCCCATAAACCACTGTTTTTGGTTTTCTTGCCCACAAACTGTACTAAATACATTTTAATGTTTATTTCTTGAATCATTTTTTCATTTACACATAACAAGAGATGGCAATAACAATTACATATGAGTAATTATTGCGGTGTAATATTATTACTGAACAATCATTACCTTAAAAGGTTTTTGATAATTCTGCTGCTGTAACCTACAGGAGTGCAGACTGCAGAACTACAGTTTTATTAACCGAACCAAACCAAAACAAACCAATATTTACAGTTTTATACCTACACTAAAATATACTATTAACATTTTTCAAAATAAAACACAATATATCTAGGTACACAATAATAATGCATCGCAAAATTGCAATTGCCGTGATCGCTGATGTCATCGTACCGCAAGAAACAGTAATGAGTTAATGATATTGAATAATAGTTATTTATGGTACAAGTGAGAAAAAGTTTATATTTCTGTTGTGAGTGCCAATTTTAAATCTTGAGCTTGCGAAGTAGTCTTAAATTGAATCACGAGTATAGCGAGTGATTCTAATAAAGACTACTTCGCAAGCGAAAGATTTTAAGAGCTCACGAACTGGAAATTAAATTTTTCTCACGCGTTGCAATACAAAACTTTTCACCTCTTCCAGTGAGAAAATATTAAGATTTAAATAAACTCGTACTCGATTGCTTAACCTGAAATAATTACATGAAATACGACAGTAATACCGATTCATAATGCGTTATAGGGCCTTTAGAAAGTCGCCACTAATTAAATATGTAGTACGCTTTCAAATACTTTTCACGTGAATTTTCTGGTAAAAAAGCAAACTTCTGTGTTAGAAGCAAGTTACCGCAACTCTTTTGGAGTTCCACAAAGTTCTTCATCACTGGATTCACTATTTTTTTGTTAAAAAGTTCTAGTAAACAATTAAACATAAACTGAAAAGAATTTATAGTTGCCCGCGATGACTGACACAGACACAGACTTTTTTTTTTTAAATCGTGCGTTCGGAAATTCGTTCCGTAACACTTATTTATAGAGTCTAATATTAAGTACCCGATTTTAATTAATTTAATGGTTAATCACGAATATAAAACCATGAAAATACTAAATAAGCGTGTATTTATATAATTTAAAATAATTAAAACGTATCGTTTGTAGTTTTTAAATAAAATTGATGTCAATGTTTATTACTAACCTACATGGTGACTGTTTTGATTTTTTTTTGCGCCTATTCATTGGAAGGATTTAGTGTTTCGAAATTTAAATAACTTTGCCTCACTAGTGAGTAATAAGCGTTATTACTCACTGAATTCTCGCAAGCAAACGATCTTTTTCGTGCTGGTGTGGTTAAAAATAATGTTTCCAAAGTGTCGAATCAAAACAACGACTTTCAACTCAATACGAGTTAAGTGAACAAATAAAAGTGAACTTTATTTCCGCACAGGCAAGGTTCGATCGCCGCAAAAAACAGTAATGAAACGATAGGATTGGTAGGTCAATAATGTTTCAATAAATAAAAATGTTTCCGATAAAATTATTTCGGGCCACGCTGTCAGTTGCGAAAGTTCTTTATTTTCTGAGATTGAATGGCGCTGTTGTTGTTTACGTGACTAAATGTCACAGAGGTAAGCGAATTCCGAACGCTTTCAGTACTGCGCGTCATTCTAACTAGATGGCGTGCGGATTTAATTTTATTTTCTGCGATTTATTGCCTTTGATGTAATTTTCGCGACTAAATCACGGAGGTAAACGACGGATAATTTTATCGACATTCAGCAATACAGCCAAATAATGGAAGTCTTCAACAATTTATTAGCCATTGCGTTCGTATAATTTATTGTGTAATTAGTTCTTGGAATAATGAACACATCTACACATAACACAAACAGAAAACGAAATTTGACTTTGAATGCGTTTGGATACATGCATGTTAATTATTTGGAATTTTATATGTAAAAATGATAATTACCAATGTATATTTATCAAGATAATTATCGTGATAATAATCAAGATAATTATCACATCGAACCCTGATTACTATATTGATGCATATCATTAGTTAGCCAACATTCTCATATGAAATAGCGTCATTGGAGAAGGTTACTATTGAGTCCATTTACACTTTGATCCATAGAGTATAAAGTATTCACATGTATTACCTCGTTCATTATTAAGTTTAATTGATGTGTAATTCCGTATACTAATTTAGTTGTTTTTGTTTGACAGTGAAAGAGATTACGACGTTCGGCAGCCACGGGTGGTCCGGCGAAGAAGAGAGCGCGATAGCATAAGTGCGAGTGTGTATGTGTGTGAGTGTGACGGCGTCACGGAGCGTCACGTCTCGTCACGTAGCGTCACGTTACGTCACGGACGTGGCCGTGAGCCGCGCGGAGCTCTCGGCGTCGAACGCGTCGATCAAGGACTAGCTTTCTTTGAGTATAGAGGCCTTTCGTTATACTATCGAGAACCAACGCCGTATGCTGTACGAGCATACACGATCTTTCTGTGTTAACAGATATACCTTTTTTGTACTGTATAATATTTAACTGTAAATTACATTACAGATGTTCATACAATTTACACTAGAGACGATTAATTCAGTTTGTAGTTATGTAACTCGATGATTGTTTAGTTTGATGTTAGTTTATTATTAGCTAGTGCTCACATTTACGGGCGGCCGCATTCCCGACGCACTCTGTAAATATGTGAGCCACGTTTGGAATGCGACCGGCGTGGTAACAGAATATTGGCTAGAATTGTTCATTAAAATTACAGATTTCTAATGAATAAAGTAGTCTGTAATAACATAAAAATGCTAAAATATAAAAAAATATGAGACAATGTGGTAGCAACTAAGTGAATTGATTCCCTGGCCCTTGGGGTGCGTCGCTCAACAATAACAGATATAGTTTTAAGGTTATTTTTACTAATTTCGTTTAATTTGGCATATTTCACTTATAAATTGTACATAGACAACGAGCGGCGCGTCCGAAGGGACAGTGATATGGCGGTATCTTATTTGAAGATTATAAAATTGTAAATATATATAAGTTAGTAAACTTGTTTTTAATCACTACATATTTTTTTAAGAAAGCACTAATTGAGTTTCTGTGGCGTATTGTGATACGGTATGAACTAAGTGAAGTTTCTTCGCGAGATTTGATTTTGTCGGATGTTTACACTGAATATGTAGCTTGTCCGACGGTAAACGAAAGTACGTAACGGTTTCTCGCACTCTGCCGCGACAAACGACCAAACACGACTACTTGTGTCCGATTTATAAACTAAAGCGTCTTATACTCATTGCGGATGAATTTACCAATGAAATATATGATCTATATCTCTCAGATAGAACTCATGTCTTTGGTACAATACTACAGTCTTGTTGTATAAGCGAACAATATTAATTACAAATTTGACTGGTAAACGGAATAAGTTTCATTTGAGGCTTACACGTCTCAGTTTTTCTAATGAAATAGATTCCGATTACCACCCAAGTGTTCACTATTTATTATAAACACGATACTTTGAGCACTTCTTGATAACATGTCTAATTTGCAGACGGTATTTTTATTTGTCAAATATATATTATGTGATGAATTAGTTTTAAAAACTACTCTACTCTCGGATGCTTGTAGTCACAGACCGAAAGCTGACCCCGTTCGAATATTTTTATATTAAACGAAACAAACAACGCTTCCGTAGTTAAAATGCCATGTATCATAATACACCATGCTAATCGTAAGACATAACTATAAGTTTCCGGAATGATTAGTGCGAAAGGTGTGTGTTCGAACAAATGGAGACAAAATTGTAAATTTTATACACCTTATATGTTCAGTGTATGTTTGACGATTGCGAGTGATAACGGCTGGCAAATTATATAAAAGAAATTAGTCTCGGTTCCACACGCTTGTACAATGAGAGAAAATGTTTGATATCTCGCTTTAATGTATGAGTGTGTCCCTCTCGCACGTGGTTTGATACAAACGAGATTGTTACTTTTAAGTAATGAGGCCACGGATCTCATTCCTTGCAAAAGCTCGAGACTCATCGGTACAGGACGGACGTTTTGTCTCCAGTTGTGTGTACTCAGTGTGTCAACACTCTATAAATTAATAAACAGTAATAAACTAATTGTTGTGTTTTCATTTTCTACTAGTAGATCCGATAGGACAAGGGCTACCCTTGTTCCCCTAAACACGGAAGCCTTTCTTGGATACGCAACCTAACGTTCAATCCCAGTTGAACAAACGATAATCAAAAGAACAAAATATAATAATTTGAATTTTTTACATTAGATAGACCGTCAGAAGCAATTACACTACCCACTGGTCCCAATGACAAGGTCAAATACACACACATTCACTCAGTCTTAACATCCAGTCTCAGAACAAAAATTTGTGGATCACAAAAAGATCGGTCCCATGTGAGGATCGAACCCACAACACCAGTTCAGTGGAGAGAAAGACAACAAGACTAATCCATTCGATACCATCGCACTGTAAGGATACCTATACAATGAAAACAAATGTACATTTTACACTTTATTCAACATTGTCATATAACTTACAGTAATTAACAATAAATTTTCACATAATTGTTTACTAGCTCTCGCGAGCTATGTACAGAACACCTAATCTAATCGTAACATTCGAGAAAAACACCGATTTTAAAACAGCGTAACAAACTGGATAGGTATATAACGATAATACTGCGGGTCCATTAAAGGTATTTTCTGCATCTTTAGGACGTTTCCCGATTAATCAGTGCTCATGGAAATATAGACGCTCGGTTTCAGTACCAAACGCCTGATTTTCTGATTAATTAGAAAACGGCATTACTAATAAATGAATTGCTAAAATAAAATACAGTCGACAACCAAAGTATCGTGGTGACTGAGGTGGTCGACTGCACTTCTATAAATAAGTATTATAAAATGAGGGTAAGTATATATTTTTTTAATTAATATCAACATTTACAAATACTGCTTCATTTAGCTAATTTGTAACAAAAAGCAGAATAATAGTTATAAGATGCAAACTACCTTTTAAATTCTAAGGATAAACAATAAATAGACGCCTAATATAAAAGATCACAATCATTATTATTAGAAAATTGTAAGTGGCCATTGGTACTTTTTGAATTTATTGGAACTGGGTATTGTCATATCACCTTATCAAAGTTTTTAAGCTCAGCTATTTCAGCCCCCTGTAAAATATGTCTAGGTATACATTGACATAACATTCATCAATAAATATTATTTAAATCTAGAAATAATTAAAACTAGGACTGTTGTGATTATTATTGTTGTGACGAGGCTTTGGGTGGTCACGTCGACCTCCGTGGGTATATTGTGATTTTAGCCTCATTATAGACTCTCCTTAAGGCCAATAGCCGCCATAAATTGGAGCAGTCGGGCTGTTGTGATGATGCAAGAATATTGCTGTGGTGTGCAAGAAAAGTATTGTAAAGATTATTTTGAGCTTAATGGATTTTAATTAAAAGCCAACGGGCACTCACAATTTTAAATTAATAATTACCATACAACACATGCACGAATTAAACATTTGAAAGTAGTAACAAGTGAAAAGGCTATGAATAACTATCTAATACAATGACTAGCAAAGTGATCTACACTATGAATGTTAAGCTGATTGCTTTTACAACTGGTAAAAATACGCGTTCCGTGAAAATTACATTGTTATTAATATAAAACCTAGCAGAAGTTAAAAAAGAAATAGTTCACTCGGTACGCATTTATCAATATAAAGAAGGCTGCTTAATACCTCTGCTCAATACATGTTTTTTTTTATAATCTCGAACTTTCTCGTACTTTTTAGAGCTTTAAAATTGACATCACTAGAAACCCATCGTTTGGCAGAAACAACCAGGAAACTGTAAAAATATAATCATGTGGCTTTTCAGTCAATTTGTATTTATTTGATATGCTTGATGCAAACGTTTCGCCAACTTTAAATATCAAGTACAAAGTCCACTTAATATCGAGTGAACTATATCTACTTTGTTCTTATGTATTCTAGAGCCTAGGGCCCGATTAAGTCTTGCTGTGGTAATCTAGCTTTTTACATTGCTATCTACCGTCTTTTAAGAAGTAAAGATAAGTTTCTAGGCGACTGGAGTGAGTGAGCTGCGTAAATGCATTGTCTCAGTTGATCTCATGACGTAGGTACTGCAGGCGATTGAAACAGCTCATGTTTGACAGCTCACTGGAACCGCCTATTTTATCTATATCGTAACTCATCAGTGCTAAAGTTTTAGTAAGTACTTAATTTATTTTTATCAAAGTATGGCTGCAATATTTTAAGAATCTATGGCAATGACGTGTGTTTAAAATGACGCCATTACCAGCCTACAAGTGCATTATGGTCTTTCTTCGTGATTGTTATTTTATAGTCTAAAATTATTTATCATTATTTTTTAAAATGCGAACGTGAGACGTGGATGGCGTGTCATTGGAAATTAATTATGGAATTACTTTGTTTTTTTTTAGATTGGAATTAATCTTTTGTTCATTAATAAAGCATTTATATTTAAGGGATATTTATTGATTGCTTAAAATATGAAATGGTTTGGTACTGGTAACCATTTTGCAAAAATAATTATCTAAATGCATTTTGATATGGATAAAGCTATGGCGACGCTACTAACTATGCAATCAGTAATATTAGTTTTAAATAAAAATATAACAACACAAATGTTATTCTATTCTTTAAAATACACGTTAATCATGGTCCACTACTATTTACATTATTATAATTTTATTATAATATAATTATGTTAAAATAAATTTTATACTGAAAATATCGGAACGCACATGGTGTTCGTATTTTAAATTTTCAGGCAAATCTTTCTGACAGCTATTTTTTGTAGAGAAACGACTGGATTGTTTTATAGATTTAGGAATAAATTTTTAACTTCACAATAGGTAACTATTCAGATAAGGTACATAATGGCGTATTCTATCCGATAAATAAAGTTCTTCTGAACATTACAAATCAGAGATACCTAAACTGGTTTCACACATCAATAGGGATTTATATAGGTACTTAAGAGCTATGTAATTGAATTCAATATTAAATTGACAACATTAATTGAATTGAACATTATAATTTAGAAGACGTTTCCAATTTTCATTGTGTTTAATTTGGCGTTAACTATATTATCGGCATGCAATATAATGTGAAAAATGTGAATGGAATAGGTTATAGTTGGTTATGCAGAATTTCCAAACATTTTCAATATTAGGAACGTTAGCAAAATGTTAATACATTCTTTCTTCTTTTTTGTAGTGATTATATTATATCTTCAGCAATCTATAAACAGCAATGTAACGTCAGCTTCTCACATAAGCAACACAGAATGTAATTACGTATAAGAATCAGCCACATGAAGCGATTATTGTCGAAAGACGCCGATAATTTCAACACACATTACACAAAATGTTATAATTGACAATCACTACTATATAATTATATATTTATAATGAATAGGGAACTTTGTTCTTTTTTATGTATCAATAATGACTGGTCGATTTTCAAGTCAGTACAAGTTGTGTATATATTTTGAGTACTTGTTCGCATTGACATCTACTGTTACAATACAATTGACTATAGGTAAGATTTGAGATTCACTAAATTATACTTAAAAGTTAGGAAAATATTTTTGAAATCACGGCTAATTTTTAACCGTAATAGTATGAAAAGATGTCGTAATATTATTACTGAGATAATAGTAATTTTAATTAATTTAATAATTATGATAGCTACGTGACACACATGGTAATGTCAATTTAGAATTTGTCACATAATAATTATGGCAATGAAATGAAATCAAGATCCCAGATTTAATTTAAGCGTTCTCTATAGGATTTCACTATATACCTATAATTTATATACATACATTCTGCCGTTGAATATACCAAAATTACAAAGCGGTCACAATCTTCTAATATACCTACCATCACTAGGTTTAAAATCAGCGTCATATCTAGCAACAATCTAGATATATTTTGATTGCATGTGTCCATTTCACTATAAGTTACAAAATATCTAACTAAAATACTAAACTAAGCTTTAAGCACGTAAGTTTTGCTGAAAGTAGGTAGGTATATTTTTATTGAAATAGACACATTTATACTAATATTACAAGATTACAATTAAATAGATCACAGAATTGGAATGGGGTTACGTATCAATACATGCTTTATGTAGGGAAGAAATGGAGAAAAGTGCTGAGGTATTTCGTTTAACTTGGAAAACAGAGATTGATGGAAGTTACATGGTTTCAGCAATCGAAGCGTTTACTTCTTTATTTCTTTCTAAAGCCAAATAATTCCAAGCTTTGATACATTATTTGGATAAACTATATTTACAGTATTTACTAATCAGAAAATAAACATAGTAATATTCTGTGGAAGATCTGAATCTAATGAATATATTCAAGTATGTATTGTCTATCTACGTAAAATATAGCTATCATTCGTTATAACTATTTTGAATAGTTGTAGTAAAAAGTACAAAATGTAATACAAATTTAATTTTTCTCAAATAACTATTGTAGTAATTCGTCAAATATCGATGTTTTGGGATAAAAATATAAATTACAAAATTATCTTGATGCGTTAAAACTAATAAAGATTAGACCAATGATATTATATAAAAACAAAAGCAGATATGTTATAAGCGCTCGCGCTGTGAATACTCAAATACGTCCCAATTGGGACGTCTTGTGTTTAGTTTGCGTGTGGCCTGCGTCGAGCGCAGTCACGTGCGTACCACTGAAGTGCAATCATTAAAACTATAGCTATCTCTTTCATTTGCGTGCTATTTCGTATCTTTTGTTTTACTTATCAGTTACATTTGTCAATGTGTGCAATTTGGAATAGCTCGGAACGGATTTAAATCGTAATTTCTATGAACGTAACATATCTATAGTTCTATAATATCATTGGATTAGACTAAATTATTTTCCGAGATGGACTACGTCCATTCAGTATTAGAAATAATATCACAAATAAAAACTATTTAGAAATAGAAGATAAACATTGCATATTCATATAATATGTTTTTAAGATTTAGTATTACTAAAACTATGTAAATATTCATAAGATGAATTATACATTGAAGCAAATTATTTTTTATTGCTTTATAAATGACGTTTACACAAAGATGCCACTAATATGAGTGTTTTTTTTTAATAAATCCATTGTTCGAGGTTTAATTCTTATATAGATATATAGCACATGGATTTTTTTTAATATCTCGAGTGTTACCAAGCTCTAACATTGGCAGCATCTTAATATAAATAAATAAATTATACCAATACAATCGGTTTTTGCGAAAGACATAGTTTTAATTAACAGCGTGTATTAGTGGAATAATCTTAATAAATTACTTTTAAATAACTTTTAATATTAAAGTTTTAAAATATCTATTAGACATTTATTTAATGTTACAACAATTAAAAGTTACGTTAGTGAACAGCATTTTGTGCGAAAGCATCGTCTGTGCTCCACAACGCTATTTACACTATTTAACGAGAACTACCTTCAGCTGTCCTGAACACTTTCTTAGTATGTCTGAACATTTTGCGATTCCTAAATTATAATACATTCAAGCGACATTCTGTAGCCACTAACATTCGTAAGGTATTTTTTAACCGACGAAAAATACGGAGGAGGATCTCTATTCGACCGTGTAATTTTGAGGTATACAAGATGTAAATGATATTGTGACGAAGCAGCTTTCCAGTGATTCAGTCACGATTTCTTAGGCCCAAAAAATCCGGGAAATTGAGGATAATAGTAGAGTATCGTTACCTGAAA
Source organism: Hypena proboscidalis (assembly GCA_905147285.1). Classification (NCBI taxonomy): domain Eukaryota; kingdom Metazoa; phylum Arthropoda; class Insecta; order Lepidoptera; family Erebidae; genus Hypena; species Hypena proboscidalis. The sequence goes on from LR990148.1 coordinate 13,820,133, forward strand.
CTATCCCAATACATTTGCGATTTCCCGGTCAACTTTAAGATTTTCCGCTGAAAATTTTCTTGTCCGCAGATTTTTCCTATATTTTTTTTTACACAAAAAGTGTTTTCGCAAGCTTATTCTCAGACATTTGCCGTTTTTTACGTCAATTTGTGGTAATTTCCGGTGAAAATTTTTTGCTTCTTGGGTTCCAAAATCATGTACTATAATTACTTAAAAGCGGCTTCGTAACGATATAATTTACACCCTGTATGATAATTACCTTCATATTTTCTGAGATTTATGAATAAGGAATATCGCTTAAACAAAATAGTTGTATAATTACAATATTAATATTCTTTACAACACGATATTACAAAGCATGCAATAACTAAATCAGTGCTCAATGCAAACTAATTAATTGCTTAAAAGTATTCATAGATATTCTAGCTTTTCTATTGCGATGATTTTTGTCATACATTTTGCCATAAAATACTTACTTAGTATATGAAAGATATAGTGAAAACTAACATCGATGCATTCTTGAATCATAAGACAATAGCGATATATAAAAAACTTAGTATTTTGTATTCCAAATACGTCGTTATAATGCATTAGGCCAAGACAAATATAGTAAAATATTCTGAGTCGCGTACTTATGTATATAATAATTAAAACATTTTAAAAATATTTTGCATAAAAAAGGAACGTTAATACATTATAGGAAACATAATTATTGAATAATGTTAAATCATTATTTTTCAGTATCTGTCATTGTGTTGAATTCGAAATCATAACCATACATTTCTTTTATCTGAGCAAAATTATGACTTTTTTTTGATAGCGCATACCAACATAACAAAACATTCAACTGTTTTGACAGTATTGCCAGCAACAAAATTAATAAATAGAGATACAATCTGGGTTTGTGTAGATGCCAAAAACGTTCAGTTCGTAAAGACTGGCCATGGTGATGAAGAGAATGTACCATATCATTAGTACTACGCCATATTTTCTGTCTAGTTTCCAGCCATTAGCGTGTGTGGCCAACACCAGGAAGATTACAGTGGAGAATAAGGAAAGTGTTGAGTAGATCAAACCTAGAAGCAAAGACACACATTAACAATAATAGACAATAGACAGATATTTATTTTTCTCACCACAATTCACAAGATACAGTAATTTATTATTGCTTATATACATATTGTTTGTTTAATATTTAATAGAAACGAAGCGAACAAAGGTGGAGTCAACCTAAGTATATAAGATGGTAAGTGGCAACTACAGTCCATGAACATTCACAATCCTCAAAAAATTAAGCTAGTAGATGCACCGTTTCATTTGACTTAAAAAATTTGAAGGTCAAATCTCAACACCAAACCGGAACACAGACAAACATTCACTAATTTTCATGCATATCGGATCATCATCTTAGCGACATCTGATGTCTGAGTTTGACTTTCAACCAGTCAGAGCCACCCATTTTGGCTCAATACTCTCAGTGACATCTCGTGGCAGTAGTCTCGTTCATTGGTGGAAAGAGCTTTTCCTGTATCGAACTTGCTTGCAAGGGCTCTATCACCATCAGAATACGCAAAAGGTCATTAAAATAAAAGATATGGAGGATGGATTTGCCCAAGCGTGAATAAGGCTGCCATCTTAAAAAAAATACTATACCTTTATGGTAGACGTTGACATGGCTGCCGGGGTGGATGATAGCGGTTTGGATGAACCATGGCAGCCCCAGGCATACCAGGATGTCGAACACGTTGGAACCGACAGCGTTGGATACCGCCATGTCTCCGTATCTAAAAGCAGTATTAATATATCAGGAATATTTAGCACTTATTTAATACAACGCGAATTATCATTACCATTTACCCGTTTACATCCGAGAGAGGGAGGAATAATATTATTAAACCATGTAAATTAAACGTTGAACGCATTTTCACCAAATTGCAGGTACTTTTATCAAAAATAAAGGATTAAAATATTTAGTTGTAAAAACACTGTTTACTGAAAATTTCCCTTCTAAAAGATGGCGTTTTTTCTATATTCCAATTTGCCTAGCCTTGAATAGAATACACACCCTTCCTTGATAACAGCGAGCGATGACAGAGCGTCAGGGACCGACACGCCTGCTGCCACAAACGTCAGACCCATCACAGTGTCAGGAATACCCAGCGTGTATCCTGCAGGGAGACAATGGTCAATATTAATAATTTGGATTTCGAAATTTGGTAGAAGGCCAGAAGCTGTTACACTATCCAATGGCCCCAATGAAACGGCTAAATACACACCATTAAAAGCACACCCAGTCTCAGAAAAATCTTTGCGGATCACACAAAGACAACTATTTGACAAAAAAAAATATATAACCTATATTACAGCATCTAAAATACTTATTTCAATCATGATTTTTTATTATTAATCGTCAAGGGAGATTTTAAGAAAATTTGTGTTTTTAAGAAAATGTCAAGAAAATTTAGTCGATATAATACCGCGAGAGTTATACTCACCGATGATAGTGATCATCCACACCATGAAGTAGGAGTAGAAGGAGATCCACAACATGCTGATGATGAAGGTCACGGGGTACCAACGGCCGCGGCAATCAGGCATGGTGTGACGGCATGACCAGTGGATGGGGAAGGCCACGTACCAGCAGATCAGCTGGAAGTGATCTGATGAAAGTGAAGTAAATGTTAGCCGAACATTTTCCAAAAAGTTTTGAGCTCATGGTAGTTTCAGTTTTCTTTTAGGGTACTTAACCCGAATGAATTAAAACTAGTGTGCGATATTATTTAGTTATATAAAAGTGACTTATGTAGTTGCAGTATGCGCCTATGGTTTACATTTTATGATTTGACTGAAAAAAACGCCAGTTTGTTTTAAGGTCACGCTTGGTAAGTCTGCGATATTATAGTAAAGTCGTTGAGAACTGAGGAGTCATGTCATAAATCATTTCCCTATGTCTATCTTGCTGGCAGTTACGTGTCTTATGGAGCCGCATAGTTAAGGGTGTTTTATATCAGTTATAATATTAGTCTCTACATGGTCATCAGCTAACTTCTGTGTTCCGTAAGCACCTTTGGCCATATTTCATTTTGCACAAAACTGACTTGTCATGTTTCTTTGATTTCATTCTGCAAGTGATTGACTTCGGTTGCTTACTATAAATTATGAGCTTCATCTGCCAGCCTTACTTTGAAATCAGCACATAGAGGAATAGCCATATAATCAAGCTAATGACTACTCTTTAGATAGGTAAAGTAAAAAATTCGTGGTGATGCAAAACGACTTACTCGCTCCAATAGGCTTGACAAGAGGATTGACGGCAGTCTCCGGGTTGTACTCCTTAGCTTTGTAATAGGCGGGGGCTGCGGGTGCCGGGGGTTGTGCTTGTTGTTCGCCCTGAGGCTGTTGTTGTTGCTGGTCCTGTTGTTGGTGTTGTTGTTGTTGGGGAGGCTGGGCTGGGGGACCGTTGTAGCTGGGCGCTGCTGCCTGTAAAGTAATGTTTGCTTAGACTAGTAGATGAATTTTATTAAAGACAGTAAGATGAAAGCCAGTAAGAAGAAGCTGTTATAGCAATAAAGAATGTAAGGTGAACATACTCCGCCATCCCAGGCACTGTTGGCGTCCCAAGCACTGCTGGGATCCCAGGCGGGGGTGGGGTCTGCGTTGTACGCTGCGTTGTCGTACGCGCCTTGAGGGTTATATGCTGCTAAAGTAATAAAAAACAATTTGTTCATTTCAACAACATAACAAAGAACTATAGTCGAATGGTAAAGGCATAAATATCCATAACATTTTTCATTTTTTTTTTAAATTCACCTCTTCAAAGTTGGATCTACTTAAATGAGGGCAATCGCGTATGAATTTCCCGAAATGTCAAATGTCACTATTTTCGGGTTGGCTATCATTGGCGGCGGCGTTGGCGGTCATTCAGTCTACAAGTTCCTATAGAGGCACAGTTCTTTACCGCTGATGTGCACGTATGAGATCAATTGAGACAGACGATATTATATGCCCTCACTTCAAAATTGGAACAAAACTTCTAAATAATTTTTGTCCCTGAATGTTTGCCTTCAAAACGCCCTAAAGAACAGTGCCCCTATAAAAACGTATAAACTCAATGGTTGGGCTAAAACAATGTCTGCCAACAAACTTTGACAGACCTTAATCCACAGCGGCACCATCTTATGAAACAAAATACAATAGCCCTCATTAGTGTCCCTCATTAGTGCCCTGATTCAGTGCATTTAACTTACGGGATTCCTGCAGGGGAGTCTCCTTAGTCTGTCCCTCCATTTGAGCGTAGGTGCTGTCACCGTTCTGAGGAGCTGGGGGTTGACCTCCAGTACTCCTGGAAATTCAACCATTTATATAAATTTTCCGTCCTGAACGCGATGCTCGATCTTTTCTTCGTTTTTATGGCGAAATAGATTGGAATTTAACAAACTATAATAGATACTCTCCATGTTTTATTCTGGGCCATTTTAATATGCCTCAATGCTATTCAGCTATGGTATGCTAGGTTGGCAGCTGCAGACACTACCTGAACAAATTGAGAACAGTCCATCACAGATACAGTGTGATTGCGGTCTTCTTCTTTTTCCAGTCAAATGGTACAAAGAGTGTTATATATAATAAATCTCGCCTAAAACGTGGCCACGTTAATTGCGGTCTCTGTAGCGCCATAAGACTTTGACAGACAATAAGACATTGTCTGTTGCAGCAAACTATATCACCCTGACAACTGCTCCGTAGATAATCTGAACGAGGACACACATAGCACCGGTAACGTGGTTACTTATTGAGCGAGCATTATTTAAATACTTTATCCATTGATTCGATAAGAAGTTAAATTGCTAACCAGTAAGTGACCAAAGCATCAGTGACCAAACAAGTCTTACTTTTGAGTGACCATCTTACCTGTAAGTGACTAGAGCGGCCTGTTCTTCTCTCGTGGGTAGCTTGAAGGGCAAGGGAATAGTCATTGCCCAGCGTTCCAAGGTGCTATTAAATCGTAGGGCCACGCAGTACACCCCGTACATTATCAGCATGAATAGGGCTTCGGGCCTGAAGAAACATAGGGAAACGTTTTAGTATTGATATTTTTAGGACTATGAGAGCAAGAAAAGGGCGTTGACTTTAGACTTAATAGATTTTTTGAAATAGCTTGTTTCTAATTGACTTCTCTGTAAAATATGCCAGGCGTTACTATGCTCAGTTTATACATGTTTTTCGGGCAGTTCCATGTCTACTGGATTATCTTTAAGATCAAATCTTGAAATGAGAAGTTTTCCTTCATTTTACGTACCAAGACACGATAGCATTTGCGATGGTGCATAGCATAACGAGGATGGAGATAGCATAGAAGAAGCAGTCTCTGCAAAGCGGCCACCAGTTCAAATGAGAGACGGTGCCGGCGCAGAGGGCGCAGACCGAGATCACGAACATTATGTTGAATACTGCTGAGCCGATCACCCCGGAAACACCTGCAAAGAAGTAAGGAGTTAGATGATGATTAAGGGAAGGTAGGTTAGAAATTAAGAAAGCAAGCAGCGATAGCCGAGTGGGAGACGTTAATCGTTAAAATTCTTCTTTTCGAAGATATGTGTGTATTTATTATATATAAATTGTCGCTTGCTAACGGTAAAGGAAACATCGTGAGGAAACCTGCATGCCTGAGAGTGCCTAAAAAGTGTTTGAAGGAGTGTGAAGTATACCAATCCGCACTTGGTCAGCTTAGTGGACTAACCCGTTTGAGTAGAGGCCCGAGCACAGCAGTGGGACATGGATTAGATACAGGTCTGCTATTATTATTATATATTATATAGACATAATATTAAAGTATTTTTTTAAACTAATAAACAGATTCCGTATACCTCTATCTAGGTATTTAGTATCTTTCATCTGGTATTTATGGGTTTCATGTATGATGTGATGAGTGTTCTACCATCTACCGCGTTTGCTTGTATGCAGCTATAAATACAAATACTTTATTTTCGAGTGGATAAATAAGTATATGTTTTATTTATTCCATACCAATATCATCTTGCGCGCAGAAGACACCAATAACAACAGTAGCCAGTTCAGGTGCAGAGCTGCCAGCTGCCATGAATGTGGCACCAGCAACGTCAGGGGCCAGTTTCAGTTCTGGAAAACGAAATAATCGAAAGTGAATTCATTTTGAGAAGGTGTAAAGTATAAACCATAGACTAGACATAAACATAGATTGATAAGCAATACTGTTATAATATCCAGTATCACAATATTAATTTAATAACATAAACAACATTTGCGTTTCTTGTCGGCTTATTTGACAGAGCTGTGATTTAGAAAATTATTTTTGAATGGTCTCAGCTTTATGGCTGCATCTTTCCAGAAAAAAAACCAGTTTAACGCCAAAGATACTTCGGGTATTTATCTGATTAGGCTTTTTTAAGATCGAGTTAATATATAATAAGCTAAATTTACCTTCACAAATCCTGTCGAGACTGGAGACGAAGTATTCATCGCAAACAATGGCCAGTCCGATGAACGTGAACACGCACACAAGGATGTGGATGATGAGGCCGCCATGCTTGCGAGCTGTCTGGCCCAACAGAGGTTTTGGGAACTGGAATAAAGGAGAACATGTAAAGAATTTTACATCAAAAATAAGTTGGCTGTATCCGGCCATGTTGGTGGTTTAAATGGGTTACTCAAACACCTGACGAAAAGGCAATCTAGGAGACAAGTCGAATTGAGCCTTTTTATATTGAACGCGGCAGTGACCACTAGATTGCCTCTGCGGCAGGTGTGTTAGTAGCCTATCTTAGCAAGATGATCACTTCAGACTCGTCCTCGACAAAAGCAGAAGCTTCTTTTCTCTCTCTTTCTTTACGATGTCAATATAAATTATTCTATAACTAGCTTCCGCCCGCGGCTCCGCCCGCGTGGTATGTCAATTAAAAGTAGCCTATATGTTAATCCAGACTATAAGCTACATGTGTGCAAAATTTCATCGAAATCGACCCGGTAGTTTTGGCGTGAAAGAGTAACAAACATCCATACATCCATACTTACAAACTTTCGCCTTTATAATATTAGTAAGGATATATCGAAAGGCGAAATCTTTACATGTAATAAGACTGTTGAGGGTCCAATTCTGTACATTAAAGATATAAAAGAGAAGAGAGCATTTCTTGCCTAGACACAATCTTATGTCGCTCAGCGTCCCTTTTACCTGTCCCAATATAAACCTAGCAGTGAACAATACCTGTTCAATAGCGGGTGGCGAGCAGTTCACCCTGAGAGGCTTCACGGTGGGGATCGAAGACCAGCCACTCCTCTCCTTCTCTCGAGCCTCTTCCGTCTCCTTGTCCTGTTGGTCAACAAAATCTTTGTTAACATAAAGCGTGGTCTAAGCATGAGCATATTTTACAGGGCCAGCTTTTTGTGGTTGAAGGTTACCCAATTATTGAGGGTAGCTCGTTCTGTCTAAATTTTATTGATAGAAATATGTGCATGTGTGTAGTCCTGTTTAAAAATTTTATTCTAGTATTACAAAACAATGAACATGAATCAAATTGGTATGGTTAAGTCGGTTTAGCCCAAAGTCAGTTAGTCAGATAGCGATTAAATGATCTGCATTGGAGGGTATACATTTAAAAATGAGATTTAAAATAATTCGGCTCCACAAAAAGCTATACATTTCTAGTATAAGATGGTCTCGTATTGTATAAGCTTCCCACGTAATGTAAGACTAGCTTATACCCACTTAAAATGTATAGCTTGAACTTGAAGAGGTAAATAAATTTATTACGATCGATTGAGCAGTACGACATTTTTTTATGTTTATAACTAGTAAAAAAATCCTATTTGTAAAATAGAAAGATTTCGGATTTACAGTATGAAAAGGAATGTAGGAGGGTCGTTAGTGCTGTGTAAACTTTCTCACGTATTTCGAAACTCGATCAAACGTTCAAAGAAAAAATAGATACCTACTTTTACAAACCATTACAAGTTTCCTATCGATCCCGATCTTTTCTCTGGAGCACCTGCCGCAAGCCAAGCTCGTCAAAACTTTTAATTATGTTTTATGTTTGACTTTGAACAAGATGGCGGCTAATACAGCCCCGAGGGAGGAAAAGACTTGCTATTAAAGCTCTATAATTATTTTGTTATTTATCTTTTCTAGGATGTTGGAGGCGAGGATTGATAGATAAAACGTTACGTTGCCAACTTTAACTAGAAATAGAAGTCATAGTTGCAAAAATTTCGGCGCCAATCGCAATTTATCATTTACTGAAGTTGTGTTTTGGGATCCACGCATTTTTATTTCTTTTTAACTGGAAGCCCATTGGCTGCAATTTGTGCTGCAGCTATTAAGCCATAAATGTATAAATGTCAAATAAATGTATATTTACTAAGAAACAGTTAAAAAAAATATGGGACCGGCAAGATTTAAGCTTTGCATACTGGGCAGCCGGTTTAAGCTCTAAGCTACGGTTGCCTCTAGGGGCCTGGCAAAACGCTGCCCGGTTTGCAGAGGTCACAGGTTATTAAATTTAATATTGCACGTTTCTGCTAGCTGGCAAAGTTGATCTATCATGGCAATTGACTGTTTCATGAAATTATAAAAAAGTTAAAATCTGGTAAATATGGTATGGAATAAATCGAAGGTCTAGGCCTTAGTGAAATTGGCAGCAGAAGGTTATTCGAGCAATCGACCTTTCATTTCCAGCTTCAAAGCCGCCAAGATCTATGTATACCTCTACATATCCTGCGTCCTTCTGCGTTTTTTTATCCGGTTCCTCCTCATCCTCTATGCCTTTGATCTTCTTCTTATCGCCTTCTGCGGCAGTTTCTTCTTCTTTCTCTGTTAGAGGCGTTGCTGGTAGTGGGAATTCTTCTGCAATGAAGATTAAATGGGCATTAGAAGCATCGATATGTATTAATTATTACTACCGTTTGAGCGCGGCTCCGACCGCGTGGTACGCGGATAATAAATAGCCTATATTATTTCTGGAGTCTTGATCTATCTTTACACCAATTTGCATTAAGAAGGGTCAAGTAGAATCAAGGCAGCGATAGCCGAGTGGGAGACTTTTGGATTGCGAAGTCAAAGGTCTCGGGTTCGAACCCACGGCACACACCTCTGTCAATAAATCGTTAAGATTCGTATTTTCGAAGATATGTGTGTATTTATCATGTTAATTATCGCTTGCTAACGGTGAAGGAAAACATCGTGAGGAAACCTCCATGCCTGATAGTGCCTAAAAAGTGCTCGAGGGTGTGTGAAGTCTGCCAATCCGCACTTGGCCAGCGTGGTGGACTATGGCCTAACCCTTCTCATCATGAGAAGAGGCCCGAACCCAGCAGTGGGACATGTATTAGATACAGGACTGCTTTTATTAAGTAGAATCAAAAATTTTCGGGTACAAACAAACTTTTCAAAATTATATTGGCACACGATGACCGAGCATAGTTCCACTTTTAAAATTGATCGAGCGTCACAATTACTACAAACGCTTCGCCATACAAATTTTCATCACATTCACCTTGTAAGAGACCGAATTTTCAAAAATCCTTGCCTATTGCACGATAAAATCCTGTGAGGAATACGCCTTTCAAATTTTAAGTCTATACGACCAGCGATTTGGGCTTTGCGTTGAATTTAAGTCAGTCGGTTAGTCAGGACGCTGACTTTTATATACTCGTATATATCGAATAGAATATATTATTTTTATCGTCAATAAATTCTATTAAAAACTACTCGTCAGAAAGCTTCCTGAGGCATGCAATTGGATACTAATTGACCTGATTAGTTCTGGATTTTATTTTTTATTTCATTTTTATAATCGACGCTTAGAGCAAATGAGCGTGTATTCCACAAGTGGTTTTTATTTGTAGAATATAAAAAAAAACTACGATGTTTTGTTTTACCGAGGGGCTTTGTTATTAAACCTAGTATGCTAGTATTATCTACTTGAATAGTAGTTTCAGGGCAAAATTTAGCTGCTCCATTAACTAGGTAACATACGTACGTATAGTAGTTACAGTAGTGCTAATTAATGTATCAGGTAAGTTGGTGATGATCTTTGAGTTTATCTTTTATTTATTGATCTAGACACGTTGCGCGTATCATTCATCTTGGAAAATGGGGTAATATTCGATTCTGTGAAAAAAATCTCGTACAAAATGTTAAACAAAACCTGATGATGCGTCGTCTACGAGCTCCAAACGGTCGAATATCACACGATATGTCGACCTGCAATCGGTAGGTATTTCCACGTTTACATTTACTCGACACCGCCATACTGTACGGGACATTTATTTGTCTCTAATAACTTTTGTAATGAGTTTTTACTATTACAACCGTCTATCTATTTGGTAAATACACGCAATACAAATACAATTATGTAATCTTGTCATAATTTCTCTGAATTAAAAACCAACCCACCTTTTGGCAGATTACTAATCGATACTTCGATCTTCGGGGTACTCTTCTCAATGGTCTCAAGTATTTCGGCCGGGATGTCCAAGGGTCCGGAAGCATTGGAGGGGCTGAAGACAGCTTGGAACACGGAGTACGCAATGAAAAACACCGACACTGTCAGCCAGCGATGCCGGCGAGGCCGCGGCATCCCCCCCTGAATCCAAGAAAAAAAAACAAATTAGTTGTTTTGTATTTGAAAAGCATATGTAGCAGGGGCAGCTTGAATTCCACATTTTCGCTTCTACTACTTCTCAGTCTAGGTATTGGTAGGGCTTATAGATTTCCTTCGCGCCCTAGACATGACATGTGCTTAAATTGCCAAGAATAAATAGTCCTCCGGGCGTGTTGGGTAGAACAGTTTCTATAGGCCATGAGCATCGGAAATTGAATGCAGACCCGTCGCCATATCATAATATTGTTTTGAATGTACGACCGTAGCTTACCAAGCCATAAGAAGTGAATCAGCTAACGCGTAGTATACAACGTGGCCCGATCTATATATACTACTGTGTTGGTGGAATTTTACAAGTAGATACTGACCTAAGTTATATATATGTATAGCACATAAAGAGTTTAGTTTATCGAGCTTAGTTCTTTCCAACGTTCTACGTGGAAGAATGGGGCGAAGAAGAGGGACGGGTTTTGACGGGATCTGATCCCGTAAAAACCCGTCCCTCAACAAACTCAAGTCTTCAGCCGTAAGTCTAGTTTCTCTCAGGCTATATTAGTGAGTTTTACAGAGAACAATGTAGTCGCAAGCTTCATAACCCACCATGTGCTCGCACAGTAGCCAAAACTGTCCTAACATTGTAATATTTGCCAGAGTAGTGCAGATTTTAGACTGAAATTAAATATTCTATCCATGGAGTTGGCAAATATTGATTACAACGTTTTTCTCTCAATATTTTCATTTCCTTTTACAACACGAATATTTGACAAGTTTGTCATTCCGCGTAAGCTCTTTGACATGTATATTTTTTTAAATAATGGTATTGATTTTTTTTGTTCAGCCATAATAAAATCTCTTTGATATAATTGTTTTCTTCTTTTTGAAACTACAAAACGTAGGCCGGGCACTTGTCTTGTCTGTGCGTTCACTTTTTTAGCAAAGTAGGCTACTTAGTGGCTCGGAGTAGTAGGTACTTTGAAATAGTAAAATTGCTATTTACTAACTATTGCTATTGAAAAATATCCTCAGGCCGCGGTTCCACCAGGTTGATTAAAAGTTGCTCTTTAGGCTTTCATATCTCTTTAAATTTTCGATTTTTTTTTTTTAGTTTTAAAAGCGTAACAGACATAATATTAGTAAATACAACTAGAATTTTGGTTTACTCTCGAGTTAAATTCAAAACTCAGGATCATTCGAGCTCAAGTCTTACCCCCCCCCCAAATTATTAGTTGACTTATGGCTTTCTTTACGGTTTTAAAGACATATCTTATGGTTTACACTATATTCTTTGATTTCAAAGCTAAAATAGAGCAAACTCTAAGCCCAACACTAGAGGCGATATTTTAGTTCAGATTGAACACGCAAAGAAAATAAGGGAACGTGATAAAACAGATTTTCCCTGAGTGATAAATTCAGGTCCAATTCCGAGGAAAAGGGAAAGTACCTACCTGTTTTTTTACGTGCGTCGGGTTTTGCGCGATCATCGAAGGGATTGGTTTTTTGGGAGTGAGTTAGGATCAGCTATAAATTCACCGATGAAGAGATAGATTGTGTATCTTAGGCATCTGTACTTTAAATTGTGGGTATTTTAGTTTTACGTAATGTTACTAGTTTTAAACTTTTCTAAAAGTCTTCGAACTACAAAGGTAATACGTAAATAGGTAGGTATAGGTGTTATAAGGTTAACTATCAATATAGAAATACAATTTTTCATTTTTTTTATTTCTGTACGCCAATTTCAGGATCTACTCATGTCCGATATAAAAAGAATTTTTTTTTTACAGTAGACTATTAATAGACAGAATTTCTATAGGTTTTTATTGTATCTAGGATACCTTATACTCGGATACTGATAAGGCAATTAATCAGTTTGGATAAAATAACGGTTTTAACTTGTGTTTTTTTTTTAAAGCTTATTAGTAATTTGCAATTACAAATCACTAGTATTCTTGTTACCCTCTCCAGCTAAGCTTAATTCGTTTGTGTTAGAAGGAAGTTCACGTCCATGGTGTACACCATGGATTCGAACCCACGACGTCTCGATCGTAAGACCGACGCCTTATCGATTGCGCCACGGCCGCTTCAATCTAAATATCTGTGCTAAGGTGTTTCATATTTTCCACCTCCAACGTCGGAATTATATCGATAAAAATATAATGGCATAAAAGACAGTAAATAAAAAATAACCGCCATAAAATTAAGGTTTATAGCGTAACAAATGATTGGTGTTTATTGATTTTATTCGAAACGCTTACGTTTTTATATGACGCGATATCTTGGATCCGGATGATGTCAAGTCACTCCCGATCGGCCGACTGCTCCAATTTATGAAGGCTATTGGCCTAAAGGAGAGTCTATAATGAGGCTACAATCACAATAGACCCACGGAGGTCGACATGAACACCCAAAGCCTCGTCCCAACAATAATAATAATAAATTCGTTGTTATAGAAAAAGATTTAGGTGAAACTCATCCCGGATTTTTTGATTTCAAGGAACCGTGCGTATTGTTTCGTAAGTACTTTGGGTATTTCTTATTATTTATTTTTATAGCATTGAGCATGCTTAGCAAATTATACTAAGAGACAGTTGAAAAAGTAATGATCCTAAATTTCTTAACTGTATGTTACGTCATTTCGTGACGTCACTCACGTTCATCCATTTGTTCCTATCTTAAGTAGGATCAATAAGAAGTTGAAATATCGTACGCGTTCATTCATAAAACATTTGTGCTGAATGTAACTTCGCCATGTTGGTTTGTATCCTACTTAAGATCAAATGGATAAACTTAATGTCGTGAAATGACGTAACATTCAGTTAGGAAATTTAAGGTCTTCGCAAGAAGCGACCGTAGCTGGTTAGTTAAAGCGGCTGCCCGGTGCGCAGAAGGTCGCAGGTTCAAATTCTGCCGATCCCATAAATTTTCAACTGTTTACTTAGGAATCAAGTATCTTTGAATTGGCAACAAATACTACAAGAAGCAACTATGGACTAGTTTAATCTTTTATTTAAAAAATAATTTAAGGAAAACTGAGGCACTGCGGTGTGTAATTCTTATAAACTTCTTTTGGTGTAGTTCGCTGCTAAGGATTTTAAATCAATAATGAACTTCATGCAGCGGGTATGGCAAACATCCACTTTTTGCCATACCCGATGCACGCACCGTGGCTCATGCCAACTCTCCGCTCATACGTTCCTTAACACTGTTCAATAACCTTATGACATCAAAATCGGAATGTGATCTATTTGCTTCGACTTGGATAGATATAAGTACGTAGCGAAATTTTGTCTTTTTGTGAAACCTTAGATATTTTTGTTAATAATTGTATTGTTTTTGTTTGTACTTTATTCTATCAAATTATTGTCAAATATTATTTTATGTTTTTTTTTTCTATGTATAACGTCTTGGTCTTGAACTGTAATGTTGTACATACGTTTAAGTAAATAAATAAATGAAATAAATAATGAATCAAGCTTACTTATATTATAAATGCGAAAGTTTGTGAGTATGAATGAATGAATGAATGTATGGAATTCTTATTGCTTATTTTTATAGCGTTTAGCTCACGAAATGACGTCAGGCAATTTACAATAGCAGCACGGAGTTGGATTTGTACCCGGTGGATGGTGATAGGCTCAACCCCTATCCCATGGGACTTAAACATAACAGGTGAAATGTAGGTGATGTTCACCTCTTCCATACTCTTCTGGCTAATATAGGCGTGATGATATGTAATGTTTATTAAGAAAAATAATTAAAAAATCGTTTAATTATTCTAGACTCATAAAAAATGTGCTTTTTATTTTTAGGTTTAAACTTAGCTCCAAATATGAACACAATATTTCATTGTTCTCTCTTTAATATCTCTACTACTTAACAGGAAATAAATACAATTTTCTTTCATTCAGAACATTAACCTATTCATTACGTTTTTCGTGAAAACACGGGTCCACCCTACTTACCTTTGTATAAATTATAATTAAAAACAATCCCATTCAAAGAATAAAAAGCAATTACAAGTAAATCTCTAAGGAAATCTAAACAAGAAATGGATAATTATTGTTAAATGACATGATGCGATTAAAATTCGTACTGGCAAAAGTCGGGCGTTTATCAGACAAGTCTTGGTAAGACAGTGATTTATGGTTCGAAACTCTGCGTCATTACAAAGTTGAACATACTTTATGGTTGGTTCTATTGGCGTGGCTATATTTTTTTACCTAAACAGCTGCTCGAACAGGTTCTTTGTTTTGTGAAATAGTCAGAAAACCCGGATTTAGTTCGAGTTATTTTTCTCACGTCAGAAGTAGCATCTAACAATAAGAAATTGCCATCAAGAGATCGCACTAAATTAAATATAAATGCTATGTCTACTACCCTAAATAGGAGAAATAGTAGCTGTATGTGTGTACAAATATATAACAAGATACCAAAATATATAAGAGAATTTCCCTTTCATAAATATATACGACAATTAAAAAAATGGTTAATCGAACATTGCTTTTACACATTAGCCGAATTTATGTCATTCGATACCAGAGATAATGAATTGTGTAATAGAGTGGAACTATTTGTTATGCAATGCAATAAGTGTATTATTAAACAGTTTATTAAAAATCTGAGTTTCGATAACACTGAACAACTATTTAAATTTTTTGCTTAGTATTACACACCAGGCTGCCGCAATTCCATAAACTCTTTCTCATGCGCACAAACGCTCACACACTACACAGACACACACATCCATACAACGCACGCACACATGCACGCACACACGGACGCGCACACACACACACACCCAAACATACAAAATCGAGTCTTGCTCACTGTTTTCGAAAAGTCGAGTTGCTGCTGAAGGGAAAAGTTGTTTGTGCGACACAAGATCAAGGTTCGTGATTTTGAGTCTCTCCCCACACTAGATTCTAAGCTAGAATCACGAGCATAGCGATTCTACTATATAAACCCGGCATCGTCCTACGCTGTCCTACTTTACTAACCTTTGTATAAACATAATTAAAAAAACCATTCAAATATTAAAAAGCAATCACAAACGACATTTCAAGGAAATCTCAATATTAATTACGAGGAAAGCTTGCTTTCCTCTCTTGCTTCACAAATGAAACTTTTCTATGCATGATATGTACTCTGTATTTATAACATTAATACATGTCCCACTGCTGGGCTCCGTCATCTTATCGTGATCAGAAGAGATAAGTCATAGTCCACCAAGCTGGCTACGTTCAGGTTGAAAAGCTTCGCATACCCTCGAGTTCTTTTTGGGCACTCTCAGGTAAACAGGTGTCCTCACGATATTTTCTTTCACCGTAGTGAGTGATGCTTATGAGCGTGTATTCCTTTTCAAAACGTAACTGTCAATTTTTGTAGTGTTTTGGGAATATTTCGTAAAAACTGAATGAAAGTATGATTTTATTCAACTAACTTTTTAGAATGCAAGTTTTGAAAGGTAAATATAACAATTTAATTCGTAAATACAGCATAATTTTGTAATTTATTAACTTAACAGTTAATACTCTTTCAACTGATAAAATAGAAAAGTATGCTTTAGTTATTAAATGTAATTGTCATATTTACCTTTTAAAGCCCACATTCTAAAAAGTTAGTTGAATAAAATCATACTTTCATTCAGTTTTTACGAAATATTCCCGAAACACTACAAAAATTGACAGTTACATTTTGAAAAGGAATACACGCTCAGTATTTGTACGTTCAAAAGCTAGCAAGCGCCGAGAGCAGAGGGGACACGGTTGGCGTAGTAGTTTAAGCGGTCGCCTAGGTGCTTTCAACAGCGCTGGTGTTGTGGGTTCGATCCCCACGTGGGACGAATCTTTGTGTGATCCGCAAACATTGGAGTGGGTGTGCCCTGTGTGTGAAATGTATGTTTGTGAACACCCCTGCGACACAGAGGAGTTATTCCTAGTGCGGGAGTCGTACCTTTTGCAGGACAGGCCTCGCTTAAATAAGCTGGGTTTTTTCAGCAAAAAAATAAGGCCAAATCTAGGCCTCTATAACGGGAAGGACGAAGCTTGAGAATTTACTGATCCCTGTGGTAGTTATTTAGTCACGAGTTCTAGCACGTAGTAGAAGTCGTCTAAATTACTAAACAAACGCTTAACTGCCAATAAACTTACATGTATACACGGCTACAAGCTATACATTTCTAGTATAAGCTGGTCTCGTATTGCATGGGAAGCATATACAACGCGAGACTCTCTTACAATGGAAAGTATAGGTTGATGTGTAGCCGTCAGTACGTTGTGGTACACGTCTCGAGAGATAGATTAAACTCATTGCGGTGGTGTACACTGCGGGGCGTGGTTAAGTATACAGCTGTCGTAAAATACCTTCCGTTATTTGTATTAGAATAGTATTTAACCGTCTACGGCAATTGGGCAGGCAATTTTGGTGTAACCGGATAAGTGTGACCTGTTATTGTATACAATGCCTTGGGATTGTATATAAAATTTCGGCAATGATAATTGTAAAATGAATTTGAACACACATTTGTGGGAGCATGTCTCATTGGTTAAAAAAACACGGTGTGGTTAGCATATGCGCACTCTTATCGCAAAGTCTCGGGTTCGATTTCCAAGTCGTTCAAATGTGGCAATTCGCCGTTAGAAAATTCCAGTAGCAGCAGGGAGTTGGAATTGAAGCCAGTAAATGGCGATAGGCTCACTCTTATTATATGGGACCTAAACTAAATCCACCTCTGCCACACCGTTCCAATGTTATTTTATTATTTTATCTTTGATAACACAAAAATAGACACAGCTTCGTATTGTCATTCACATTCACATTATACCACGTCTACAGAGAAAATCAAACCACAAAGATTTGCTTTGAACTCCTAAAATCAAAGCAACGCAAACACTTTTACCCAACACACATTATAAATGCCGATCCCCAAGTGTACTCGAGTGCCGAAATCCGTCCAATACCGGCCGTACACAAATATGGAGCACAGTGCCACTTTTACACCCTATTTGCTTTTGTCGGGCGAATTGAACATTCAGATTTTGCTGGGCTCTTTTTTTGGTCGGACGTGTATTAAATTTTAGATGGAGTTTGAAGTGTTGGCTTGCCGGTGGTTTGATAAAAGTAAAAGAATTACTTTTCATATACGAGTTATACTTGTTCTATCAACATTTTGGTAACAAGTACTTAGTATACATTTAGATTAGCGGTGTTTCTAAGCAGCGATAGCCGGGTGGGAGACCGTAGGACTGCGAAGTTAAAGGTCTCGTCTTTTCAAAGATATATATGTGTGTATAGGTATTTATCATATAAATTATCGCTCGCTAACGGTGAAGGAAAACGTCGTGAGGAAACCTACATGCCTGAGAGTACCTAATAAGTGCTCGAAAGTGTGTACAGTCTACCAATCCGCACTTGGCCAGCGTGGTGGACTATGGCCTAACCCTTCTCATCATGAGTAGAGGCCCGAGCCCAGCAGTGGGACATGTATTAGATACAGGGCTGCTATTATTATTATTATTTATAGGTGTTTGTATGTATAGTAAGTATGTATTTACAAAAAATAAAGTATACTTATATGTATTAATATCAGTTATTATGGTACCCATAGTACAAGCTCTGCTTAGTTTTGGACTAGATGACGTAGTGTGAAAGTTGTGTGATATTTATTTATTTATCAATTTTCACAGCATCGTCGCCGCATCGTTTCCAAATACTTATTTTAACATACTGTCCTACTTTGGTCACGAAGAAGGGTGATGAGAGCCTTGAAAAGTTGATCATAGATGACAAACGGGCCCGGGGACAATCCTGACTAAATGGAATGGCTAAGTGAGAGGCCCATAATCAACAAACAAATTAAAAACATAGACGAGGTGCAAAAAGCGTGCTGTTATGTAGGAATAACCGTTATTCTTTGTCTATAAAATTAAAGGAATTCAAAAATTATTATCTTTACTGTATAAAAGTCGAAATTTTGAATTACGGGTATTTTTTAAATGCTTCTCAAATTTGGCCTAGAAAGTTTAATTTTCAAAAACAAAATAATTTAAACGTCTTTAGTCAAAATGATTTATATTGAAAAGTCACCTTTATTGTACATATTTGTATTAAAGTTTATAGTATTGCAAAACATAATGATTTTCTCATCCTGTGCGCTGTATAGTGAACCAACTTCAAACACTCCAAGTTCCGTCCTCGCGCCGCCAAACCCTTACATGTGATGTGTTTATGCGAACGAAACAAGTTTCTTGATTGCTCTGATGTGATATAATTTCGCCAAATGTATACCACATCACACACATGTGTACCTACATGTAAATCACTGTATAACATCAGCTTGCAGCTTTATATCGTTATTTATTGCTAATGGACTTATTTTTCTAAGAATTGGTCATTAATGGTCATACAGACAGAGTATTTACGCTCCTCTTCAATTGGTTGGCTCTTAAAGGAGCTTGTATGGAGTTGTCCTGTTTAGGACTATATTGTACCATTGTGGTGAAAGAATTAGTCACCTAGACTCTGCGTTACCGAAATCTAGGTGTCCAGGGTGCGCCTAGGGAAATCAGAGTTCACGTTTTTAGAGTTCTCGTTTACGTCGCTCGGGGAGGCTATTTTCTGCTCACCCTCGTACCATTTTTTTTTCCTATTTATACTACCATTATTAAACTATTATTAATAACCATTATTACAAAACATCACGCCTTTATTTCCCAGAAGGATATAGCTGAGGTGTATTTATTACATCCTCATTTCACATGGCAACGTTACGTTCAACCATTATAATAAACATTTATAACTACTTGGCAATCCCTAAGTTTGCTCAATAACACCCTCACTATAAATTATCTACGAAAAACAGAAGCCATACTACTGTATACTTAAAACCGCATCAAGTTTTAAATCTACCCTGGCTTAGTTTAATCCATCTATTCAGTTACACAGTCAGGGAAAGGTTTAGCCTTTCGTTTACTGTGTAACTGAATAGGCCTACAGCCTTCAACGCTTAGTATTTATGACTAATCTGTTATCTTTAGTATTTATTTCAATACATTTTTTTTAATAAATCCTACATTGTTTTTAATAATACCTAATAAAAAAGAAAAATATTATTAACAATATACACCGACGAAATAAATTAAATATGATATTTACAAAACTATACAGCATCAAAGAACTCCTCCGCATCGATGTCAAAAGGCTACATCGTGTCCAGAAGACTGACAGCATTGCCACGTTGTATGGCAATACTTATTCTTTGAGCCAAATAAAAACCAGCCCTCTGATCACGAGTCGTATCGATTAATCTTTTTGATATTTCTTTCAAAAGAAGGAAGAAGAGGAAACCTGCATGCCTGAGAGTGCCTAAAATGTACTCGAGGTCGTGTGAAGTCCACCAATCCGCACTTGGCCAGAGTGGTGAACTATGGCCTAACCCTTCTCATCATGAGAAGAGGCCCGAGCTGCTATTAAGTATTTTCACTAGTTCCTTGTTAGTAAGCGAATAAGTTATTATTTATAGAGAGTAAACCTGCTGTAATCCTTTTAGCTTTAGAATTTCCTCTTGTGTTAACAGATTTAAATACGGCGTAGTACGGTAAAAGCAGCGTTGTATGATTATAAAGTTGTTTATATGTGTGCGTGGATTAAATGCAATAGTGTGAGTGTTTGCGTGTTGGTTATTTTATGATGTATTTCATTGTATTAAATTTAAATGAGCTATTCGTGGCATGTGGTGCTATTTTTAAGTAAGTAAACAATGCTTATTTTAGACGCCTACGTAATTCATAACGTATGCAGTAGAAGTCGAAAAGGTTGCGATAAAAAAGGTCCCATTCTGAAAGAGCATACAGAAAATGTCGCCCGAGGTTTTTTCTTATCGTTGCATGAAAATAAAATAGAGAACTCAAGCAGGTTTTATACGACAATTTGAATATGTGTATTATGAATAGGCTTCTACGACTCCTTATAGTCAGCATCTTCTTCCTAGACTTTTCCTTTTAATTACATTGGGGTTGGCTGATAGTCCAACGGATTTAGCTGAATATCAGTATGTTACGTGGAGCGATTACCATCAGACCTCCACAACCCAGTACGAGGTAATACAAAAGTCTTTGTCAGACCAGTTGTCAGACTATTCAACTTCTTATTGATTATTTAGGTTCAAATCCTGCCGGTCCCATAATTTTTCAACTGTTTCTTAGTAAAATTTGCTAAGCATAGCTAAATGCTATAAAAATATTCAATAAGAAGATGATAAAAAAGTTTTATTACGAAATCTCGTAGTCTTCTACGAGACTTTTCGCCTACGCGTTTTGCTACGGCGTAACTCCGTAGGCTCTTTAAAAGATTATACGCAATAGATTTCTATCCAAGCAACATTTACTGTGGAAGTTTTCAGACTATAAAGTAAGGTTTATTGCAACAATTTGTTATTTAATGTTGCAGGCACTTGAGATAACGTTGAAAAGGAATCTATTCCACAACTTTGGAAACAAGATCGTTTTGAGAACAAATATAGCAAAGGGTTTCTTAAAAATGTCACAATACAATGTCTCAGGATAATACATACATACATACATTTGGATTTTTTACATTAGATAGAACGCCAGAAGCAATAACACTATCCAATGGTCCCATTGATAAGGCCAAATACACACAATCACTCACACAAGCACACCCAGTCTCAGAACGAAACTTTGCGAATCACACAAAGTTTTGTTCCCATGTGGGGATCGAACCCACAACACCTGTGCAGTGGAGAGCGGCGAGGCGACCACTTAAACCACTACACCACACGTGCAGACAGGATGATTTTACATTAGGTGCTAAAGGAAGCCCTCGCTGGTCTAGTGGATAGCGTATTCGGCCACTCACCGTGCGGCCTTCTAAGATGGCCAGAAGTGCTATTTGGGATGATTCCGTCTGAAACCATCAATAGCGGCACAGAGTCTGGAATTGTGCCTGTTGGATGGCGATAGGCTAAACCTCTATCACATGGATCCTAAACATACACACGTAGAGGTGTTGTGGGCAATACAGGAGTGTGTTATGTAGTATTTATAAATAACACAATTTGATGTCACAATTTAATGTATTGAGCCGTTTGGGGTTGAAAGTTTAGGGACATGGTCCGAGCGCTCGGCTGCTTCTGAAAGAAATATCAAAAAGATTAATCGATACGACTCGTGATCAGAGGGCTGGTTTTTATAGATATACTTGTAGCGAAACTTCAAAGAAATAACTGTGTGTTTTACAGTATTTGGCATATTTTAAATTGAAGTCAAATCGAAGTTATTTTAGAATTTAATTCATAAGTAAATTATCCATTCAATTTGTATTAGTACCAGTAGTAGTATGCATCTATAGTTGTTGTGCATGTACGTTATATAACATACCAACAGGTGGACAATTTATTTTTGTTCATTTGCCTTCTAAAAATAATCTCTAGTAATTTTTCTTAAGTACAAATACTGTGAATTAGTTATAGTGACAAATTTACTGAACAAAATGTGTGTCTCAAACATAATAACAACATTTTATTACTTTTACACACAATGAAAAATACGAAACAACCGGCCAAGTGCGAATCTATAAAAACGGCAATAATCATGTATGTTGAATGGAAACCTCCGTTAAATATATTTTTTAATTATTTTTCTAATTTCGTTTGTGGAAGGCATAAAATGTTTATTTTATTCGGTTTTTAGTATTTTTTGCTATAGCGGCAACAGTTATACTTCGTCTGTGATTTTTTTTCTGTCTAGCTATCACGGGTCATGACTTACAGTCTGGTGACCCTGGTGACAGACAGACAGACAGGTAGGCGAAGTCTTAGTACTAGGGTTCCGGAACCCTAAAAACACGTTTTAATACAAACTGGCTTTATGAGCTATTTGTTTGAAAAACCTGTTTGTTTCAGGAATATATTGTTACTTATCTCCAAGAAACGCCACTAATATTTTAACGTTTATTTGCTTTTAGATCATGAAAAATATGCCGAAAGAATGATTAGGATAAATAATTGCAATAATGTATAGGCGCGACCATTTTTTTAAGGTTTACACCGTAATAATATACTGGGCAGAAACCCCCGCCATAATAAACCATCTGTACTTCTATAGTGTGTCAACCCTTCCTATCTGTGTGCTGTGTTTCACTCGTTGACGTCACACACACACACACACACACACACACCGGAAGCGGCGACGATCAATACTGGTGACGCCTCGCATTGCACACAAACTCGTTCACTTCGATGCCAATAGAGTGAGTGGAAGAACGATTGGAATAGTTCATTCTTTGGAGTTATGAAATGTTGGAGAAGGATTAAAAGTTAGACGGTTGAAATGAAAAAATGTCGGGTTAGAAAGTCGGACTGGCACAGTTAGCCCGATTTCACCATTAACTTCTTTATCTACGATTTCATTAAACCTGTTTTTGCATCTCTCTCATTCAATCTTTGTACGGGAGATCAAATTGTTAGTGAAATTGGAGTCGTGGTATCTATTATTTCGAACAAAAGATTATTTGCGAGTTTGATGCCCGCTTAAGACAAATCTTTGTGTGCATGAACATGGGCGTTTGTCTTAGTCTGGGTGTTTCTATGTATCATAAGTATGTATTTACAAAAGAAAAGTATATGTATTAGTATCAGTTATTCTAGTACCAATAGTACAAGCTCTGCTTAGTTTGGAAGTAGATGGCGTTGTGTTGGGAAATATTTATTTATATGTATATTTATTTATTACATATTTTCGTTAAAACTTTTCCTATTCTTATTTTACATAATATATCATCACGGTAGAGGTGTACATCACCCACATTTCACCTGTTATGTTTAGGCCCCATGGGATAGCGGGTCCTATCGCCATCCACCGGTCACAATTCCAACTCCGCGCTGCTATTCTGAATTTCCTGACGACAAGTTCACAAATAACACTTTGGCCGACCCGGGATACGAACCCGAGATCTCCCGGTGAGCGGCATGCGCTAACCACTAGACCAACGAGGCAGTTATTCTTTTATTAATAAGTAAAATAAATAGTAGTGTTTGAATTGAAACCCAAATTAAATTGAAATGTAGGTACATAACATAAGCTTACGCAAGCTAACGCCAAAGAGTCTGTAGTACGTAATCAGTATTTTGGCGAAAAGGCCCTTCGAGTACAATGTGCCTCAATGTGGGACTCAATTTCAAAGAGATTTTGTATAGTACGTACAAAGTAAAGTAAATACGCAACAGATTACATTTTATAGATGTATCTGTATTTACTTTTTCTATGCGGGGTTTTTTTTCGAAATCTGAGATTAACTTTCTCTCTCTTTCTCTTGCTGGCCATTATTAATCTCATCTGGTGGTGGGGTCAGCCTGCCTCGTTTTCTGTCTCCACTTCGCTCTATCCTCGACATCTGTATCAGTAACATTGCATGCCAACTTGTCTCGTTCTACTATCTGAGACCATCTGGTCTTCGGCCTACCACGGGACCGTTGTCCGGGAACTGACAATTGTAGAGCCCTATTGCCAATATGGTCTGATGGTCTTCTTTTAACATGTCCATACCATCTCAGCCTACTCTCCTGAAGCTTATCGGCGATGTCACGTACACCAAGGCTACCTCGTACGTACTATCGAAAGCAGTTCCGCATGCCCACCTTTAAGACGGTAATCGCATAGCACCGCTCACGGCGTGTATACTCGATGCTAACGTTCTGACCAATGGGGAGCGCGAACGATATTCGAGTTGTATGCGTATAAATATCTATATGTATAATTGTTACACTCACACTAAGCGAGTGTGCGCTCGGTTAATTGTAGATGATTTTTAAATAAATGTAAATCCCATTCGCGTGAGCTCCTTGTTATGAATAGTGTTATTGCCAGCGAGAAACAATTTTGAACTTATTACTATCTTAAATGTTTAGATAAAAAAAATATATTGGTATTGCCAAATATATTCAAATGATTATTTGAACTTTCTGAAACAAATTTTATTTTTGATAAGAATTAATTTATTCAACAATTTATTTTAGTTTTATCTTTTTTTATTTATTAAAAATTTCTTAGTGACTAGATTATGTTAAAAGAAATAAATTGATAACTATCCTTGGGTTATTTTTGGGCTTCAATTGAAATAATATATTTTAACAGAGGCTGCTCAAGTCTTCGAACAAGTGTTAAGTTAATCTGTGAAGAAATCTTAAATGGAATGTATAAATAAATCTCTGATAAAACTGATTCCAACGGCGCGGGCGCATTGAATATCGTAATATCATCATTGTGTTAAAAGATGAATGGATTGATATGCAAGTATTTGTAAATAGGATTTTTATATTGATGCGTTTAATGGGGGTGAAATAACTGTCTTGATTGCTTATTATTTGTTAAATAAATTAAATGTGTTAAATTATATACTAGTAAATTCATTTTAAGTTAGTTAAAAGTAGATTTTATCACGGGATATTGTCGGCGATTTTGCCAATATTAAAAACCGAGTTAACTATTGTTTTAAATCGTAAGAAGTTCAATAAAACATGCCGACAAGCATTGTTAGCGATTTTGAATCACCTTACCATAGTTGTTAAGTAGATAAGGTGCAATATTGTTTAACATGTTTTAACCATCATTTATCGGCTTCTAACACAAAAAAAATAGCTATTGTTTAAGTTCTGAGAAATTTGACTAAACAATGCACTTACAAAACGTTGCACATTTCGGCTATTGTTTATATTTTGCCCACTGCACTCACACAAATACAATTGTCTCAAAGGGGGTGGGGTAAGGAAGTGTGGCTATTGAGCTTGCACTCACACAAATAAAAAAATGCCTCTGATTCGTTGGTTCAATGTGTGCGTTACTACCTGCGCTGTCGCAGGAATATTTTCTAAAGTGGGCATGCTTATCTGCAGCCGATAGTACTCGTTCCGGATTCTATCGTGCCTGGTGACACCACACATCCACCGAATCTTTTTTTTTTTTTTTTTCATTAGATTTGTTGTCACAGTTTTCCTCCGATTTTAAAAATTCGGAGACCTTTTTTAGCTTTCATTTTCTATTGTATGTATTGTTTTATTTAAATTTTTATTTTTATTTTTATTACAATTTGGTTTTCTTTCTTCTTTACTATTTAAGATAATATTAATATGCACTATTTAGTTTATTTTCATCATTATTATTTTAATTACTTTTATGTATTTTATTTGTCCGTTTTACAATATTTTCCAAATAATCTTTAAAAATTCCTTCTTTATCGTTCTTGAAAATGAGGTGCAGGTTTTCTTTGCATATGTTATGCTCTATTTGTGCTTGGAGGTCCATTCTTTCCCTTCCATAGATGGGACAATCCAAAATAAGGTGACAGACAGACTCCTCCCGGTCAGGGTCACAGACACATCCCGGGCTGTCCGTCAGTTTGAATCTGTGCAGATACTGGCCGAACCCTCCGTGTCCAGTCAGCATCTGCACTAACAATGGATTCAACTGCAATTTCCTTAGGAAATTGTATGCTTCAGTGGGATCGGGGATGAACAGCTTTGTCGTCGAGGCGGTTTCCACCGAATCTTAGGAGCTACTGGTTCCAATAAAATATTTTTTTTTCTTTCATAACCCATTTATGGAGGAAGCAAAAACTTTGTAACATCACGATTTGACCAATACAAGCAGATTAGCAAAGAAATAGTTTGCAAAAACAGGGGAAACACACCACGGGAGCAGAGAAGTAAGGCATAACGTGGATAAAACTCTTGTTAATATTCAGCCGTGGGCAACAGCTAGTATAATATACTAAGCATATAAACTTTTTTTTTTATCTACTATACTTTATTTACAGAAAAATAAACATATTGGATCTTAAATTAAATTAGTCTAATAACTTAATCTAAACTTAATAAGTCACTGTCAGAAGGCCTCATATCTAAAATGCTGGCAGCATTACCGCGTTGTATTGCGATACTAAGTCGCTGGCCGAAATATAAGCCATCATTTCGAGAACGAGTTGCCTCGGTTAGACGCGAACTCTTTTTCTATTAACTACAGCAGATATAAATATCTTTTTTTATGGTGGATAGGCATTCGTTTGACCACGATCTAAGCCGATGATAAGCCATACCATCGGCTTAGATACGCTTACCTAAGGAGTGGGTACGCTTACCTAAGGAGATACCTATTAATTCTGCTTTGAAGATACCCAAATTTGCTCATGCGGAAACACAGACTCGGGCAGGGCGCTCTATTCTTTGGCAGTTCGCATAAAAAATGTTAAGGTGAATATCTCTATATTATATAAATATAATATATACAGTCGTTATGGAATCGAAATCACAAAAAAACACTCAACATTATGTTCAAAGGAAGCTCTCAAATCTCCGAGTGAAGACCTATTTAAATCAGCAGTATAATTCATCGCCTCTCGAATCTGTTCGCATTATAACAAGCACTCGAGTATGATGAGTTCGAGAGGTTTTTTTTTTATTGATTTATAAAAAGAGATGCCCGTACTAGTAATAATTATGTTCCATTCCCGAGCTGAGCGCAAGTTTTTTTAAACTAAGTACGCGGTTTTTAGGGTTCCGTAGTACCTACAAGGAACCCTTATAGTTTCGCCATGTCCGTCTGTCCGTCCGTCTGTCCGAGGCATAGCGACGAAACCGTTGGTGCTAGAAAGCTGAAATTTTGCATAAACATGTATGTTAACTATTCAAAGAAAGTCGTAGAATAAAATTTGGAAAAATATATTTTTTTCGGGTAGCTCCCCTACGTGTAAAGTAGGGATGTTTTTTTTTTGTCACCTACCCCATAGTGTGGGGTATTGTTAGATAGGACTTTTAAAAACGTTTAGGGGTTGCTAAGACAGTTTTTTGATTTAGAGATCCGTTTGCGAGATAATTAACTTTAAAGAGCAAATTTTTGTTCGAGTAGAGCGTCCCCCCCCCTCTAAAAGCTAAACTACTGGATCCCAAAATCTGAAAAAAATTGTGTATGTAGTACATGTAATGAACTTTAAAGGAAAACTATAGCGGATAAGTTCACTTCATTAGTTCAAGAGGAATAGGGGTCCGAAATGTCAGATGCAGTTATTACAAAAAGTAATTGCTTGAAGGTAATGACTTGTATGAAGATGTTACTTGTTTAATACAGATAGTAAATCCCTTTTAAGTCGAAATATGTTGTTACGACTAGCTACGGAACCCTACTGCGCGTGGCCCGACACGAACTTGTTGTTCTACTAAAATCGATGTCATAGTTCCTAAGAACAGATTTGTGTATGTCTTATAATTATAGACTTCTTCATACTGACCGATATAAATTAGCCTGTATAATACAAACACCTTAGTCTCACGATAAGGGGTCTTCTAAAACCATTTTGTTTTAAACTTCACCCGCACTATGAATAATTCTTGTATCGTGGGTGGAAAAACATACATTTCACACACACAAAGCACGCCTAGAGTCGGAACAAATCTTTGCGAATCACACAAAGATTTGTCCCGTGTGGGGATAAAACCCACAACACCAGCGCTGTGAAGAGCGTGCACTCCAAAATCTTAACGCTTTGTGTTTAAGGGTGATTCCTGGGAAGCTTGATTTTGACGGTCACATCGTAATATTATCTAAAATAATAGACATACATAACTTAATTAGCACTCATACGATTCCTTGACTATTATAGTAATGAGGCCTATTGATTAAAATAACAATGTAAAACTGAAAATTGGTTTAAAATCCATTTGAAACTGAAAAACGGGGTGATTTAGCTTGAATTTTACGTGTCACACGCGTAACCTGTACTTTGTAATGACGATTTATTTTGTCTACGCTTATAGCTTTATATTAATTCATATATTTTTGAATACCTAGAAAGTGCTGCTATCCTATTATAATCAAACTGTTATAAAAAAATAAAACTTATAGTATCTATAGTCATTCAAAAACATGTCACGCGGCGGGCGTCGTTTCAACCGTGCGACGTAAAATAGCAACCAAATTCGGTTCGAACGTGGTAGGCATCTCGCGATTGGTTCTACACATCGCCAGTTTACTGGCAGTAATCAGACGTAAAGGTGGTGTCGCTCAGTTTCGCGCAAAATAAGTTAGGTGAGTTCTTTGACTACTACACGTTTTGGTCCTACAGGGTTGATACATTCCATAGCTTGTTTTACTACGTAGTTGAAAATACTTTCACCTTAATGCTTTAAGATCATGAATACTTATATCCTTGAGTAAACTTTCAAGTAAAAATATGTATAATATTATTAATAGATTCATTGTTATATCCTAAAATGTAAATTGTCGTGAGATCCGTGGGCGCAGATCCGTGGGTTTTAAGCCACGGATCTTTGTTTTCGGCCATGAATCTTTGTCCTGTACGCTGGCGAGTTCTGCCAAAGGTAAAGGTACCTTGTAGACTGACACTGTTCTTGCTATTTATCTATTTACTAATGATGTCAATTAATGAAAGTGTTTTTTAGAGTTCCGTATTATCTACTAGAAAGCCATATAGTTTCACTATGTTTGTCAGTCCGGGCCCTAGCATCTAGACTGTTAGTGCCGGTAAGCTGAAATTTTGTAAACATATGTATGATAACTATGGCTACAAAGTGATAAAATTAAATCTTGAAGAAAAAAAAATTGGGGTAGGTACTTTTGCTAAGAGTAAAGGGGTTTTTTTTTCTTTCACGTACCTCTTAATGTAGAGTATCATTAAATAGGTCTTTTAAAAGCATTAAGGGTATGCAAAGGTAATTTTTTACTCTGAGATCTGCTAAAAATATTTTTAACCATGGATAGTATTTTTTTGTTTAAATAGCCCTCCCCCTCTAAAAGCTAAACAATTGGCTCAAGAAATACAGAATAATTCGTTACTGTGGTATTACTGAATACGGTACAGAAGACATGCTACATACGTTGCGCGCTCTATGTTTGCGTTGCTCGGGCATCGCTCACAGACACAATTTCTAAGACTACTTTCGTTCGCACGCGTACGGCCCCTGGACCCCCGCGTACCCGCCGAGTGTAGGTATAGCAACTTAGGTATATGCATGAGCTAGTTTTCTGTAGCCAACGATTTTGTGGTAGTATTATAATATAATGAAGGAAAAGTGTCACGGCTAAGTCCGAATTGAAAAATGCAATTACTTGAAATAATTCGTACAAAATCAATAACCTTTGTTAATAATGAATTGTTTGAAGTTGTTACTTATTTAATAAAATTAATTAATACAAGTATATTTAATACAAGTAGGTCAAGAATCTGTATTACTAGGTATGTTCTAACGGTTGATTATGGAACCCTACACTGCATTTGGCCCAACAAGCACTTGGCCGGTTTATAATTATGCTTTTCCAAGCACTGGGAAAAAAAAAACGGTAGTCCAGCATTATTAGAGTCCTCAATTGTCTAGTTTATATATTTACTTTATACGACGTATGTAGCGAACGAGCATGTAGTTCACCTGATGTTATATGTAGCTGTAGCCCATGAATATATCTACAATCCACAAAGCAGATTGTAGATGCGTCGCTTCATCTGAGGGCTACGGTGCTTTGCTTCATGTACCTGTAATTTCAGGACCTGATTTCACCACCGAACTGGATCACAGTAGTGAAAGCATTCGTATTTGGTGGTAGTTTAAGGTAGGATGGCGGCTTTACCACCCCTTGAGCTCCTCTACCACCATCCCTGACTTACCTTTATTATTTGTTAAAATTAAACACGTTTTTATAATAATTCTAACTTTTGTTGATTTTGTTTTTGCTGATTAAGTGAATAAAAATATTATTACTAGACAAATGATGTTTTATTTACAATTTCGTTTTATATTCTTTAAAATAAACGACTTTTAAGCTATGCCGCCTCGTATTTCATATGCTACCTAAGATCCATGGTTTTTTACGTGAGATCCGTGGCGACCCAAAACAAACATATTTTTATTTCCGAAACTATTATGTTTACGTGAGTGCCTTATGGACAGAAAAGTTTGTTTTTAAGCTCTCTTTTGCTACATATTTTTTGTTTTCACAAAACTTGAAAAAAAAAAAATGCCATGGATCTTACGCCAGGAACGCTTCTCTCAGGAATCACCCTTAAAGTAAAGCAATATTTAATGTTGTTTGTTTTAAATTCAATATTAAAGGGGAACCCGTCCCGAAGAAGTGGCTTAACAACCAAACTTTTTTCATATATCGCTAAGTTTGGACATAATGCGTGTTTGTACAGTGTTTGCAGAGATCAGAGCAGGTTGCCAGATGGCCAGTATTTTCGGGACTGTTCCGGGAATTTGAGTCATGTCCCGTGTCCCGTAATTAGATTTGAATATTTAATTTACAATTTACTTAATTGTTCATTATATTTGCATGCAGCTTAATGGCTAAATATGCTAGAACTATAATAAGATTGTACCACCTCAATGGACGATATTCTTGGCAAATAAATATATTTAATTTTATTTCGTTTCTTAGACGTTTTTGTCCCGGAAACTGCCGAATGGCACACCACTTAACACACACAACCCACCAGCATTTAGTCCCTAATCTTTTGTGAGATGCCATTTGCATTCCGCGACCTACTCGCCACCATCCTCCCCCCTAAACTTGTCTCGGAATTGGCGCCAGCAAATCTAGCAACCATACAGTCTTCTTCTTCTTCTTCTTCGTCGTGTCGATGGCTGAGTCATATTTATTTTGACTTGCCATCGTGGTGAAAGGATTAGCCAATTCGCTTTGGACAATTCGCGCATTGCCCAGGGTGCGCCGGACGTAGGGAATTGTTGTGTACGTCACTCGGGGAGGCTCCTTTCATGCACCATACAGTACAGGTATTGAATCACTGGTAAGCAGCTTCGTGACGATGTCATTTACACCCTGTATAATGTTAGTGTTTTGTTTGTATGATTACTTCCAAGTTAACCTATTATTGTTTGTATGGTGTTTGTCAGGGTTACTTAGTTTACTTATATAAGTAACTAAGTCCCAATTTCACCACCCTACTAAATCGACGTTAGCGGATAAACGAATTTCAATCTAACAGTCTCGTTGAAACATTGAATGAGAGTTTGAAATTTAATTCGGGTTAAGCGTTAACCATGAAATAAGAAATTATAGGACCGGCAGCCGCTTTTTAACCACTACGCTACGGTCGCCACTTGACAGGACCCTTAATTATTTATTTGGAATAAATAGCGTACGACGCCTAATTCTAAGTAAACAACACCTATACAAAACTAATATGCCTAATAGAACTGCTATTCAAAAACTAGCATGTCACGATTAAAATTAAAATATACAAACATTAAATAAACATAGACTTATCAGATAGAAAGCGACATAAAACGTAATAGCAGCCTGATGTTATCTCCATTATAAATGACTGAAAAGAGGTCTACCACTGAATCTAATCAGGAATTCCGTTTCGAGTCCTGTTTCATTTACATTTCCCGTTCGGATTTGAATAATTAAAGAATAATTAGGAGCTTAGTATAACGATTTCAAATAGGATAAAGTAGCCACTTTCATGTTTTAATTTGTAGGATATTTGTTATTTTTACGCCGTTGTAAGCGCGATTAATAGATCGCCGTAAACCATGATTAATAGAACCAAATTTTACCAAACATTGAAGAAAATAAAATGGGTCCGAACATACGTTTTACATAATTCTAAATTGGTTAGCTGTCCAAAATGTAATAACTGGTTTCGTTTATCAAAAAAAATAAAGGTTAAAAAATGCATTAACTTATTTTTCTGAGAGAAACTCACAGGTAAGTAGCTAAAGAATGTTCTATTACTTCTAAGAAACAAGAAATTGCAGAATATTAACTACTTAGTTAGTGCAGTGAATTGCTTCACAAAGTCAAGGAATGTATTTGCACGTGAATTCAGTTTTTCTAAGAAAAACTATGTAGTACCGAAGTATTTGTTTATTTATTTATTTGATTAAAACGGCTTCTGGAACCAATTATATTAATCATAAGAACATATTAGTAACATTTACAAAATTGTTGCAAAACACCAATATACATCGTATTCATTTGAAAATATATAAATTTCTGGATTGTAGTCCATGAGATCTTTAAGAGTGATAAGTGCGCGTGGTACATAGTATATAGTATACCTTCATAATGCTTGAAAAAGATTATGAGATAGTAATGAATAACAGGAGATAACTTTAAGTGTAGTTTTACGGACAACTGAATCACTTTTGTAAGAGAGTTTTATTCATTACACAAATTACAGAAACATAATTAATATGTGCAGTTAATTGGTTCATAAAGTCGACGAATTTTCGTAGTTGTTGAACATTTTGATATTCTCGTAAAGACGTTATTCATGGAAACGTAGTATTATATTCTACAATTCCATGAATTTCCTCTATAGTACCTGAAAAAGATTTTATATTGAGCGAGCTTGCGTTTTGGTAGAGCGTTAAATTTATAAACACAAATTATTTACAGAAAGATACTCATATCTATAAAAAATAATAAATAAGTTTACTACTACTTCTTATTACTACCTAAGATTCTACTACTTAAGATACTACTTAAGATTCGTCCTTTCGAAGATATGTGTGTATTGATCATATAAATTGTTGCTTGCTTACGGTGAAGGAAAACATCTGAGAGTGAGTACAGGAGAGTGCCTAAAAAGTACGCGAGGGTGTGTGAAATCTACTAATCCGCACTTGCCCAGCATGGTGGACTATGGCCTAATATTTCTCATTATGTGAAGAGGCCCGAGCCCAGCAGCGGGACATGTATATAGTTGACAAAGGAAGTTTCGTGGAATGGTAGTATACCTCCTAAAATAGATTATTATCTTTGCTTAGGGCTTTAAATCACTCTTGCGGGAATCATTTATAACGAACACGCTCGATTAAATGTCCCTGTGATAAAGTTCTCGGGTTTGGTCGGTCGGGAAGCCAAGGCGACGATCACATTCATAATTGTAAAGTTATGTACATAATGAATACTAGATGAAGGCTCGGTTTTATTTTTCGTAAACATACTACTAACTTAAATACTTAAATTCATACTCTTTAAAATAAAATCAAAAAAAACCCGATACATAAATTCAGTTATTTTCATTCAAGTCCAACTATACAAATTTTCGTGCTTCAAACTTCACCCTTATTTTACCCCCTTTCGGGATGAATGTCAAAAAATCTCTTCTTAGTGCTTTGTGAAGGGATTTTTGGACATTCCAACGGAATGTAAGGAACTTTAGCGGTTCAGGCTCTGTGTTGATGAAACTGTCCGTCGGGCGAACAATTTATTAATTTAATTAGAACCGACGTGAGGTGAAGACATTATTTTTGAGAAAACGGGTTATTCACGTTACTTTAGCCGGGATATGCCGACTAGTTTCAAATCTAGTACGTAGATTCATCAACTGCTATAAGCGCGTGTCATCACCTCCGCGCGACGTCTCGCACTGCTGCACAAACGTGAGTAACCCGTTCTCTCAATAATAATTTATTAATTTATAGAACTTCATATACAGCAGTGTATATTGGCAGACTTAATGCCTAAGGCATTCTCTACCAGTCTACTCTCAGGTGGTGCAGAGATAACAATTATATATGTATAGAAAATTGATTATGTCTTTGCAGCCCAATTTAGACCTCAGTGAGCCGTAATGGGCAAATTGCACCATTTAAAAAAACCTGAACGTCTTGTTTTCTCTTTGCTCGTTTACATGAGTCGTTTATATAATTATGTAGTAGGTAATCCTATAGAGACCATAGACATATGCCCAATATTGGAAGCAAAAGCTTCCTTAAATTGCTTTCCTTTGAGTCAGTGGCGCATTTGCAACCCTTTGTGTATGTTCAAAGGTAGGTTTATCAGGTATATCATTTCATCAATTTGATATCAAGTCGGGTCGTTACTAAAACGGAGGCGGTTTACATTTGAAATTTTAGTAAAACTGTATTACTTAATTTGTAAAATATAACTTTTACTTTGTCATATAACTGCTTTACAACATTTTCATATAAAATTCACAGATAGAAAACATTTTCTTGCAACATTCATGAGTAAAAGGAGTCGCGATTCGTGATCCTTTTACATTACTTACTGGCTGATAAACATTCGTTCGATGGATTTTTACGATTCGTTTTGTAGATTACGCCTTTCCTTTATTCATTGATAAGGGTTCAATAAAATGTACTGCTAAAAGATTTGGTAGGTACTTTAAAAGCTATTTATGACGTTGTGATTTTGGTATTCCTTTTTATGTAGTAGCAGTAGAGTTGACTTGTATAAAGAGTATGGAGATATGGTATTTAATGCTATATAACAAAGTCAAAGACAAAGTCAAAAGTCAAAAGTTGTTTATTCGCAAGAAAAGTGGTACGACTTAGTTGTTATATACATTTATAAAAGTTCTACACAATTCACCAGATCTGGCATGCAAATATTAGGGTACAAGAACAGAAACAGTAAAATAAAAATAAAAACAATTACACACAAAATAGAACACACAATTAAAATCGAACGTTAAAAACTCATTAATAGAGTTAAAACCCTTCTCATTTTCACGAGGGGTAGTTCTTGAAGTGCCTGGGTATTTTGTTAAAAACTTTTATGCACATTACATAGCTATTGTTTTGGAAGAGAGTAGTTCTACAAGTTGGCAAAGATTATAGGATGCAAGATGGTCTAGTTGTTAGTGTATGCGCTGCTTTTTTCGCAAAGTCTGGGGTTCGACTTCCATGCAAAGTGTTATTTGTACAACAGCAGCACGGAATTTGAATTGTGCCGGGTGGATGACGATAAGCTCACCACCTATCCCATGGGAATTAAACATAACAGGTGAAATGCGTGTGTTGTACTCCTCCTTTTGGGTAATATAGGCGTGATGTTATGTTATTTATTTATTTAAGATATATGGAAGGCTTACAGCTAAATTAACAGTATTGTATGTAGTATTAAAGTAAACTTGCAGCCAATTACAAGTCTTCACTTATATAGAACAGAATAAAAACAAACGTAAACAGTAAAATTTATGATTTAGGTTGGAATTTGTTGCTTCGGCCTCATTTCAAAAGCTGCAAGCAAATACGATTTCACAAAATCTTTGTGGATTTGTAAATAAATGAATACAATTTCATCCGCTTACTATTCACATAATTGATAATTGTATTCTTTAGTGTAGGACGGCCTCGTACTTCTTACCTTATCATGCATACAATTACTTAAAAACAAATACAATGTATCAAGTTCTTCGTGAATGAAATTACGCAAATCTACTTTGATCCGCCTCCAATCGACATAATGCACGGTGCGAAGGGTACAACCACAGATATAGATCTACATAGATAACGCAAGTATCACGATTTGTATTGAAACCAAGCGTGCCGACTTTTTAATACCTTTTGTGACGTCACAGCCGAAATTTAGTGACGGGAAATCCAAACCGATTCAAAGACACCGATTCCGCTGATGCCAATCCGCCCAGTACGTTCAACCGGAGCCGTCCGCTATGATTTTCTCTGACAAAAGACGCGCGTGGACTGAAGTTAGAGGCGACCAACCTTGACGCTTGGTCGGGGTTGAGACACGCGAAGTACATGCATCTGCGTTATCTATGTAGATCTATATCTGTGGGTACAACGTTGTATTTCTTGTAAAGTCGTCACGTCTTCAATCCGTTTATATCGGAGGCATTTTACTGTTTCAGGGGTTGAAGACTTATTCAGAGTCCTAAAGCTATAAGCGGATTAGATTGAACCACTGTATAAAGAAGGTTGACTTCATAGAAATAAGCCGCTGCCGGTTTTAATGTGTGCTTGCGCGCCGAGTACCTTGTACGCACACACACACATATAAGTATATGTAATCTTGGGGTACAAACAAATAAAAAAAACTACTGAGGTGTCAAGGGACACCCGGATGGAACGAAGTTCCTTTCGATTAATTAGTAAAGAAATTTATATTTTTCTAAGTTATAAAAAAAAATATTTTTTAAGTCATAATATTTTTTTTTTTTTATTATTAACATTTTTTTTTTCTTTTTAGTTTATTTTATCTTTTTTTTTCTATAAGCGAGAGCGTGCGCATTTTCTCTGTGTGTCTGATGATGTAGCACCGTAGCTGTAACGTAGCATGTAATTACTACGCTGCTACGAGAATTGCTACGAAATGTGTCGTTACAACTTTTCGTCCCAATTTTTCCGTCTAGCCCCCTTTCGCAACGCGCGATAAGGAACTTCGTTCCAAAATATTTTCTCTTCATAATATTTGTGTAGATGTAGACGATATTGAGCCTACCGCCATCTAACACGTCTAGTTTTAAACTCAGTGCTAATATTGAGAATTGACGCATGAAAAAAATACTAAATAACAGTTTTACTTTACTCAGGAATGGAAGCCGACATCTCAAGTCTTATAAAAGACAAACTTATTTGCGATTTCCAAGACTTTAAATGAAATATTTAAAGGACACGTTCCTCGTTTTCTTTGTAAAGCTGTCACGTTTATTTTCGTATGTTTTGTTCAGAGGTCGTAAACAGCTATAAATAAATATATTACTGAGAGAAGGAACCCACACGTTCGCATGCTCATTGTGTGTTTCTTGAATAGGTAACGAGATGAAAGATTTTGATTCGAGAATATTCTTTATTAAAATGTTAGGGATTTTTCATAGAAATGATACCGGTTGGGGGCTATACGTTATAATTAGTATTAGGTATACGCCCGCGGCACTGTCTACGTAGTATATCACAAAAAGTAGCGTATTTAATTACCTAGAAAGCTGCAACTGTCCCCATACCAAACATCAAAATCGTTCCAACCGTCAAGGCGTGAAAGCGTAACAAACAAACAAAGTAACTTTTGGATATGTAATATTAAGTTAGAATACGATGATATTACATTTTCTTGCTCTATTACTTTACACTACTCTCTCTCTCTCTCTCTCTCTCTCTCTCTCTCTCTCTCTCTGTATCTCTCTACCTGGCCATTAGTCATGTGTCCGCTATACCAAAACGTAACTGAAAACTTGTATCATCTCTCTAACGTACCGTATCAGTCTTCTTCTTCTTCTTCTTCGTGTCGATGGCTGAGTCAAAATTTATTGGTCCAATAAGTGGCCAATGTTATGGCGCTCTCGTCAGCGTTCATGAGCGCCTCTCTTGTGCAGGTGGTAGGGCATTTTGGACAGTCAGTAAGGTGGTCAGGTTTTGACATGCCATCGTAGTGAAAGGATTAGCCAATTCGCTTTGGAGAACTCGCGAATTGCCCAGGGTGCGCCGGACGTAGGGAATTGTTGTGTACGTCACTCGGGGAGGCTCCTTTCATGCACCCCAGTGCACACCGTATCAGTATTAAAATAGTTACCAACTGTTATCAGGTATTAGTATGAAACGAACTATGAAGTAACTACCGAATCACTGCGTCCCCGCGTCAACGTAGTTTGAAAACCGAACCCACATCATATCTAATAAAAACCAACTGAATTCACGCAACCGATCAGAACTAACTTATCTATCTCTCTCTTACAAGTGATAATATCGCATGCATAAAAGAAAAGGGGCGAGAGCGGCGCAAACCTTTCAAGGTTATTGTTATAAGCCAAAGACGACCTTATATCTACTGCGCTACGGCTTAATCAAACTGTAAACGAGTGTGGTCGCTTTCGCTACCTTAGCTCAAAACGTTTGTAAACGCTATAGCTAGAATATCTGTAGTAACTGTACCTAAAATACCGGTATTCGGCAACGGTTGTCTATACCGGTATTGTATGTATATATGTACCGGTGTAATAAGGGTTACTAAAAATATCTAATAACGCCCATGACTACTAGCCATTATTAATCCCATGGTGGTGGGTTCATCCTTCCTAGTACTCTCTCTCCACTTAACCCTATCTTCGATGTCTGCGTCAGTAACCTTGCATGCCAACTTGTCTCTTATTATCTGAGACCATATGGTTTTTGGCCTGCCACGGGACCGCTGTCCAGGAATTGAAAACTATGTAGGATCCTATTGCCAATATGGTCTGGTAGTTTTCTCTTTTCATTTCAATCTTGGCTTTATAAATTTAAAAAAAAAGCAACAACAAACCCAATGCAATAAACTACCGCAAATTCGCAAAGCTCTATTATGTCCATCCTAAGGTTGCCTGGAAGAGATCGCGTCAAGCGATAAGGCCGCCCTTTGTACGTTATAGTTTTAGGTACCTATTTCTTTGTATGTTTGTTACAAATTTGATGTGCAAATAACGTTTTCTCTATCTCTATCTATCTATCTATCTTGGCGTACTCTTCTTGGAGCTTAGTGGCGATGTCACGAATACCAAGGCTATATCCTATGTACTCGTTACGGATTCATATTACTTTACACTACATATGGTAAAAACAGTGTGAAGTCTACATGATGGTAAGTGGTTAATACAGCCCATGATTATCATTTTCAGGTAATTCACAACTCCAACCAAACCAACCATCAAGGAATATAAAGAGGTTATCGACCCATAAATCGTTTTTAATAATGTCGTAGCACGCTACGCGATCCGTAGCAATACGCTACGAAAGCTACGCGTAGCATTTATTCGTAGCCTTAAAACATGCCACAACGTAATATAAGTAGCTAAGAATAAATACATAAACATAACATCACGAAGAGGTGTACAACACCCACACTTCACCTGTTATGTTTAGGTCCCATGAGATAGGGGATGAGCCTATCGCCATACTTCGGGCACAATTCCAACTGCTTGCTGCTATTGTGAATTTACTGACGGAAAGTTCACAAATAACACTTTGCCCAACCCAGGAATCGAATGCGGGACCTCGCGGTGAGAGGCTCCACATTGTACCTGTTTAGGGTCCTGTTTAGGGAAACAGAAATAATATGTTGTAAATCATATAATATCTTCTTATCAAACCTAATAAGAAAACACAAATGGCCAAAAAACTATCGAAATTGCGATCGATGAAATCTGCGACCTCTGCATACCGGGCAGCAGCTTTAACCACTAAGCTACGGTCGCTTCTTGCCAGGACCCTGGTTTTAAAATCCTGTCTAATATTATAAATACGAAAGTTTGTGAGTTGCTTTTAGCTCTTTCACGCAAATTCTACCAGGTCGATTATGATATGTCTGCACGTGTGGTGTAGTGGTTTAAGCGGTCGCCTCGCCGCTCTCCACTGCACTGGTGTTGTGGGTTTGATCCCTACATGGAACCAATCTTTGTGTGATTCACAATGACTTGTTCTGAGACTAGGCTGTGCTTGTGTGAGTGAATGTGTGTATTTGGCCTTGTCATTGGGACCATTGGATAGTTTACTTGCTTCTGGCGTTTTATCTAATGTGAAAAATCCAAATTTATCTTTATGCTAAAATTGCACTCATGAGTAGTCTATATGTTAATTTAGGCTTGAAACGATGGATTAACATATATACTACTTTTAATGGATAAACAACGTGGGTGGAGCCGCGGTAATGAGCAAGTGAGATATCCCACCCATTATCCCAGGAAAAGTTAAAATTGTCTTGGAATCCGCTACCTAGGTATCATTAAAATTAATGATACGCCACGTTTTGTATCACTATAATAAAACGCGTAGTAATCCAACTCATTTGTTATTCATAAAAACATTTCTACCCTCCTTTAAAGAATGTTATTGTACGTCCAGAAATAGGCAAGCCAATCAAATTTAAAAGCTTTGTGAGCCTTCGCCGCCCATAAAATGAACTTCACAATTAAGGGGGGACAAGTACAAATGGGTAAAAAGGGGAGAAAATGGGCAAATGTAAACCTTATTTAACCTTTTTGTGAAGGAATTAAAGATAACGCGTTTTTGTTTTTTTTTATACTACGCTCACAGCGAACGAACGTGTAGTCCACCTGATGGTAAGTGGAGTACAGCCCATGGACATCAACAATCGACAAAAGCAGATTATAGATGCGACGCTGCAGCTGAGGACTACGGTGTTATGCCTCTTGTGCCAGTAATTTCAGGGCCTGATCTTACCACCAAACCGGAACACAGTAATGGAAGCACTACTATTTGGCGGCAGGTTAAAGGTGAGACGGTGATGCTGCCGCCCTCGAGCTCATTCACAAGAGCTCTACCACCAGTAAAAAGTTTCTCCAAAAAAGTTTTTTTGGAAAAAAAATGTTTTTAACAGCCCCATTGGGTGATGACCAGTTTCTGGTAATAAATAAACTATCTACTTTGAAACTCATAAGAATATGATGTAGTATATTCTGAAAATCACATAACATCACGCCTATATTACCCAGAAGGGTGTGGCAGACGTGTACAACACCCACACTTCACCTGTTATGTTTAGGTCCCATGCGATAGCTTATGGCCATCCACCGGGCACAATTTCAACTCCGTGCTGCTATTGAGAATTTCGTTAGAGGCCAGAAAGTCTGATATCTAGTCTAACAAAGAGTATCGTATTATCTCGTACTGGGTTGTGGAGGTTTGATGTCAGTCGCTCCACGTAAAATACTGATATTCAGCTAAATCCGTTAGACTATAATTCGACCCCAATGTAATTATTTGAGTGCACGGTTGGCGTAGCGGTTAAAGCGGTCGCCTCGCCGCTTTCAACTACACTGGTGTTGTGGGTTCGATCCCCACATGGGACAAATCTTTGTGTGATTCGCAAAGATATGTTCTAACTTTTTTGTCTTTGATGACCGGATAGCGGGGTGGGTAGTGTACCTGCCTGCGATGCCGAGGTCGTGGGTTCGATTCCCACTTAAGACAAATCTTTGTGTGCATGAGGTTTGTCTTAGTCTGGGTGTTACTATGTATAATAAGTATGTATTTACAAAAGAAAAGTATATATATGTATAGTATCAGTTATTCTAGTACCTATATTACAAGCTCTGCTTAGTTTAGGACTAGATGGCGTTGTGTGTGAGTTGTGAGATATATTTGTGAGATATTTAACTCTGGGTGTGCTTTGTGTGTGTGAAATGTATATTTGTGAACACCCCCGCGACACAGGAGTTTTTCATAGTGCGGGTGTCGTTAAAAAAAAAAATTGGGAAAAGATTTAGAAGATTGTTTATTAAATACCGAGAGTAACATTTGCGGTACACATGGCGCTGACGGTTTGTGGTCAAAGCTATATTAAGTGGTATGAAAGCTTCACCACAAAGGTAGCACCTTTGTTGTAGACGTACCTGAGATTGGCTGTGGTGTACGGCGCAGTAGGATGTCACTAGAACCACAACCGACCGCGGATGTTAGACAATATTATAGTTCTTATGATCAAAGCTCCTATTCTATTGCATTCTGTCCAAAACTGGTAAGATATTAATTGCTCGTCTGCGCCTTAATTTCACGAGTGCACGGTTAGCGTAGCGGTTAAAGCGTTCGCCTCGCCACTTTCAACTACGCTGGTGCTGTGGGTTCGATCCTCACATGGGACAAATTTTTGTGTGATTCGCAAAGATTTGTTCTGACTCTGGGTGTGCTTTGTGTGTGTGAAATGTATATTTGTGAACACCCCCGCGACACAGGTGTTATTCCTAGTGCGGGCGACGTTTTTTTTTTTAATAGTAAGAAAGAAAAGAAAAGAACGTGAACTGATCGAACGTTCTCGATCTCTTGTATCCCTTTTAAACATTCAAAGGGTATTCCATAAATAGAATCACGTGTAATTCATATTTCTGTCAATCAAATATCGACCGTATTTATTCAAAGTTAAGGATACACTTAATTGACGCAACTGTCAGTTTCTCTTCTATTTTATTGTCTAACGTTTTAAGTATTATAATAATTGAACAATTATAACAGCCCTATATCTAATGCGTGTTATATTTGATAATTTTTATATCATTTTGCTCTGCTTAGCAAATTATACTAAGAAACAGTTGCAAAAATTATGGGACCGGCAGGATTTGAACCTGCTACCTTCTGCACACCAGGCAGCCGCTTTAACCAACCAGCTACGATCGCCTCTTGCCAGGACCCTAAATTTTTAACTATATGTTACGTCATTTCAGGTGTGCAGAAAGTTGCAGGTTCAAATACTAATTTTTCAACTGACGACCGGATGGCGGAGTGGGTAGTGTACCTGCCTGCGACGCCGAGGTCGTGGGTTCGATTCCCACTTAAGACAAACCTTTGTGTGCATGAACATGGGTGTTTGTCTTAGTCTGGGTGTTTCTATGTATAATATGTATGTATTTACAAAAGAAAAAGTATATATGTATTAGCATCAGTTATTCTAGTACCCATAGTACAAGCTCTGCTTAGTTTGGGACTAGATGGCGTTGTGTGTGAGTTGTGAAATATTTATTATTTAACTGTTTCTTAGTATTTGTAGCACTAGTTCAACAACTTGTGTTTGCAATTTCTACCAGCATTCTTAGCACCCATTAAATTTACTTACGGGATCTGCTAAACATAATTAACAAATACAAGTCTCCGAAAATAATATAACATGCAGAATAACAGACCTTTTGGCAGGTTGAGAACCTCTGACGCAGGGGTCGTGAACATTTCGCACACGTTGTAAAAATAAGAGTAATGTTTAACGAGTGCTGAGTTGACGAGTTTTGGGGTGAATTTTGTAGCTAAAATGGTTCGGAAACATTTCAGTATAAGGATGTGTCAAATAAGTTCAATGTACCTTGCTTGTTTGCCTAAATTATGTTGTGAAAATGGAATTCTCTATGTAACACTGAAAGAGCTGAGACAAGTTTTATTTTAAAAGAACAAACATTTTTTTAGTGGGTCAATTTCAACAAGTGGTGTTTTTTGTACCTTATCGGTGAACTTTTTTATTTATAGCTTTTTTGGATATTTTTTAGATTTATTGTAATCTATATGATACTAAATGTCCCCAATTTTACGCACATGATCGTATCATTTAAGACTGAAGAGAAATTTGAGTTTGAATTTGGGTTGTCACCGATACGATAAGCTGACCACCGATTAGTTTTCTGTACACGGATATGAAATGCTTGAACACCGAAAAGGTGTGCTTATCCACCGATATGGTAAATCTGACCACCTTTGCACCATTGTTTCGTCAATTCCATTTGTTTTGTTATATTCCAGTTACATCACAGTTTTATACCTTATTTGAAAGCTTATGAAATTTTTTATGTTTTTAGGGTTCCTTACCCAAAGGAAATGGAACCCTTTTACGGAGACTTCGCTGTCCGTCCGTCCGTCCGAACGTCCGTCTGTCTCCAGGATGTATCTCAAGAACCGTGATAGCGAAGACGTTGAAATTTTCACAGATGATGTATAATTATTGCCGCTATAACAACAAATACTTAAAGCTAAATAAAATAAATATTTAAGATCGAGAGTACCGAACACAATGTGTCAAAAGTTCAATTGTGCGATGCTTTTACCATCGATGCTTTATAGATGCAATAGTATATCAGTCTTCAAAATTTACTGTTTGTCCCTAATTCGATTATAAAATGTCATTTTTTTCAATACTATGTTTAATGTAGACAATATTTTGCATCTATTTTAAATTTGCGTATATTTTTGCGACAGGCTTTCTGGCTATGAAAATTACGCAATCTACTTTAACTATGCCCACACCACGATCGGTCTAGAAAATTTGAATTTTTCTGGGTACAAACAAGCAAAGGTATTTAACATCGTACAATTTCACTATCGACACAGTGCGTTCGGTATTGTAAAAATCGCAACTTTCGAAAACTCATATTTTCTATACCTAACGAAATTACTGATATCAATAAAATGTTTTAGAAGCAAAATAAATGACACAGGGTCCACCGATGTTATGAACCGACCCACCGACTCGATAAAATGATCCACCGATACGATTAAGAAATCCACCGATGTCTTAAAACTGTTAATACACAAAAAAATAATACACTGAGCAGATAAATTATACACCGATAATGTTTTTTCACCGATCAGGTGGAAAATTGTCGTATCGGTGGGTAAAATGACCACCGATTCCACCGATAACGGTACAGCGACGAGATAAATTGCACACTTTTTTTTAAATTTCTAATGAACTATAATAACTAGGACAAATTGAACTACAGCCAATAAAGCTAATTCAGTTACTTTCTCTGTATGGATCAAACAAATATAAAATAACAACA
Organism: Hypena proboscidalis; assembly: GCA_905147285.1. Classification (NCBI taxonomy): domain Eukaryota; kingdom Metazoa; phylum Arthropoda; class Insecta; order Lepidoptera; family Erebidae; genus Hypena; species Hypena proboscidalis. Next base: position 13,864,829 of record LR990148.1, read on the forward strand.
TATTACAATATAAAAAATCATTCTCCGATAAGATAAAATATTTGTCGCCTAGCAATTTTCATGGTGTACTTACGTTTTTTGCGGGCAAATGCAGCGATGTAGAAAGCGTCCGTCTTCACTGCGTATTAGGGCAGTACTAACATGAAATAATAATCAGGGAGGGGACACTGTCGGACTTGCCTATGTAAAGTTATGTCTAAATTACTTTTTGGCACCGAAAAGCCAAGAATTTCTGGGACAAGTACGTTTGTGCCTCTCATTAATAAATATGGTTAGTTAAATAATAGAATATGCTATTTATCAATGATGAAACTAATATCCTACAAAATAGGGTAGGTTGTAACCTTAATTTACAGATATTCATTAACTTATAAGCCATTTTGTTTGTAAAAAAAGTACTGGGACAGCACCGACAAGCGAAAATTTGGACTTTAGGAATTTTTTTCTACCCTTAAATTTCATCCTAGCCCATTAATATTTTTGCCTCCACCCTATATCTACCTATAGAATACTATAAAAATCAATTTAATACAATATTCTTCTTTTCAAATACGAATTTCAACGAGGACAGAAAAAAAAGTCGTTTGGGAAATCGACCCTAGTATATTATAATAACATATATCCCATGCCGATTTCAGCTACGGTGACTGCCTCTAGTGGACTGTGTGAATTAATAGTATTGTAAAAGGTATTTAGAACTTGTTATTACAGTATTTCATATTAATTTATAAGGCAGAATAAACTTCATGTTTAATAGTGACTGCTTTATAAGTAATATAATAATACCATTTTCGTGATTCACCTTTCTCTGCCTTTAAAATATTCTTATTGAGTTTGCAAAAATCGAATAATGCCTATTCTTCTCTTGGCATATCGTTAAGTGACACCGGCAGTTCAATCCGGTTATTTCCGAATTTCCCAGCGTGCCAGCCATGCCGGGTAACCTATTAGGGATGTCAGCAAACATTTACTGATTGCGTTAGGGAAGTTATTTCAGGAAGATGGGGAGAAAATCGGATAGCAGAGTGTTACTGAAATGTGTATGATTTTTATTGTGAATATTGTCACTTTGTCTGTCGTTTATCTGATGATAAATAAGACATATTGTATGTATTTGTTTTAATAAGCTACGGATACCAATAGTATAGAATGATCATTAGGCTAAAAACAGACCTAAATGACTCGGAAACCACGCAACAAAATATTTTTCAAAAAATTTAAGCAATGTGTGTATAATTTACATAAACAATTTAATTATATTAACTACCGTTTTTTTATGATTTAAATTGGGGGTGCTGTTACGGTGCTGTTGTAGTCTGCGATACTTATTCTATCTCTACTAATTATAAAAAGATTTTTTTTTTGTTTGTTTGTACCCAAAAATCTTTTTGGACTGGACTGCACCGATCTTAATGTAAATTACTGATTGCCACGCGGACGGAGCCGCGAATGAAAGCTAGTGTATAGATATAAACACATTATGATAACCTACACAAAATGAGCAGCTCATTATAAAGATTAGGCAAAATTACGTAGGTAGACCAAAACCGATCTGTACAATAGAGTTCATTAATATGTTGACAGTATTAGACCATATATAATCTATGTAATATAATAAAAATGCTTATTATTAAACTATCATATATTGACGACCGGGTGGCGGCGTGAGTAGTGTTCCTGCCTGCGACGCCGAGGTCGTGGGTTCGATTCCCACTTAAGACAATTGTGTGCATGATCATGGGGGTTTGTCTTAGTCTGGTTGTTTCTGTGTATAAAAAGTATGTATTTACAAAAGAAAAGTATATATGTATTAGTATCAGTTATTCTAGTACCCATAGTACAAGCTCTGCTTAGTTTGGGACTAGGTGGCGTTGTGTATGAGTTGTGGAATATTTATTTATTTTATTTATTTATTGAACTTAATAGGAAAAATATCACATAATTGATCTTTACGGATAATAAGAGGGTCATACCGTAAAGCTATGTCGACGGTTCAATTCGTTTATTGGCGTGATATAACAGTTTCGAATGTGGGTCAACCCTGCCGGGTCCCCCATTATGGTTATCCGTAAATATTAAGTGATGCCGTTAGAGTTCATTTTGGGACGGAGAGCATAGGACCTTTCCAAATGATATACTAAGTTAATAAAGTAAGGAGAATTAAAATTAAACAATTATTTTTTTCACGAAATTTGGTGAAAACTTAGCTTTTTATGTCCCAAATACGCTGTAATTTATTTGATTAGAAATATTTATTTTTTTCACCTTATTTTAAATTAATATCGAAAAAGCACCCTAATTTTCGATCGAAATTCACCCGTCAAAATATCAGTTTTTTTCAAAAAGTTGGTATGTTTTCTGTTCGTTGAAATCTTTACTTTCCGATGGTGAAAATATATATATATATATATATATTACTATAGTAAATATTCTCAGAAAATACAAGATAAAAATCGAAAAAAACTATTCATTTGATATTCCTTTGCCGGTTCAAAAATGAATTTCATAATTTATGCAAAATTTCATTTGTGATTTGAAATAATATATCTAGTGTTACAAAACCAACATATATTTATTAGTTTCCTACACGATTTTTAAACATCAAATAATGTATATTCATCAACCAAATAACGTACATTATGGTGCCCTTATACCAGTATTATACAGCTTGCAGCTACACAAGCCTCCGGCACGTAATTGTTGTCGACCGCTGTTGTTTCTTGCACAACACACTGAGCCAACATTTCACCTCAGGCTGCAGGGCAAAAACTCTCGCTGAATAAGACGTACGTCCGGCCTCGCGTGGAGTATTGCTGCCACCTGTGGGTTACCGCCTTGGGCCTTTGTTGCTCGGTATACGAGCTGTTGGGACTATTCGCTATTTGAGTGAACGAGTATATTTCCGACCGCCCGCTTTTCATACATTCCTAATCGGAAAGACTGGCTGTGACTCAGGCGCGACGTATCGCACTCTCTTGATAATGCCTAGACGTATAGGCGAAACCGCGGTCGACTAAATAGACCAACATTACGTGAGTAATATCCGTATTTCATAATTTGAATAATTCCTAATCGGGTTATAAATTCAATATTATTAAGGTTAAATCTATTTTTATTAATATTTTATTGCTAAAACACTAAATGTATCTTTGTTTGTGGCTTTTTGGCATACTTGGATTTATTTATTTATTTAAACTTCAAATACAAAATTTGTATACAAGGCAGACTTAATGCCATAGGCATTCTCTACCAGTCTACCTTTGGGTGATGCAGAGATTAACAAGGCAGGTGAAGTTATAAAATATAGCGTTTGATTTGAAATAAAAGGTCATAAATACAATTAATAAATACATAATGAAAATATGTGCGTATATATATATGCATAATATCTACATAACAAAATACTTAAATATAAGTAAATATTTAATAAATAAAATATATATAGATATATAAACTAATAATAAATATAATGGTGGCGATTCATTTTTGTTGAGCAGAAGATTCCGAACCTTAATTTTAAAGGCGTATCGACTGGTGGCGGTCTTAATTTTGAGAGGGAGGGCATTCCAAAGAAGAATAGATTGGACAGGGAAGGAAGAATTTACAAAACCAGTAATTTATTTAGTAATTTTTACCTTAAAAATTAAGATAAAAATTTCGATAAATGGGCACGAACAAACATGCATTTTAGTTTCTCATTAATTATGTTTATAGCATTTAGCTATGCTTAGCAGATTATACTAAGAAACAGTTGGAAAAAATATGGGATCGGCAGGATTTGAACCTGCGAACTCGTACAACATTTGTGCTGAATGTAACTTCGACATGTTGGTTTGTATCCTACTTAAGATAGGTACACATGGATGAACGTGACGTCACGTAATGACGTAACATACAGTTGAGACATTTAGGGTCTTGGCAGTAGCTGAGTGGTTAAAGCGGCTGCCCGATATGCAGAGTTCGAGGCTAAAATCCTACCAGTCCCATAATTGTTTCAACTACATATTTCTTAGTGTAATTTGCTAAGCATAACTAAATGCTATCAAATAATCAACAATGCTACAAAGTAAAAAGAATCACATAGCCTTCTCTAACCCACCACCATAAAACCTCATCTAATTTCCCTCTATTTTTCCATCCCGTAAAAGCACTAGTGTATGACGTCATCGATTACGTCACGGGCGTCCATGCGGCGCCGAGACGACAGCCTCTACAAGCAAAGAGAATACTAGGTCGCGACGCTTGCCAAAAAAAAGATGGATAATAAATATGAAAGGTTATTTAGGTCTATTTATGAGACGTCGCTAAATCGAGGAGCTCGAGGCAAAGTCGGACCGATCGATCTTGCAGGTTAAGTAATGCTAAACACGGCCAGACGTGAATGGGTGACCATATTTGGTCTGCACGTGTGGTGTAGCGGTTTAAGCGGTCGCCTCGCCGCTCTCCATTGCACTGGTGTTGTGGGTTCGATCCCCACATGGGAAAAATCTTTGTGTGATTGACAAATATTTGTTCTGAGACTGGGTGTGCTTGTGTGAGTGAATGTGAGTATTTGGTCTTGTCATTGCGACCATTGGATAGTGTTATTGCTTCTGGCGTTCTATCTAATGTAAAAAAATAAACCAAAATTAACCAAAACCAAATTTAAAATTTATTTATTTATCTTTAACATAACGAGTTTTCCTCTGTGCCTCGGAGAGCACGTTAAACTGTCGGTCCCGGTTGCCATTTGAACATCTATGGTAGAGTTGCCGCGAATAGTGATTATAGCGAATAGTCGAATACCGAATAATCGCCATTCACTTTGGCGAATAGTCGAATAACTCGACATCACTATTCGACATATAAAAAAAAAAAAATTAACCCATTAAAAATATTTCTAATTTATAACAAAAATCACGAGTTCCACATATGCACCTATATCAGAAGTGATACCTAGCACTGTTTCATTAAACGTGCAGACAAAATTGTTTTTTTGTACCACAATCTGCTTCTGTTGGATTTTAAATATTAATTAAAAGGCCTTACTAATTTAAATTCATGAATATGATAGGCACAGGCACATATTACAGATAATAATTGATATTGTGTATTGTTTTATTAAGGAAAATAATTAAAAAAAATGATTATTTTTAACTCATTAGTTCTTTTGTTCGTTAAAAGTTTATTTTCGACGACTATTCGCCGAATGCCGAATAATACTAGCTATTATTCGGTATTCGACGAATATCAAAAAAATGACGAGTAATGCCGAATAACGAAAAATAGCGAGTATTCGCGGCAACTCTGGCAGTCGCGTGTCGGAGGCAGAAAGTCTGACAATTAGTCTAACAAAGAACATCGTATTAGCTGAGCAACCGCCACTGTTTTCTTACATATTTATTACATTTTGTATAATACCTGTTCTTGCATGTGTTAGTTATGTAAGAAAGGGGGTGCATGAAAGGAGCCTCCTCGAGTGACGTACACAACAATGTCCTACGTTCGACGCACCCTGGACAATTCGCGATTTCTTAAAAGCGAATTGGCTAATCCTTTCACCACGATGGCATGTCAAAACCTTGACCACCTTACTGACTGTCCATAATGCCCTACCACCTGCACGAGAGAGGCGCTCATGAACGCCGACGAGAGCGCCATAACAGTGGCCACTTATTGGACCAATAAAATTTGACTCAGCCATAGACACGACGAAGAAGAAGAAGTAAGAAAATAAAAATAATTTTCTTTCTTTCTTTTTCTTCTTATTACCTCGAGGGCTGATAGCAGTCGCTCCACGTAATATTCAGCTAAATCCGTTCGACTAGAAGCCGTCCCCATTATTATTGGGAAAAGGCTCGACAGATTGATTGAGGCCTATTCATGAGACGTGTTCTTAGCTTATTAATAATAAATTGTATTTAATCGATTTCAGGATCGGGCTAATGTGGGCTTATGTGTTATTTAGGTTTTTTCCGTCAGGTTATTCTCCATAGCAGAACGAAGATAAATTGTACACGGTGGATGGCGAAAGGCTCACTAGTCTAGTCGACAAGTTGAAAATGGTACAAAATAGAGATACTGCTCTTAAAGTTATGTGCGATAGCTCATTGGATCCGGAATGACGCCTAGAAAAATGTGCCAAAAGCGTGTACACATAAAAAATTGCAAAAGTTATAAACAATTAAAGATGAAAAAAAAGGCATTTCGTTTTTTGCGAATATTTCATAAACTATTAATATTTAAGAAACTTCAAAAAAAGATTCTGAAAGAAGAGGAAATTTCCAATAAAAAACTTTTAACTCCCGGATCTCTATCTCCATTATTTATAATTTTAATTTAACGCTGAAAATAAGTCGTGGCGTCAAAAGCGAGTACGGCACATTAATTAATTTATTTAAGGTATTGAATATTTCTTTTTTAAATTTGAAAAAATTATGGTGTGTTCTGAACACTATAAATAATTTATTCCCGTATCTCTATTTTGTATCATTTTCAACTTGTCAACTAGACTATACCGCCTATCATATGGGATCTAAACATGACAAGAAAAGTGTAGGTGTGTACACCTCTGCCACACCCATCTGGGAAATATTGACGTGATTATTTCTATTATTTTAAGGCCTTAACCTTTCCTAAGGTTCATGGAATCAAATTGCGACACGTTCTGTGCATAACCTGTCAACCACAGATATAGATCTACATAGATAACGCAAATGCATGTACTTCGCGTGTCCGAACCCCGACCAAGCGTCAAGGTTGGTCGCCGCTAACTTCAGTCCACGCGCGTCTTTTGTCAGAGAAAATCATAGCAGACGGCTCCAGTTGAGGGCGGATGGGCATCGGCGAAATCGGTGTCTTTGAATCGGTTTGGATTTCTCGTCACTAAATTTCGGCAGTGACGTCACAATAGGTATTAAAAAGTCGGCACGCTTGGTTTCAATACAAATCGTGATACTTGCGTTATCTATGTAGATCTATATCTGTGCTGTCAACCGATTATCACAAATTTTACCCCCGGTTGCCGACCTCTCGGTCTCGTTCAAACATAGAACCGAAAATCGAAACCCCAGCTTCAGCGTTTAATTCGGATGGTGAAATTGACACTTAGTCCCAATTTCACAGGTTGAACCAACTTTCAACTCTGAGCCACGGTTTTTGATCTATTCATATCGTTCAAAATATTGAATGATTAAAAAAGGCCGAAAGCGGGTTTAGCGCGAACGGTGGCTTAAAAAGGATTGGTAGGGGCTAAAAAGTTACCATAATGAGTTTTTCAAATCTATTTCGGACTTTGTTCTGCGCGCAGCTCCGCCCGTGTGGTACGTGGATAAAAATAAGCCTTTATTATTCTTTAGGTCTTGATCTGAACGACCGGTTGGCGGAGTGGGTAGTGTACCTGCCTGCGACGCCGAGGTCGTGGGTTCGATTCCCACTTAAGACAAATCTTTGTGTGCATGAACATGGGGGTTTGTCTTAGTCTGGGTGTTTCTATGTATAATAAGTATGTATTTACAAAAGAAAAGTATATATGTATTAGTATCAGTTATTCTAGTACCCATAGTACAAGCTCTGCTTAGTTTGGGACTGGATGGCGTTGTGTGTGAGTTGTGAAATATTTATTTATTTATTATTTATCTATCTCCACAACAATTTTCGTCAAGTTCGGTCTAGAAGATTTAATCATTTTTGGGTTTGAACTAATAAACAAACAAAAAAATATTTCCTCTTTATAATAAGTATAGTAGAGAAGAAGATATACAGCCGAAATGTTCTTGCGTTGGCTCATTTTGGCTATAATAAAGATATTTGCAATATTCTGTCCGGAATGAAAGATGAGCTCATTTAGTATGTGAAGGAATAAAATTTGAGGCTGATGTGAGACTTTAATTTATAGCCTCGGAAGTGTAAGGCTGTAATGTATAGCCTACATTGTCTGTCTTTATAAAAAATGAATTCAGACTTTATTAGAATTCGAGAGCAGTTTTAATATACTATTTGAAAATACGTGTCTCCATTTCACAATCTGATTACCAGACAAACAGCATTTGACACCGCTTTCCAGATAAATCGCATATTGTTACAAATACGCACAACCCGTTTCGCTAAAACATTCCTTACGCGAACTGCCAAAGAATGGCACTTCTTGCCCGAGTTTCAGCGTGAGTACATTTTGGTTATCTTTAAAGCAAGAGTAACTAGGTATCTAAGGTAGGGTTTTCCTACGTCCGGCGCACCCTGGGCAATTCGCGAGTTCTCCAAAGCGAATTGGCTAATCCTTTCACCACGATAGCAAGTCAAAATAAAATTTGACTCAGCCATCGACACGACGAAGAAGATAGGTAGGCGTGCTCCACCGTAGACCGCATCATCACTAACCATCTAGTGAGATCGTGGTCATACGCGTGCCTATCCATAAAAAAAAACTTGAGAGGTGTCATGGGACACCCGGATGGAACGAAGTTCTTACCTAACTCCATCAGCAATATCCGGGACTTGTGCAGAAACATTGACAGGATTCATTATTGTTATTATTTTTTATTATGTAATAATAAAAATAACCGTCGCAACACCACACTGTTCAATGCGAAATAGAAAGACGAAACGAAAATAACTGGCTTGCTTTCTATGAGAGAGAGAGAGAGAGAGAGAGAGAGAGAGAGACAGACAGAGAAACACGCGCACGCCGCACGGCTTACAACTATAGCAAAAAGTGTCCTTACAACTTTTGGTCTTATTTTTTTCTGTCTAGCCCCCTTTCTCAAGGCGCGATAAGGAACTTCGTTCCAAAAAGATGCTGGTTCCTTGCTAGAGCAAGGAACCAGCATCTTTTTGGAACGAAGGCTCTCTGACCTTTACAAAGGTTCTATAACCTTTGTACACGAATTTCGGTCAACAATTCCGCAGAGAAACAAAACTAATTAACTGAATGGACTGACACTGACGATTTCAATTAGTACGGATACTAACACCGACTGAATAATATAAAAGCTATAGTTGTTCCATTAATTTAACAGAACAGGATATTTATTTGAACGCTTTTACGTATCGATTTTGATACAAATGTTTCTGTATATCTATATACACTATGTAAACAAACTTATTTCTATGATTTCATCTCTCTTTATAGGTTATTGAAAATCGCAATCAGCTATAGACTTTTTTTTTAATTCAAAGTTTATTTTCATTTTTTCTGTAAACGTGTCTCGTAATGAGATTCCAACAATATGTAATATCTTGTACAAAAGGCGGCGAGAAGTTCATTATCTACCTCAATGAGGTTGTCTTTGGCAGTGCCGCCTCCTCGCGGCGTGCAAATCCAATTACCTTTTGATCTTGGATTCTGTACTATTTTGTATTCACTTGGCAAATCTAATCAGTTTGCTGGAGAAAATGAGTAACGTTTTGCTTTTGTTTGGTTTTTGATCTCGATTACTATGAAGTTAGCGAGCGATAATAATTATGATAAATAAACATAATAATTATCTTTGAAAAGACGAATCTTAACGATTTATGGACGGCTCCGTCCGTGTGTGTCGTGCGGGTTCAAACGCGAGACTTTCGCTCAGTCCAACTTGGCTATCACATTTTTGAATATTCATAATAATTCATAATTTATTTAATCAGTTGCAAATATATAGGATGTTAAGTTCATGTTTAAATAGATTTGAGGAACTCTGTATTTAACCTTGCAATAACTCTTAATTAAGATACAATAATTATTAATATTATTCTTTTATTTGATGTATATATAGTGAGGTACTTATTTAATTAGTTTTAAAGATTAAATTGTAGTTAGGTTCGTAATGTAAATATTTAAATAATAAATATAAAATGAAAAAAAAAAAAGATACAATAACGAAATTCTAAAACTAAACATATAATATGATAGATATATTATGACTAAACTGTGCAACATTTTTACAGTTTAACTCGTAGGTAATCCACAGAATAGTAACACTTTTCCAATAATAATTTCTTTAAACAAGTTCGCCGAGAATTGCTTTTGGTATTATCACATGTATTGGTCTATCCGATAGTTAGTGGTATCTCAAGTCTATGCATAGACAATAATAATGAGATGGACAGGGTCTTGAAAATAACTGACATTTAAGCAGCAAATCTCACCAACCCACCGTTTGAACCAAATCAGCTATATAGTATATATTTATAAGCAAATATAGCTTAACTATTTATTTAACGGCCTTGTTGGTCTAGTGGTTAGCGCATGCGCCTCTTACCGCTAGGTTTGATACCCGGGTATCTCGGGTGAACTTTCTTTTTTTTTTTTATACTACGCCCACAGCGAACGAACGTGTAGTCCACCTGATGGTAAGTGGAATACAGCCCATGGACATCAACAATCCACAAAAGCAGATTATAGATGCGTCGCTGCAGCTGAGGACTACGGTGTTATGCCTCATGTGCCAGTAATTTCAGGGCCTGATCTCACCACCAAACCGGAACACAGTAATCGAAGCAGTACTATTTGGCGGCAGGTTAAAGTGAGACGGTGGTGCTACCGCCCTCGAGCTCATTCACAAGAGCTCTACCACCAGTGAGAAACGTCTTTTCTTTTCTGTCAGAAAAGTAGCAGCTCGGATTTGGATGGCGATAGGCTCACCCCCTATCCAATGGGACCTAAACATAACATGTGAAATGTGGGTTATTCACAACACTGCTACACCCTTCTGGGCAATATAGGCGTGATGTTGTATTTTGTTATTCATTTTAGAATACGGCGTGTACCCATTTTACCCACTCATGTATCCAACCCTTTGTTAAAAATGGTTGGGTATTATAAATTGGAGGTTAAACGGAATCTAGCGCTAATTAAATATATGTTCTTAGTGTTTCGTGATAAGTTACATAATCCGCAAGTGCTAGAAGCAATAAAACTGCTTGTTCCTAACACTATGCTTAGGCAAGGGCCTAGACAAACGACATTAGAGGTTCCTGTAGACAGAACCAATATTTAAAAATTTTCCCTGGTAGCAGAGCTGTGGGGATTTTAAACAAGGTTGCTGTAGAAATTGATATTTTTACATGTTAATTGGCGGCATTCCAGAGAGTGACACTACACATTTTGTCTACATTTTAACATCATTGTCGCATTAGGGTTAGCCTGTAAATTATATGTTGTGTAAATAATAAATAATGAAATAAATTTTAACAATACATTTAAATGACGAGATAGCGATAAGCGTCGACTAAACTGTGTAGTAATTATTTTAATGAGTGACTCATGTACACTAATGAATTGTCCACCGCTTTCAATTTAACTCATTCATTAGTCGGTTTGCGAGAAATTTATAGCTAACAATTTTGGTTACTCGTTCTTTATTTGCTAAATAGGAGAATTTGAATTTCCTTTTTTTATTTTTTTTGGGGGAAATAAACTGGTTGTATGTTTAGCCGACTAAAATATATAGGAGGAGGTACTCAATTTAATTTTTTGTTCACTCGAAGACGCCGATTTGAGAAATCTTTTTTTGTCTGAAAGTGTATACTAGTCATGTAGTCTCATTTTATCAGGCCACGATCTAGGCTTCTTTATTGTTTTTTGTCTATTACCTAAGGCTAATTGGATATTTGCTTCTAGAAAAATATGATATAATATTATACCTGATGATAAAATAGGGTTATACTAAGAAACAGTTAAAAAAATATGGGACCGGCAGGATTTAAACCTGCGACCTCTGCATATAGGGCAGCCGCTTAAACCACTAAGCTACGGTTACCTCTTGCCGGGGCCCTAAATTTCTCATGTGTTTGTTACGTCATTAAGTACGACGTTTGTTTAACTGTTTTTAATATTACATATTTTTCTTAACGATATGCTATAAAAAGAATCAATAACAAGTTAATAATTTTCCAATAAAAAAACCGACTTCAATTACTAATAATGCTTATAAAATAAAAACTACTAGACCAAACTGAAAGAATTTTTTATGGGACCACCTGGCAGCTATTTCGCATCGAACAAAAAAAGAATCACACGAATCGGTCCATTAACAACGACGTAATCGATGTACATACATAGAAAAAAAACATACCAGCCGAATTGAGAACCTCCTTTTTGGGAAGTCAGTTAAAAATAGGGTCATCCCTACTTTCACCTTACCGCTTCGTGGTCAAGAGTCAAGTGATATAATAGGATAAGGTAACCTCGACGGCTGAACCTTGTAGGCTTTCATACGGGCTATTTCCTTGATAATTACACCATATTCTTTTTTAAATGCCTCGTTCACCTCGTAACTGCCTCGTTGGTGCTTAGTGGTTAGCCTATGCTACCTTTAACCGCAAGTTCTCGGGTTCAATTCTCCGGTCGGGGAAAAGTGTTACTTGGGCATTTTTCATCAAAAAGTTTTCAATAGCAGCACGGAGTTGGCCTACTTATAGCATGTGTAGTGTGGGTGTTATATACCTCTGCCATAACCTTCTATGTAATAAAGGCGTGAAGTTATGTATATTCATATATTTGTGTTTTGAATAAAGATCAAATTTTATAAGAGTTGCATAGACAACTTGTTCAGCATACTAGAAAACCCTCTCTAAATCCCAAAGCAACGAGGTGATTGAAACCAGACGATCATTTCATCCCCTCGGCCTGAAATATTCAAGCGGCTAGACAGACCTGACCCAGTCTGGGCGAGACTTGACAGTAACCCCGTTACAGAAATGGTGTGGCCAAAAGTGCACTTTAAAGAAATTCAATGTTTCTGCCGACTTCCAAAAGAATAAAAGAGGTATTTAAAAAAATAATAAAATAAATATCACACTACGTCATCCAGTCCCAAACTAAACAGAGCTTGTACTATAGGTCCAAGAAAACTAATACTATACGTAAATACATATTTATTATAAACTAGCTGTAACCCGCGACTTCGTCCGCGTGGATGTTGTTTTATGTACAAAAAATGCTAAACATTTTACCACCAAACTTTATCTATACGAATGTCTAATCCCACCTAACAGTATTATAAAATAACCTACGGTCACTACGTACAATATCAAATATACTACATATACTTTAAAATTAAAACCTAAACAGTACGACTTGTAAAATTAACCTTTAGGTTGATCTCTATAAGTCGTACCGCAAATAATAAGTTTGTCTTAGGTTATTTATAGCCTATTGCTTATTTATAACCTACGAGAATTTATAGCCTATTTATAACCTACGACATTTATTATTCGCGGTTTGATACCGAACCGCAACATTAAGTTTGTTTTTTATTGTGCCCAGGATAATTATACCAAGTTTCATCGTAATCGAACCGGTAGTTTTTGCGTGATGCCTACATACAGATACAGAAATTTTACTTCTACAGATTTATTATAAGTATAGATAAAAACCACCAGACCAAGACAAACCTCCATGTTCATTCACACAAAGATTTGTCTGTAGTGGAATTCGAACCCGTGAGCTCTGTGTAGCAGGCAGTTGTATTACCAACTCCGCTATCCTGTCGTCTATTGAAATAATTAATTTTGAAAACAATTTTGATAATTCTTTTCTAGTTCTTTAAAAAAACATTTTATCGTCGATCACAGGATTTTAAAATACTCCTCCCAAACATTCTATACTACTTACGCCTATACTAATGAGAAAGGCAGTGGCAGAGGTGTATAACACCCACATTTCACCTGTTATGTATAAGCTACATGTGATAGAGGGCACGCCTTTTATCATCCAACGGATACAATTGCAACTCCATGCTGCTGCAAGAATTTGCTGGCGGAAATATCCTACATAACTCATTTGCCCGATCCAGAAATCAAACCCGAGACTTCGCGGTTCACGATACACATATTATACCTCTAGCTAGGCCAACAAAATAGTCTTCAAACTCCTACCTCCATAATACACAGTCTAAAATTGTCCTAAAATAACATAACAACTTCGTTCGTGCATATAAAATGTATGCTTTTTCAGGCAGCCATTTGCATATTTCCCACCTCTTTACGAGATCAAAGGGAAAGCTTATTAGCAAGCAGGATTGGAGGATAAGCAGCGATAGTGTTGAGAGTTTTATGGTATTATGAAAATGGGAGTGGGTGCCACGTAGCCAGAATGCACCCAGAAAGATGGGCACGTGGCGTCGCGGTAGGCCCAGAAAGCGCTGGAGGGATGATTTGGACTCGTTTTGGAGGGATTGGACAGACAGAGCCCAAAACAGAAATTTGTGGTCATCTACGGGGGAGACATTTGCTTAGCAGTGGGACATTATGGGTTAGAAAAAAATGGTAATGTATATATCAAATCAAATCAAATCAAATCATTTATTTCCATGGGCCCCAAGGGGCGCTTGAACACGTCAAAACAAACATCTAAATACAAAAAATATAAAATTAAAATAAAACTTAGCTAACTAAATTATAATACTTATTGTATTAAAATGATTTGACACCGGAGCTTAGATTGACTTTAATTTAACTTAGAGATTTGAATTAAAATCAATCCAAGTACCAGCTCCGATGGGTGTTGCATCATGAGAAGAGCTGGTGAGAAACTGAAGATAGTTACATAATCAAAAATACTGATATTCAGCTTAACCCGTTAGACTAGAAACCGACCTAAATGGAATTGGAAAAAGCTCGGAATATGATGGTGATGGATAGTTACTAAGTCCGTGTTGAGCTTAGTACTTATTGCTAAGTGATAGTGAAGCTTACCTAAAAACCTTTAAATGCAAGAACGTGTTTCTTCGCCCCGCCGAAGGATTAAAGTATATTTTTATTTACTGTTTTAAATTATTGCAATTAAGAGGGGAACGGCTTCCTCTAAAATGTTGTCGTTAATTTGTTCAAATACTTTATTATTATACCTATTTCTTTAAGCTTATTACAGACACAAGGTACAGCCCCTTATATCATTTCCTGAATCTATTTCGTAAAAAAGTCAAAATGCAATTAAGATGAAAAGTCCAGTTTACAAAAAAAAGTATCAGCTTGCATTGCAGTAGTACCTATGAATTATAATTTTAAAGTTGTTATATTCGTATGTTAAATATTCTAAAAGTTAAAAGCTAAAAAAAAAGCTTATTTCATTGGATTTTAAGAGCTTGTTTCTATTTATTTTGACTAACTTCAAAACGAAGGAGTTTTTTATGTTTGTTTATTACTCGAAGACGCCTAGACTGACTTGAGATATTATTTTTTTGTGCTAAAAGAATATATTTGTAATGTGGTCCCATTTTCATCAGGTTACGATCTGATGATAGGAACCTTGAAACATCTAGGACCATCCTCAAATTTTAAAACGTTATATATTGTTTTTCATATATTACCTAAAGCTACTTGGATATTTGCATCTAGCAGTCAGCATTTCATATTGTTGGAGCTGGAAGGTACAACTCCTTAACGGTTAGGAGTACGGAGATAATTATTTAAATATAGGCACCTTACGGCCGTTTACTGTATTTTTCTTTGTCTGTCTTTTTCCTTTTTGGGGTGCATGAAAGGAGCCTCCCCGAGTGACGTACACAACGATTTCCTACGTCCGGCGCACCTTGGGCAATTCGCGAGTTCTTCAAAGCGAATTGGCTAATCCTTTCACCACGATGGCAAGTCAAAATAAAATTTGACTCATCCATCGACACGACGAAGAAGAAGACTGTATTTTTTCAAGTTATACACAGATGAGGCGAGAGGTATATTTATCTTAAATATTTCTTACTTTTTGGAGTATTTATTATAATTGAAGCCAGGTTTTTTTTAATGGCATGGTTGCATAAATAGATACATCACACGCATTTCATTCGTTTTCACACTGACTCTGACACACACACTCACACATGCAGTCAGTTTTTTGTTTAATTTAATTTATTTATTTTTTTACTTTAAATAAACTTATGTCGTTTTTACCATTAAGATCTATATCTAAGGCGTACGATTGTTTACCTAGTTTCCTGAATAAACAGGCTTGCCTATTTCAGGAACTAAATGTGCCCACTATACTTTTCACATGAAATGAAATGTACGAATGATATAAATCGCTTGTGGCTGCTTGTGGCGTCTCTTTTGCTCCTGTAACACAGGTTAAGTCCTAGCATAGAAGCGAAGGATTCGTTTTGAACACCACAGGCGACAGAACGTACCAACACTACATTTTATGTAATTTAGTTAAGTGGCTTTGTATCTGCATTTATTACTAAATAAAGATTATTATTATTATTATTATTATTAAGGATTCCAAGGATATACGACTTTTAAGGGTGGAGTACACCTCCCAATTGCCAAATAGTCTTTAATTTTGGTTAAACTTAGCTATTAGCATAAATTGCTTGTGCTATTGTTCTGTAAGGTTATCAGCATACAATACAATTGTTTTTATCAGACAGTAAAGAATAATACATGTTTATTTCAAAGAGATTGCAAGATTTTAGATTCAAACTGTAATATTATCTCTTCGCTTCGCAGAATGAAAATTTTTAATCAGCAATAACTTGTGGATATTGCTTTTCCGCTCCTTTATTTGTTTTTAATATTGTTAAATCTGTATGTTTGAGAGGAAAGCAAAAATATCTATAAATTATGTAAGAAGTGAATACGATGTATGTTAAATGAAAAAGAGACTGTCTACGGTACTTTTCGCCAGTAATTTTAGGAAGAAAGCGAATTTAGAAAAATTGTGTTATTATTCTATATATTACACTGCTTTGATGTTCTAGTGTTTAGTGTATGCGCCTCTCACCGCGAGTTCTCGGGTCCGATTACCGGGTCGAGCAAAGTGTTATTTGTAAATTTGCCGTCAGGCATTCATAGTAGCAACACAGAGTTGGAATTGTGCCTGGTGGATGGCGATAGGCTCACCTCCTATCTTCTGGTATCTAAACATAACAGATGAAATGTGGGTGTTGTACACCTCTGCCACACCCTACTGGGTTATATAGGCGTGATGTTATGTTATTTTATGTAATCTTTATATAAAAGGCAAACGTTATATTTCTAATGCAGAAAATCCATTTATTTTAAAATGATAGCCACTCACTATTTACTGCTAAATAGAAAATATTCAGGATAATGTCTCTGGAAGTACCACGCCGGCGGAGTCGCGAATGAAAACTAGTTGTAGCCCGAGCGTTGGTGAATCAATTAATTAAGATCTTGATTTTTATAAACATAATATTGTTTCAAACTAACCTGAAAAAGAAGTTATCAAAAGAAGATTTAGTTATATGACTAGTTTAATTAAAGATCCAACATGTTTATTCTTCTGATAATAAAGATTTCATCTGAAAAATACTAAAACATTAAAAAAAAGCCTTAAGTAACATTTATCTTTCAAAGAAAAAAGGTTTCAAATAACTTTAAATGGAGGATGCCGTCTCCAAGACCGATTGACTGATTAAGATAATTCAAGACGAGGGCTACGAAATCGTAGCAAATCGTAGACATTCGTAGCAAATCTCTACGGGATGGAAAGAGATAAAAATAGTGACCATTTTATTTTATTAGATAATTTCTATTGATGACGTAATTTATTCTCTTCTATTGATGGTATATTAAAGACTAGAATGTTCGTTCTTAGGATATAAAATATGAAAATATGTACGAAAAACCTTTCTGTTCATTAAATATAATAAAAATTTAAATAATAAGTGTATGTATTAAACACAAACGTGAGCCATATTGTTTCATCTGAAAATTGTATCAAAATGTGTGAAGTAAATTATTGCTCTATTTAAAAAGTTGGCTTATTTTAATTGTTACAAAAAGTATTCATGAATACACTTTAAAAATAAAAAGTCATTATAACAGGCAGGTCACAAAAAAAACAATCATTTTCAAAAAGAGAAGCATCCATCTTAAACACAGATAACATAAAATGCTTATGCTAAGAGCTCACCGTAGGCTGCATGGTGTCTGGCGGCCGGCCAGCTGTTCTCAACCGTACGACGCTATTTATACGCCCAGGGTATCGATTTTCCCTGGAACCGTTACGTAACACACGACACGGCCAAACGTTCGCCGCCTCTGCCAGTTACACTCATAAAACGCACATCTTACTACAAAACCGATAAAATACTAAACTATTTTAAATCAATCGATAGAACAAAGCACTAGGCTGAATTCGGAACACCTTTGCCGAAAAAAAGAATGTTCAAATTCCAAATATGGAAGGCGGGAATTGACGTTTACTTTTTTAATTCACAAAATTGACTGTGGTCTGTCGTGGGAAGGTCCGAGGAGGTTTTATACAACCGTGCCCAGTGGCGCCCCCAGGCAAACTGCCGGTTTTACGGAGCGACTGCGCGCTTCACGCATACAAACAAATTGCAACATTGTTTTATTGTTCTTGCCCTTATATTGATGGAGATAAAGTCGAAATTTATTTGAAGGAAGCGGAAAATTGAGGACATGATTTTCTTGCTGTTAGCTTAACCTCTAGTACCTACATTTTAAGATTTATTTTTCGTTGATAGTTAGTTATGGTGAGTTGTGTTTAAGACAAGCATTGTTACAGCATTGACGGAAGAATAGACATGGTGGCGCCTATTTTTCATTCATTTGTCACAACATTTGATTTAATGAATCCTCCAACATTTTGCAAGCTTTTGTTTCCGTTAATTTGCTGAAAATGCTTGATTTTTTTTAGAACTTTTGTATCTTAACATACAGTTGTATTAAATATTAGAATATCTATTCCACACGGCCTTGCCAGTGGGCTACCTCAATAAAATATAACTTGTGTTATTTGGTATAAAAATATATTTCGCTTTCTAATGGTGAATAAAATTTTAAATTCGGTCGAGTAGTTTTGGAGTTACATTTGATAAACAAACAATTTATAAAAATAGTTTAGAGAAGAAATTATTTGTATGTATTATTTGAGATAAAAAAATTTGTTTCCGAAAAGATATTTTTTGCCCAACCGCGACGTTTAGATCGATATAGACAAAACTTGGTGCCAAATACAGATTTCAGACCTCTCTATGCTTATAGACCGCGAGTGTTTTCTTGTTATGTATTGTAGAGATACTAAGCAAACGAACCTGATGGTAAGTGGATAACAGCCCATGGACATCAACAATCCACAAAAACAGATTATAGATGCGTCGTTGCAGCTGAGGACTACGGTGTTATGCCTCAAGTGCCAGTAATTTCGGGGCCTGATCTCACCATCAAACCAGTAATGGAAGCACTACTATTTGGCGGCAGGTTAAAGGTGAGACGGTGGTTTTGCCGCCTTCGAGCTCATTCACAAGAGCTCTACCACCAGTAAAAAAGTGTTTCTTGGTATCCAAAGTATAGCTATATGCTATACAAATGATCAATATTAAATTAAATACACATTTGAAATCTAATTCGAAAAAAAATATTTAACAGGCGAATACTTGTCTGTTTAGGAGGCAGTTTGAGACGTAATGCTCAAAATTTAATCTGAACGTTACATTACAGGTTGTCTGGAAGCACTTTTACAGTTTATATGAACAAATTAGATGTAATAAGTACTATCAACAAAGCATATTCATGATAAATTCGCTTGTTCTATTAACAAATGTCAACTATATCAACTTTGAC
Source organism: Hypena proboscidalis (assembly GCA_905147285.1). Taxonomy (NCBI): domain Eukaryota; kingdom Metazoa; phylum Arthropoda; class Insecta; order Lepidoptera; family Erebidae; genus Hypena; species Hypena proboscidalis. The sequence continues at coordinate 13,884,338 of LR990148.1, forward strand.
AATTTCAAACAAAATGTTTGTCAAATGGGTCATGTATCAACTTTGTTGATAGTACATATAACGTAAAATTTGTACTACTGTGTCCCAGTTTGATGTAGCTGAATCAATGCTTATACATGTCGTGCTTTACGAGGCCACGGGGTGAATGACCGTGGATCTCCTAACTCTGCTAACATATAACTTTGAATTACTTATTGAATTGTGTAAATAGCTTTGACAAGTATACCAACAGGACTTGTCATTGTCAGGCAACCCCCACTGCCAAAGTGGAAGAGCGCCGTTCTTGCATGTTCCTTGCGATGGAGAACGGGGCAGGTTAATTGTTCCACGCATTTATCCCTGCCATATACTATTTATACAGTTGGATTAAAATTAATCTAAGCCCCGGTTATTCAAATCATTGTAATTAGTATAATTTAGTTTTACTTATAATTTATTTTTATATCATTTGTTTGTAATATTTTGACGTGTTCAAGCGCCTCCTGGGGCCTATGAAAATAAATGATTTGAATTTGAATTTGAATTTATAAGGTTTCTTATTTATCTAGCATTTAACTACGTGAACTTAATTAGAAACTTTTATCAGCGTGTCAGGCGTGCAGGGCCGCGGGAAAACTAGTAATTTATAAAACAAAAAGACAAAATTGGACAAACAAAAGCTAATTTTAACAAGCAAACCTATTATTATAGTAAAACAGTATCAAACAGCGGCTGTGCGCAACTTACACAATAAATCGAGTTGTCGGCTCATTTGGAAAGTCGCCAATGTTACAAGTAAGTGTATTCACAACTCAGTGCAAGTCCGTGTAAGCCTACAATTTATTAATATTATTAGCATTGTTCTAGACACAATATCATTCGGCATTTCGGCATTTAACAATTAACCTGCCACCGTTCTCCGTCGCAAGTTTTGGTAGACTTATTGCTTTAATTTCCTCTCCATATTAAATATAAATAAATAAATATTACACAATAAATATTACACAACTCACACACAACGCCATCTAGTCCCAAACTGAGCAGAGCTTGTAATATGGGTACTAGAATAACTGATACTAATACATATATACTTTTCTTTTGTAAATACATACATATTATACATAGAAACACCCAGACTAAGACAAACCCCCATGTTCATGCACACAAAGTGAGAATCAAACCCACGACCTCGGCGTTGCAGGCAGGTACACTACCCACTCCGCCATCCGGTCGTCGTATTGAATGCTCTTTGGTAAATAGTTTAGTCTATATCTATACTAATATTATAAAAGATTTTGTTTCTTTGCACCCAAACTCCGAATGTACTGGAACGATCTTAAATTAAAATTGTTGTTCAGGACCCTAGGTCTAACAGGCAACTTCTTATTGACGTACCGTGCGGGCGCACAACACGTAGTACGTTCTACTGTCAGAGACTTGACGTAGATACTTCAAAGACTTGACGTAGATTTTAAGACTTCCGTAGACATTGCGTAGATTTCCGTAGACCCTTGGTAGACTTTCGTAGCTCGGAGCTACGACAACATCGATCATTTTGAAAACGAAATGATTACACACTAGCGTTCTTGTTAATTTCATATTAACAAGAACGCTAGTGTGTATAGTACAGGGTGAATGCGACATTGTGACATTTATTAAAACCACAGCTTCCATACATGATCAGTATTAATTTTAACCGGGTTTTCACGATTTCCGAACTAATTGCATGATCTCAATGATTCATTTGTTCGAAAAAGGTGTTTTATATTGTCACAGAATTTTAAAATTCAATACATATTTATATATGTATACATATAATATAACATCACCCAGAAGAGTTTGGCAGAGGTGTACAAAATCCACATTTCACCTGTTATGTTTACTAGCATGGGATAGGGGGTGAGCCTATCGCCATCCATCGGGCACAATTCCATGTAATAACAACCTAATATAGTGGTCCATAAATACTCGTACTTCTACTTCTTAACAAGCCGGGAAATGTATCTATCTATTAATCTGGCATTGATCCCCAAATCAGATAAATTGTATTTTCATCTGGACTATCGGTAACATTTTGGTATTATGCCAAAAATATTAACATTTCAGAAGGTAAGGCTTTGAGTTTCTTGCGGCTAGGGACAAACCTTGTCGCTCTTCATCTGCCCTTCTCCTCAGAACACCTCTTCATACCTCAAGCTGTACGATGGCTCTTTTTCTATTCGTGCTGTTCGGCTGTGGAATTCTATTCCACACTCTATACGCGATAGTGCTTCGGTGGATGTCTTCAAGAAAAGAGTTAAAGAGCATTTTCTCTCTTAATAAAATTTGTTGAAGTATGTATATATTATAATATGTAAGTATTGTATGTATGCATGTATTTTATATGTAGGTGTATTGATGTAGATAAATAATAATATTAAGTAGTATATTATATTGCAAAATTAGGTAGTATATACCTATTTAAATTATTATAGTATCTAAGCATTCTTGTAGCATTATTTTAATATTATTACTTTGTAGTTGTACACTCAACTTTATTCTTGCCTACCTTCTCCTTCTTCTTTTCCTCTACGGCTCAAAGGTTTGCTGGTAGAAAATTCAATATTGAATTAAGCTCGCCTTTGTACCTAATATTTTAACTGTTTTTTCTATTATGTTATTGTAAATTCTGTGTGTGTACAATAAAGTATTTGAATTACGAAATATTAGATAGATTTCAGAAGGTATAAGCGACCCGCCCTGGCTTTACTCCGGGTAATTTTTAGTACTATAATATGCATGTTTTATACATATACATTTGTATGCACTTGTGGTGTAGTGGTTTAAGCGGTCGCCTCGCCGCTCTCTACTGCAATGGTGTTATGGGTTCGATCCACACATGGGAAAAATCTTTAAAGTGATTCGCAAAAAAAAAATCTGAGACTGGCTGTGTGCTTGTGTGAGTGTGGGCGTGCTTTCAATTAACCCCTATTTCGGTTAACGCTTAACCTGGTTTATATATTTCTCTGAACGTTTCCGTACAGAGAGATGAAAAACGTTTGTTCAGCGTTAAGCGTCAGTCCAATGCGTTGGTGAAATCAGCACTAATAGTTTAAACAAAGGGCTATTCTGTGACAAATGTTAGCACAATATAATTGAGAAATGCCGAATGATATCGTGTCTAAAACAACGCCAATAATACTAATAAATTGTAGGCTTGCACGGACTTGCACTGAGTTGTGAATACACTTACTTGTAACATTGGCGACTTTCCAAATGAGCCGACAACTCGATTTATTGTGTAAGATGCGCACAGCCGCTGTTTAATACTGTTTTACTACAATAATAGGTTTCGTTAAAATTAGCTTTTGTTTGTCCAATTTTGTCTTTTTGTTTTATAAATTACTAGTTTTCCCGCGGCCCTGCACGCCTGACCGCCTTTAATAAAAGTTTCTAATTAAGTTCACGTAGTTAATTGCTAGATAAATGAGAAAACTTATAAATTGTTGATAGTTGTGTAAACTGTATATAGACATACCTGCGTGTGTAACTGTTCACAAAAATAAAATAAAATAAAAATCCATAAAAACACATGTTATCTGTCAGATAATCTGAATATGCTTTTAGGGGTTATATAAGGCACGAGTGAAACTAAGCTTCAGACTATTAAAAACAAAAATAATTATCTAAATCGAACCAATCTCAAATGCTCTACTTTCATAAAATCTAGTTGCTGTTGCATATTTTTCATTCCAATCAGATGTCATCAAAACATCTTCTTAGAATTGAATAAGAGAACAAAAATCATTTGGATTCGTTTCTTATGAGATATCTGATCGGCAGACTTATAGCTTTTTCAAGTAATTTTTATAACAGCGCCATCTATGAGAGGGTAACTGACATTGGTATGGCGCTACATTGTTAACTTTCCCAACCGGAAATTACGTAGTCTATGTTATACTGTGCTATTCATAGATGGCGCTATAGTGCTGTTATAATTTATTTTATTAGCCGATTACTGGAAAAAGTATTTTTGTGAAAAAGTTCAAGGATGAACTTTTCACAAAAATACTTTTGCTTGTGTTAGATATTATTGTTAGATATTGATATATATGCTTCGCTATAATTCGCTTGTGTTAGAAGAAAGTTCACGTCCGTGGTGTAATGGCCAGGATTCGAACCAACGACCTCTCTACCGTAAGACCGATGCCTTGTCCATTGCGCCAAGGCAGCTTCTAAGAGATTTCTTCGAGATTAAACAAAGAATTTATTGGTACAGTTGAATTTCAAAGTATAACCGTTTTCAACATTCGTGTTAAAAATAAACTGATTTAATGCTAAGTGACAGCTTTCGATCTCCCTGTCCCGCATAAATAATAAATGAGAGAGAGAGAAAACGAAGTACAACAGTTCAAAAAGTTTGGTGATATCAGCACTAAATTATAAGAAGAAAAAGAAGAAATAAACATAATTTATTCGGACAAAAAGAAAAGCAAACAAAACTTAAAATTATAGAAAAAATATACTAAACAATATATTTTTTTCTTTTTGTAGGCCAGAAGTTTAGCATTGCCATACAACGTGGCAATGCTGCCAGCATTTTGGTAACGTTGCCCACTGTTTATACATAGTTTTAATACTTACTATAGCTTTTAAGTCATTAATTTTTAAATTAGTAGAAACGTTGATTTTTTTATTTACAAGTTATAAAATGGTTAACTTTTTATAAGAAATGGTCACCATCTCAGCCATAAACTGCAGTGCAAAAAAGCCCTGCAGCGCCGATTTTGTGATGGAGACAGAGAGTAGATGGTCTATAAAAGCCTTTCCACCTTGCTTTACCATGCCTAGCTATCCACTTAGCCATCCGATCTTTTACCCTATCTTTTTTTCTAATTTCTTACCTAACAGTTTACTAGGATAGGAGGAATCGAACCAAAATATTTAAAATAATAATACCATTCTCACGTTATACAACAATATCTGCAATAACCTTGTCGCGGGGTGACGATTAATGCAATGGATAAATGTATGGGAGGGGCGGAACAGATGCGGTTTGCTATTCATGGCATGCTTGTGTGGTTTTGTTATTTTTAATGTGACGATAAGTTTTTAAAGTGTTAAATAAATACTTATTTTAAACAATTTTTATGAAATTTGTTTGCCAAGGATTAAGTGAATGATTAAGATGAAAATACTATATTTTGTCAGTGCTCAATTTTTAAAGGGATATTTTGAAATGTGCTGAGGTGCAATATATTAGCAAAACATCCTATTTAGGCCTTGTCTGGGTCCCGAAAGTTGTAAATATTACAACAAACGTGGCCACTAAATGCACAACTGAAATAATTATGAGATAACGTCTTTAAACTTTTTTCACTCGATTGGAAGCAGAAAGAGAATTATGGATTTAAAAACTTGTAAACAATGCTTAAAAAAATACCAAAATAGACTGTGCTACCTTATTACGTTCAATGCTAAAGCTTAGATAAACGTATTATTATGCGCATTATTCAGAAAAGCTTTATCGAAACTAACAAGTGCTCAATCTTTTATCCATTCACAATATTATTGCAGCACAAAGAGCATTTTAATCTGTGCTAATTCCAAAAAAGTATAACAATAATCCTTGCTAATATCTGTGACACTTTCTTTCACTTTCTCTGACGTCACGCTGAGCTGTCAATTGAAATGTCAAACGATTCGTCACACAGCCCCGTCACACGATTTAACAAAGTCAAAATTTCAATTACGTATTACCACCAAATATAAACTACCTACACTGATACTTATTTTGAGCTTTATTTCTTCACTGTTAAGGGTTATAAAGATGCAAATAATAGTTGTCAGTTGAAGTACTTAGTATAGATGACAATGTTGAAAGGATCATGAGTGCATTAGCCATTGTGGCGACACAAAGGGATATCTTCTATGATATACGTCAACGGCATCGAAGGGACTGCCAATTCATTAAACAAGCCAGTGAACAATCAATCTTAACATATTAAAGATAAAGTTGAATTTCGTTTGTGGTAGAAATTGTATAGGATTGCTTTTGTATAGTTTTTTTTTCAGTTTACGTTCAGTAAATTGGGTTAAAACTTTTATTTGACACTTCGATACAGAGAGTTGGAGTGTTTAAGATCTTTGTTTGTAATCCGATTAGCTTGTTTGTTGGTTTGTTTAGAGCTGAGTGGTTTGTAAACTTGAGGATCAACAGGTGTGGTGAAGACTTAAAGGTAAAAGTTTTGGGTCAATGATGTTATTAAGTTAAAAGGCTTCAATAGTTTTCTTTTCTTGTGGCTAAGATTAACACTTATAAAACGAGTAGTTGGCTGTTAAAATGAGTATGTGATAATAATAATAATTTAAAATTTTTGCATTAGATAGAACGCCAGAAGCAATTACACTATCCAATGGTCCCAATGACAAGGCCAAATACACATACACAACCACACCCAGTCTCAGAACAAATGTTTGCGAATCACACAAAGATTTGTCCCATGTGGGGATCGAACCCACAACACCAGTGCAGTGGAGAGCGGCAAGGCGACCGCTTAAAACACTACACCACACGTGCAGACAACTGTGATGGTTTTACATGAATTAATTTATATTAACAGATAAGTATTGGTAACGTATTGCATGCTAAAGTGCCATACCAAATCTTATTTAATGTGCCAGCGATATAGGAAACTATAGGGTTGGTTTTGATTGCTTCAAATAACTTTGCTACAAATATTTTTATCTAAAATTCTTAGATATCATTCAATCACTTTATGTGGGTCGCTATCACTCAAATAAAATTATAATCATTACGAAAATTAAATTATGTTTGCTTTGCAATGATTATTCTATCGTGAAATCTAATTTATATCGCAAGGAATTTTTTTTTACAAAATTTTAAATAAATAAAGCGTGTTTCTATTTAAAAAGCTCTTTATCTCAATAGATTTAAGTAGAATTGACTCGAGTGCCAACAACACCTTCATTTTTCATCCCATTCTTCCAATCAAAGCTCTGATATAATTTGGCCCGTGTCAAGTCATTTTATATGATATTTTTTGCGGTTTGCAGCTGCGGCCAATATCTCATATCGCTTTGTGTTTGCGACCACATGTGACACAAGCCGAAGCGTTTAACTTTACATAAGCATTGTTGGTTTTGAATCACTATTTAATCGGAGTAACGGTAAGTGTCTGGATTCAAAATTAGACATTGTAAACAGAGATATTGTCTCCCAAAACCTAAAATTAAATTTCTTCTTGACACAAAAAGCTACATTTTAGCTTGGGTAACTGCATCGAAGAGTAATTAGCTACTGTACGTTTAAACCAATACTAAGGGTGCGATCAAAGCCAATTTAAAGCAATGGCGAAATGTGTGGGCTGACGTCTACGACATCAAAACTTACAACCTGAAAGTTGGTGCTACTTATTAGAGTTGATTCTAATACAGAGCGAAGCGTCTATAGGCATCCTAGATGAAGCATGTAGGTACTACATTTTCATAAGCTTTTACACTGTGTAAAGAGGAACTCGTACATATGTTTATTAAATTTAAAACTTTGTAATCCCACAAGAAACAACATCAAATTTTATCGTTATTCGAAATCAGAAGGAACAAACCAACAAAAAGTGTCATAAAATGTTTAATTCCATCTGCACACTCACAGCAAAGGCGCCGCAAGCCGCATCCGTGCATTCACCACAGATATAATAAAGTATATAGATAACAAATGATTTGTATCCGCCATAGACAAAATGTAGCGAAGCGTGAATTCGCCATGGGCTGACGAGGGCTGACCGCGTCGAGGGGACCTGATTGAAGGGGAAAGCTTTAGATGGGTTGTAAATTGGGAAATTTTGTGGGAGCTGTTAAAAGAAATTGTCAGACTATGGTACAAACCATACTGTTTAGAATTGGTTATAAGTTTGAGATAACAAACATAATAATATAGAAGAAAGAAAGAAAATAAATTCATTTAGTTCCAACAAATGGGACACAGAAAATTAACAATATACAGATTATTTAATAACACAAAATTTTGAATTATGCCCCAAGGTTGCACCAAAAAGGTCCTGATTCAGCATATTGTTAGACTCAGGTCTGACGCTGATTTTCAATCAGGCCTAAGTGACAACACGGATATCAATATGCTCTTAATAATAATAATCTGATAATATGAGATCACTGTACAAAAAAGGAATATTTCGTTGTGGAACTTAAAGGTCTAACACATAAAATGGGAATGCTTGGAGCAGATTATGGGTTTGTTTTAACCAATACCGTTAAAAACTGCCTTAGAATGTTTGGTTTGATAGTAGTAAGATGTATATAAGGTCGTTAGTTTCCAGTTCCTATGTAGAAAAAAACCTACAGCAATCTGTAAATGACAATAAGTTTAGTCCATACCGTCAGATTGTAAAGAGGATTTATAACTGTTTTGTATAAAAATAAAGATTTTGCTCATTCTATGAGAACCATATACAGGTTAAGCACAATGTAATTAAAAAGCTGACCATAGGGAAGCCTATTTTTTAGAAATATCTTTATAATATTTACATTATAATATTATTAATAATAGCGTTGCCATCACAGATATAGATCTACATAGATAACGCAAGTATCACGATTTGTATTGAAACCAAGCGTGCCGACTTTTTAATACCTATTGTGACGTCACAGCCGAAATTTAGTGACGGGAAATCCAAACCGATTCAATGACACCGATGCCGCCGATGCCCATCCGCCCAGTACGATTCAAACGGCCGTCCGCTATGATTTTCTCTAACAAAAGACGCGCGTGGACTGAAGTTAGCGGCGACCAACCTTGACGCTTGGTCGGGGTTCGGACACGCGAAGTACATGCATTTGCGTTATCTATGTAGATATATCTGTGGTTGCCATCTTATAAAAGTAACATCAACAAGAGTTATTGTATTTACATTTGTACAAAGTATATAAATGTTAATACAATTTAGTCAAGCCTAACTAGCATATTAAATCTCACACCAAACATCTCAATAAGTCAATACACCAAAAAAAGTCGGTGACATCAATTCGCTCAAAATATTTCGCAAAGCCATCCTTGTTCAGTCGGTATGTTTGAAAGCATTTAAACATGCATGGAATAAAGAGCTTCTTACATTAACAAACATACACGTCAACAATAACTATTGAGTATTGAATCGATAGTGCCGACAAAGTTTTGAGCATGCCGCCGTTACAAAGTCACCGCGCCCCGCCCAGATGTCATTCTTTACAAAATGGCGGTGTCATTGTGCATGGCCACTCAAAGATGATTGTAAATTAGATTAAAAGGTGTCGGCTGGCTTGATGTGGCGAATTTTTGTTTGGTTTTTGTAAGTCAGGTGCGAGGCGACGAAAGGCAATGTTGTGGAAACGGTATTGCTCAATTGAATGTAGTGCTGTAGCCTTTTTAGTTCGTAGGTAGGTAAAGATTAAAAAAAAATATAATAAATATTCGACATTATGTAATTTAATAAAAAAACTGATAAGAATTTCTCCAATTCACTTTTATCGGCTTTGAATGGAAAGGAATGGAAAGTGGACTCATTTTTCCGCACTTAGATTCTCATTTGGTCCATTGTGCGTGGAGAGTCCTGGCTAACATAGCCAGACTAACTCCGCCCAGAAGCTCAGAAGTTTCCTGGGGTCTTCACAGGCTTCGCGGAGTGACCTCACTGTTCCGAGGATTTGTTTTTTTTTATCCATTCGGCTTTATCCTGTCGCCTGAAATAAGTTTAAAATTCACATTCAAATTCAAATCATTAATTTTCATAGGCCCCAAGGGGCGCTTGAAGTAGTAGATACCTACTTTTGTAGATGTATGTGTGTAGATGTAGATGATGTGCTGTAGTTAGCATTTAAAGAAAGAGTAACTATAAGCCCGTAGACTTATTCCCTAAAGATGACTGTGATTTCTTTTGCAATAGTTTCTGTCAAAAAGTAATTATTCCTGTCAAACAGATATAATTTCTGGTTTCTTAAGTAATAGTTACTGTCAAAACACGCATTTTTGACATAACGCAATCAAATTACTCTCCTCAAATGTATGCTTCGTTCACACGTAATAAAATAAAACAAAAAACACTAAATTTGTCTATTATTTTATTGTCTATCTGGAATTGAGACAAAAAAAATATTAAAAAAGCGTGCATAAGCAAAAGAAAAATTGAACGTCAAAACTGGCGGACAATTCTTTACATTTAGAGTACGTAGAAAATTGTTTTCCTTTTTGCTGCACCTAGTAAATTGAAAATAAAAATATTTATTTAGGTCCAAAAAACAAATAAAAAATCATTGTTAAATATTAATTAAAGTGCCTTTAGGAGTAATTAGCTAGTTCAGTTTGTTGTTTGTGCAATTATTCATATTTTATTAGTAAGTACCAATTTTATTTCATTTTAATGTTTTACCCTAGTGAAATTATATTATACTTATCCATTATTCTAGAATTTTATATCACGTAGTTGACCTTATCTTTCAGTGGCAAATATACTTATGATGTTAGTTTTATTTATTTTTATTAGTATTATTTGTATTGATAAAACCTTCTTGTTGACACCTACTAAAATGTATTTTTACTCTGTGGCATCTAATGTCTTTTACCAAAAAAAATTGGAGCGTTTCATTACAACAAAAAGCATATAAATAGCTTTGAACTGAATTAAGAAAGTAACAAATTCAAACAATAAAATTCAAATTATATAACTGATTATATCAAAAGAAAACTGAACACATTATAACAACAAACACAATATAAGTCATTATGGTAAGAGGTATTTTCGGAGAGATTTTCTCTTTAGTGTAAAACGAGTGCTTAAAATTAAATAAAATAAGAATGGAACGCGATGTAATGGAAAAAAAAGTTATCCTCAATACAAAACAAATATCAAAGATCGAGATAATATTTTAAGACAACTATAAAAACGATATATAAATGTGATTTTAACTCTTTGCTACTGCTATGTACTAGAAACAGTGAGTATGCGTTATAATTTCTACTTAGTCCTCCGTGACACGATGAAATCACATATCTCTCACTTGTGTTGTAATGTTTTTTGTCTTTCAGGTGCAATACACGAATATAGCACACCTATATTATAATAGTATTATGATAAGATGATAGCGGCGGTTGATTTCAGAGCTAAACATTTTTTAGACTTAAGTTTCATCAGTGCAAGCCAGGCGAACATTAGAAGAAAATAAATGTTCCTGAAATTCTGTGAAATAATACAATTTTTCAAAACTTCTGATTTTTCTTTAATATATTCTTATTTCTCTCACATAATTATCATAGACATAGACACTACGTTACGTACATAAGAAATTATAATTGTAAACTCCAAATAAATAATAATAATCGTGAATACAGAATGTAAGTAGTTACATTATCTGGTGCATAACCTGTATTGTCCCATTGTTGGGCAAAGGTCTCCACCATCCTTGAAATGGAATGAATCAGGTTTTTCGTTTTTTATTAAAGTATGTAACTAGATTTGAACTACGTCGATAAAAAGCACTTACCCGTGTGCCAGAATTCATTAAAATTTGTTTAGTTTGGCGAGAAAGAGGAAGCCTATAACCTAGCTACATAATATTATTGTTTCAATATTTTGAAGATACATTATTTTCATTAAGTGCTTTTTATATCCCAGACTGCCATAATTCGTGCTACTACTTGTCGTATTTATAAGTTTTCGTATGAAAAATCTCGAGTTATATGACTAAAAATAATATGACCTAAATTCTATTGCATTACGTATTTAATTAGTATTTTATGACATACATAGTATTAAACAGTTATTGATTTGATGTATAACGTTAATCTGAAGTAAAAAAACCTTTTAAATATCATTATTTTATCTCGCCAAAGTACAAGAAATTACTAAGAAACTGCTCCATGACCAGTTTCCGATTTTGACATAAGAAATTGCGTTACTTGCCTGTAAAGCTGTCAAACCTGCAAGAGGATAGTAACTGGCAAGCTGTCAATTTTTTTGCCAAGCAGTTATCAACCGTATGTGTATGGAAATAAGGATGCACTAAATCCGAGATGAACCGGTTTCAAACGAAATTATTAATTGCTTTCGAAATCGACTGGAAATTAGTCATCTTTACAGAATAGCCATGCCGTTTGTTAAATCTACGTCTCCAGGTCTTGTAAAAAAAGTAAAGATTAAATCAAACATCTCGGCGGTAGTGAAGTTCTCCGCAAATGATACTGTGTCGTGGGTTGAGATTGGCTACGCTCTAGTATGGTGCCCATCGATTGGTCGAGCAGTCATTTGCAGCCAACTTCACTAACACCTAATTTTGTCAACAATTTAAGAAGGGAATGCCCAAAAATTGTAACACCACCAACCGTATCACGGATATAAGATAGTATTTTTTTTTAGTTTTGTGTATGACGATTAATATTGTAGCAATAAAATACATAACTTAAAAGCGAGATATAATAAACAAAAGTGATTTTCTATTTAAACATAAAGGATGAACGCGACGCTAAATTTTTTTTCATAGAATAATCACTTGTTTTTGCATTTATTTACTTATTTATTTCGGCTATTCCGGTACGGCGCATATGCTAACCGCTAGGCATCAAGGCAGCCATCATAAACTTGTACAATCCAGAAATTTGGATTATAGTGTCACTACATCTAATGCTACATCTAATCCTATGATATAATTCTTCATGAGCCAGTTTTTCAGGGCCTAATCTTACCACCAACCAGCAGGCAACTGTGTCAGCACTTATATGACGACGGGCTAACGGTGCGACGGTGGGCTTCTGCCAATCTTGTTCACAAACGCTCTACCACCTTCTAAAATTACGCATAAGTTTTCTCACTGTGCTGTCACGCCATACAGAGCAACCTCCGTCAATCCTTTTCACGCTCCATCACCAACACATCTGTGCTAACAAGCCGACAAACAAACAATACATTATAATATTCAGAAGTTTTGCAAAGACACCGAGTTATTCGCCCACTGTGCGGCGAGATTTTAGTTGCGATTTTAACTACATTTTTCTAAGGGACTGTGCGACGTAGCCTGAAATTATACCTATTTATTTTAACTATTAAACAACGGGTATTACTCACGTATTATTATGTCTACTAAGGCGACTGGCAGTTTCACTCGATTTAGACGAGCTTCGTCAGGCCATGAGTACGGAGCGACGCGAACCGGCCTGGGACGCGTCTCTTTTCGCTCCGTACTCATGGCCTATTTATCTTATATATTAAATTCTCGTGTCACAATGTTAGTTACCTTACTCCTCCGAAACGGCTTTACTGATTTTTACCAAATTTTTAATGCATAATTCAGTAGGTCTGACAATCGACTACTATTTATTTTTCATACATTTATTTTACATTTTTTTTTTATTTTTGGGCAAAAATTTTTGTTTTTATTTTTCTATAAAATGCATTGACGTATAAAGTAAGGACACGGCTAACGCGCGATAAATGAACTGAATCTTTTTGGAGTCAATCAGACTACAAAAAGCGCGTAGTGAAATTGTCTGTGGTTGGCTGCCTCCGTGAGCGGTCAAACACGACAAAATGCCTAATTGTGCACTGAAAAGTTGTACGAACTACCAAATTAAACATAACAAAAAAGATTATGGTATTACATATCACCGGTAAGTCACAAATATCTTATTATATCCACCTCTTTACATTATTTTATCAATTTTATTTGCTAAAATTTTTCGTTCCGACGCCATATTCCTTAATCGTGAATATCCGCGTGACATGATTTTGGAACTGCGCAACTGCGCTTAGTTGAACTATGCCGCGGGCGTTCAAGAGAATATTTTTGGTAATTTAAAAAAGTATTTGTTATGAATTGTCACATGGTAGTTCAATGCAGATGGCGTTACTGATCCTGCTATTCATAATGTCAAATTTGAAGGGCAATTTGTTCGGACAAGCCATTTCTATAGTATATATTTCTATGATAAAATGGCATTAAAAATACATACAACCCCTTAATTTTTACCCTTTTATCACCAACCCCTATTTTTTAATGGCCATTTTAGTAATTTAATCATTTTTCATCCCGCTCGATAACAGATCATTTATCGTCTTTTTTGTAAATGTTTTCACTCTATTTCGATAAAATTTCCCTGAGCTTATGGCAAATCTAAATTTTTTGGCAAAACAACGTTTGCCGGGTCAGCTAGTAGCTTATAACTTTTGTCTAGAACAATTGTGTTATAAACAAGATGACTGCTCCATTTGTTAGCACATCGTGATGGCCGATCGATCATAACTTGTACCAACCCTTTATTTATGCTTTTAAACTTATAACACAAATTGAGACGTATCGGTTTCAAATTGTGATATATTGGAATAGCGTGGTTTGTGCTAATAACAAGCTTCGACTTCGTTTTTCAGATTATACCTTAGGTTTTTAGTCAAATTTGTCTGTTAAATTTTGAGACAGCATGATTGCGTGATAATATTTTTAAGTAGTTTCTGTGCGAAATCAAATATCTTAAATGACTGGTACTTTATGCGCTCAATCTGTACAAACAGATTATGACGACGAAACACGTTCTTAGAATGCTGGTACATATTTATTTTGGCCAGTAGTTGAGCATTGCCATACAACGTGGCAATGCTGCCAGCATTTTGGGAACGTTGCCCACTGGCAGCGGTCTTTTAGATTAGGTTCGTACATATATATTTACGATAGCTGCTAGAAATAGTGATTGGACATGTAATAAAGGCCGGAGAACAATGTTGACTGTTTTGTAAACGAACTCCTTCTAACATACACATAACATAACATCACGCCTATATAACCCAGAATGGAAAACAGGTATGGGAAAAGGGAAAAGACGAACTCCTTGTAATATGATTATTTAATATTCATTTTTTATATGATGATAAATTTACTAGAGGTAAGTAGTGGAATTTAAATAACCTATTGATCGTTTAATTGACAGTCTCAGTGTGTACCACTTACGTCGGTGGTCGAGCTTGTCACTTGTATGAAAATTTAGCAAAATACTATATGTAAATGAATGGCAAAATACGCGTTTGTCCGCACGCTCGATTCGCAGATACTAAGCGAAGCACTGAACGGCTTATGATTTTTCATAAAAACGAGAAGCGCGACCGACGCGCGACGTACGACATACCTACTTAGACTAAGCCTAAAAACCTCGTCGTACTCTGAGACGTCGTACAAAGTACCGCCGACGGGCGGGCGAGCACGGAAACCGACCATAATTATGTATAAAAAAGGAAGATTTAGATATAAATGTTCTTTTTCAATTATGACTAGATTGTTTAGCATCGAAACAAAATGATCACCAAATAAAAATAATACTTTTAACATTAATTAGGCAAGGACAAAGAGTTAATTTGATAAAATTAATACAATAATGAACCAGATATTAGTTGATTGATGTAATATCGCTATCGGCATGGTGGATGGACAAGGATAATTTAATAATTAAATAATAACAAAGAACATTTTGTGAACCGGTCAGTCCGTTGTATGTTACAAACAATTATTTTTTTAACGCGGGTTCGATTCTATCCGCTTAAGACACATCTTTATGTCCGTGAATATGGGGGTTTGTCTTATAGTCTGGGTGTGTCTATGAATAATAAATATTTATTTACAAAAGAAAAGTATACATGTATTAGTATCAGTTATTCTAGTACCCATAGTACAAGCTCTGTTTAGTTTGGGACTAGATGGCGTTGTGTGTAAGTTGTGAAATATTTATTATTTATTTTATATTTATTTAATAATCGCATGACAAAAGTACAAAAACAGTCGAATTAAACCTCTTTTAAGTCGGTCAAAGATTCTTTAAATCAGAACCCAAACGTAACAAATTGAAACTTTTAAAAATAATAATACTTTTCGCTGTCCCCAATCACCATAGCCCCCATAGGAGCCCTATGGGGCCGAGGCTCCTCCCCATGACCCTGCGAGGGGCTCCAGTGACATCTTGTTGCGGTTAGGGGAACTAAAAATATAAAATGGAAACGATTTAGAAAGGATCGGGCGTTTACTGATGCGATTTAAGACTGATTTCACCAATATGTTAAACCGATGGTTTAATGCTAAACTACAGCTCTCGATCTCTCTGTCCCGCTCAAACATTGAAAGAAAGAGAGAGAGAGATCAATAAACCTGTAGATAGATAATGTAATTTAATAATGTCTAATCGACGCTTCTCGTGACCAGAAGGTTATTTTAGGTTTTACTTCGCCCAGCGAATGAGCATTGCCATTCAACGTGGCAATGCTGCCTTCTGGCTCAGCTGCTGTTTACAGCGATGAGGATTTTTTGACGCATAATGTAATTATTTTATTTTATTTATTAATTGTATGATTACCTGTAGATTAAGAACATACATAACATAACATCACGCCTATATTACCCAGAAGGGTGTGGCAGAGGTGTACAACACCCACACTTCACCTGTTATGTTTAGGTCCAATGGTATAGGAGGTGAGCCTATCGCCATCCACCAGGCACAATTTCATCTCCGTGCTGCTATTGTGAATTTCCGACGGCAAGTTCTCAAATAACACTTTGCCCCAAGAATCGTACCCGAGACCTCGCGGTGAGAGGCGCATACGCTACCCACTAGACCATCGAGGCAGTAGATTAAGTATATAGTTTGGTGTAATCGGGGCTTCAATCAAGTTTGTCTGGAATAGCATAATTTTAAAATGGTTAATATTTTGTGTGAAATATAAATATTTAATACAATGTACCCACGACGTATATAGCGAAAGGAGTGTATCTGATGGTTAGTGGACATCAACAATCCACAAAGCAGATGGTAGATGCGTCGCTTTATCCGCGGACTCCGCGGTCTACAATGTTATGCATATATATGTTCATGTAGCAGTAATTTCAAGGTGTCGTCTCACCACCAAACTGGAACACATAAGTACAAGCACTGTTATTTGGCGCCAGGTTAAAGGTGAGACGGTGATTAAAAAAAGAAACAGCAAAAAAGAGAAAAAATTAATGGGGGCTGTGCCGTTTGTATGGCAACAAAATTACAAATCAATCAATCAGCCCCAGAGAACATAGATGTCAGCGGAGCGAGTGATGCTTTGTCTATGATCAGCCCAACCCAATTTAAAAACTTCAAAATTCAAATTCAAAATCGTGGAGTTTTTAAGACAAAACATGACAAACCGTCATTACTTTGAGAATGTTTTCAGCAAACAAAAATAGTTCACGTTTCTAGATTATTTTGTCAAGAAGTAAAATTTCATTCAAACTTCCTCAAACAATGCCCACCCATCTCAATTTCTACGTACTTACATGTTTATTACTATTGCTCAATAAAAACTACACCGTAAACATAGACAAGAAAAACTGGCGTCTCACTGTCTATGGTCTTGTGAATGGCGGGCATCGACAATAGCGGCCGAGAATTTATGGCGCGCTTTGTTTTGCGACTCGATTATGAGGTTTGCAGACCACACAGGTTTGCTAATATTTGTGTATAGGATGTTTCTGTATTCATTCTTACTGTTCGAGGTAAGTTATTTTTATTTTTTAAATTTTAACTTGCTATCGTAAATATAAGAGATTCGTATTTTACGGCATTTTATTGTATTTTCTCTCCATTGATTTACATATACTTTATAACTTTGTAGGTCTATGCTACTAACAACAAGTGTTGTTGATAAGCCGATAAAAACCTTTTCATAGTTCATAATTCAGCTTTTTAGCTCAAACTTTAATATTTTTACTACCATAAGTAAGTACGAAATCTGCCGGCGGAAAATACTAGCTCGGGCTATTTGACTTTTATAGGTTAATACTTTATAGCTTTTTTGTATTTTTTTTATACTACGCCCACAGCGAACGAACGTGTAGGCCACCTGTTGGTAAGTGGAGTACAGCCCATGGACATCAACAATCCACAAAAGCAGATTGCAGATGCGTCGCTGCAGCTGAGGACTACGGTGTTATGCCTCATGTGCCAGTAATTTCAGGGCAAGCTTTACTTTAATTTTAATGACAAGAAGTACAATATCTTTGCATGCTTAATTGCACAAAGTTTTTTCATTACCCGTGAATTCATTCATTACCCCAAAAAAAACCGTGAATTAATGAAAAAAGGGTTCTTTAAAAAACTCATACTGACATGACTCTAAAAGTTCTCGCTTAAAAAGCGAACCAAATTTTGAACACCCCCATTTACACCTACGCGAGTTTCGAGCCCATTCAAAGATCGTGCACCATTTTATGACACCCGTAGTAATTGACTACAATGCTGGCCACCTAAAGATGTCCCATCACTAAAAAAATCGATATGAAGTTGTCACGCATCTCGAGAGATTCACCAAAACGATACTCGAATAATACAACACTATTATTACTAAGATTTATACGATTTTTATAAAGACATTAAGGCAAAACCACGAGTGAATTTAGTATAATAGTTAAAGATTTATGAATCGACTAATAATTTTGTGAATGAATTGTACAATTCGATTTTCATTCATGCTCTCTGTCATTGATACGCTTTTTAAAATAGTTATGCTAATATATTTATTAGTGCATCCTTGAAATACTTCTTAGTATTTTAATCTAATATTAAACCATGTGTGTGGTTGGTGCTTTTTACGCCGAAATGATGTTACTATTTTATGCTTGTGTGTTTGACATACACGGTACTGCAATAAATAAATAACGAGCGGTTAAAGCTGAGATGCGTCGCTAGGCACAAGATTACCTTACTCGAAATTGTTTTTCAAAAGCTCTACCATCTACGATAAAGTCTATCTATATCTTATGCCTTTTATTTCTAGTTATATTCGATAAAACTAGAGAATCAACCTTCAATTTGGTTCATAAATCTAAAAATATTACGTTTTTTTTGCGATACTTAAACCATTTAAACCATTTAAACCATTTATTTGCCACACATTATCTTACATATTAAAAAAAAAAAAAAACAGTTTACATGAAATATAAAATAGTACACAGAAAATGTGCGGCAAGGGATCTAGCTCAGTATTTGCTGCGCGCAATGCACAGCACTGATTTTCAGCTAGTCCCTGCCAGAAAGAACAACACAGTAAATCAACGCTCACAAGAAAATATAAACAAAGAAAATATAAACAAAGTAACACTACCACCAAAAAAACAATACAAGAAAAATAAACTAAAAATTAAAAATTAACGAAAATTCCCAGATACAAGACACAAGGTGTAACAGACAACAGAAACAACCAGAAATTAAAAAAAAAAAAAAAAATATATTAAAAACGAATTGAAAAACTGAGGTCAGCCATAAACCAGCACCAATTTAATTAAATATCTTTTACAACAAAAAAATAAAAAATAGAATAAAAAATAATTATTACTTTTAAACCTGCGTTTGGGTACACAAAAGTTTCTTAAATATATGTTTCTTAAAACTAGGTATGGACATATATTTGCGTAGAGGTGGAGGCAGGTCATTCCATATCTTGGTAGCCGCGTATTTAAAACTACCCTTAAATTGCGCTGTTCTATGTACAGGTATTACCATATTGTTGGCCTCCCTTCTACGCGTATTTTTCTCTTGTACAGCTTTCACCCACTCGAACTTCTCGTAAAGGTATTTAGGCCTTTTTTTAAATACAACTTTCTGTACTAAACATGCCAGGTGCAAAGTCCTACGAGCTTCCATTTTTAGGGTACCCTTTTCGTTCAAATATGGAGTTATATGAGATCGTTTAGGAATAGTGTAACAAAAACGTGTACATGCATTTTGAACTCGCTGTATTGCTTTTTGAGTTTTTTTGTAGAGTCGTGGGCCGTAAACAGTATCGCAATAGTTAAATTGAGACAACACAATAGACTCGACAAGCAATTTTCTAGTGGACTCTGAAAGATGTTTCCTAATGTTATAAAGTGTTTTTAGTCTAAAGAATGCGTTTCTAATTTTGTTATTTATGTGTTCAACGTATCGTAATTCGGTGTCGATAATTAAACCCAGGTTTACCGCCCTGTCTACACGTTCTAAAACTTGATCCTTAATTTTAATTGACAGAGGCTGCGATGCGACTTTTTTACATTGTTCTTTGGTACCTAACAGCATATATTTGGTTTTAGCAGCATTCAATATTAATGTGTTTTCGTTAGCCCATTCTAGAATACTGTTTAAGTCTTCATTTATCATTTCTATTGCATTGGCCGCATTTTTAGGTTTAAAAGACAAGTAAATTTGTGAGTCATCTGCGTATAAATGAACTTTAGAATATTTTATGCATTTAGGCAGATCTGCTGTAAAAAGTATAAACAAAATTGGACTCAATATTGAGCCCTGGGGGGTTCCTCTGTCTAAATGACCTATATTACTTTTAACAGGTTCCCCTCTTTCATTACTAACCTCTACATATTGTCTCCTGTTAGATAGAAAGGAACGAAACCATTCACACGAATCGCTCGAAATGCCGTAATAAGAAAGCTTGGCCATCATGAGCTCTATGTTTAAACAGTCGAATGCCCTTGAAAAGTCCAATAAAATGAGTGCAGTACACATCCCAGCATCCGATGCTGCCGCGATATCGTCTGTGACATGTGAGAGTGCAGTCGATGTACTGAAACCCGAACGAAAGCCAGATTGGACGGCTAGCAGCACGTCTTCATTTTCGAGAAACGTAGTAAGCTGGGTGCACACGACTCTTTCTACAATTTTGGATAGAATTGGCAAAACACTAATAGGTCTCAAGTCTTTCAATTCTTCTATATTGGCTGTTTTAGGAATGGGTCTAATTTTTGCCAATTTCCATGTGTCGGGGAAAACTTTCGAACTGAGAGATTTATTTACAATTTCAGTAATAGCTGGTAATGTAATTGGTAATGTTAATCTAATCATATCTGTTGTAATTTCATCATGACCACTAGCTTTAGTTTTAATGTTTTTGATTATTTTAGATATATCTGTATCTGTAATAGTGCTTATACTAAAAACTTTGTCTGTTAATTTGTTTTGTAGGAAAAAATTCAAAATGTTATTGCTAACCATATTTTGTCCGGAAATATTCAAGAAGAACGTATTTATTTTATCAGCGTCGTTCAAGTGCTGCGGCACAGTTTGTGCATTTGTTCCGTTGCCGATCGGACAAATGTGCTTTATATGATCCCACATCTGCTTGGGTTTATCCACATTATTGTTCACATAAAAGGTAAAATACGCATTTCTTTCTCTTTGTAAAGCTCCCGTCACATAGTTTTTAAGGTTTCTATAATAATTTAAGTGACTATCCTTCTTTGTAGTGCGCGCTCTAACAAGAGCTTTGTCCCGAAGGGACATCATAAGTTTTATAGTTTGTGTTATCCAGGGTGTAGGTTTTGTACATACTTTTGTACGCTTTATTGGAGCATGTTTATTAAATAATGTAAGAACCATTTCATTAAACCATTCAACCTGGGCACCTACGTCAACTATATCTAAAATGTTCCACCACGGAATGTCTCTTAGGTCGGATTCAAAAGTATGTTGGTTAATATTGTGTAGGGTCCGCTTAAAAATATATTTAGGGTACTCTTTCGGCTTTGTTATATTAAATTCTGCCAATACCATAGCGTGGTCACTGAGAGCAGGGTTGTGATGGATATTTACACTTTTGCACAATTCTGGTGAATCTGTAACTATGAGATCTAATAAAGATGAAGAGTTATCATTAACACGGGTAGCATCCTTTACGACGACTTCTAAAGAGAGTTGTGAGAAGAAGGCAAGAACTTCGCGAGCTGACGTCTTGCTTGGTTGAAGAAGATCAACGTTAAAATCGGTCAGCAAAAACAAATGTTTACAGTTTGAAAACATACTCACAGACTCTGTCAGGCCTTCTATTGCCACGTCGATTGATACAGACTCTGGCCTGTACGCAGTGCCTAGCATGAGGTGTCCTATTCCAGGCAATGTTAGCTCCATCCATAATTGTTCGAGGGGCGAAACCGGGTGCGGCTTGATACGGACTCGTAATCCTTTCTTTACGAAGAAACCAACGCCTCCTCCCCTGCCATCACCCGGACGAGGTTTGTGTTTTAACGTATAGCCCGGTACTACCGGAGCAAATTTTTCCGCCCCAGCTCGGACCCACGTTTCATTCAGTGCTAATATGGCAGGCTTATACATATCTAAGCTGGCAAGAAGTTCATCTCGTCCAGTATTTAAAGATCTAGCATTGAGTAGCCCCAAAATCAAATTATTTCTTTTTGTACGAATCATTTGAGTAATTCAAAATTAAAACAAAATGAACACAACCCTTGAGACATTTGATGAATAGAAGTGCGTATAGTGTATATCAACTTCACTATATTTATAGTCCCGTAAAGCAAACAGCGGCACATACATAATATCTTTCTAGTCCTCTCCGTTACTCTACCGAATACAAAGTTGTAAAAGTGCAATAACCTCATTTTTTTTTAATACTTCTCTTACTATAATCATCAGTACTTTATATTTAGATAATAACATCAAAAATAAATAGAAAATAAAATATAAGTTTAAGCAAAAGCAAGTCTTACACGTAATAGGAACTAAAAATGTTTTACAGATGCTTTTAAGCTGCGAGACCAACAGTGTCAATACCAAAAACCTTCATAAGATCACTTTCAAATCGGAGGCGGTGACGTAAAGCTCCGTTTTCTTGCCTTGTATAGATTTTGCCATCGCGCGTCCATACGAAGCGCCATTTTTGGCGGCTAGCAATCTTGCGGGCCTTCTGAAATAACTGCCGGTTGTATTTAGTCAGTCTTTCATTGACATAAAAACGCTGTGGTTGTCCTGCCAGTCCCATATCAGCCGTTGTAGCGCCACGCCTGACTCTAGCGGCTTTCAGCAGACTGTCACGTTTTGCACGGTGCGATAACTTCAGTGCAATGACGCGCGGCCGCGGAGGGGGTGCTCCTCCAACCAAAGCGCGCTGGGGTCCAACACGTCCCGCGTCTACAATATCACGCTCTTCCAACTCCACACCCAGCTTAGCAGCCACTGATAGCACGATATGAATGACTCCTTCACCGGTTGTCTCTGGTATACCTGATATTTCAATATCGTTGGATAGGAGGTCTTGATCTCGCTCATGCAGTTCCTGCTTTAGCTGAGTTAATTGGCTCTCTAGTTTTTCAATATTCGACCGATCTATGTCGTCAGGCCTGCTTTCTAATGTGCTTATTCTGGTTTCAAGTGCATCTATACGCTCGTTGTTTTTACTCATCGTCGCCATCAAATCCGCCAATGTTGTTCTAAGGCTGCTCATCTCGATGCGAAAAGCTCTAAATTCATTCCAAAAGACTCTGAGTTCCTGTGTAGGGTCCACGTCCAAAAAATCTGTGTTTGATTGTGTGTTGATTGTAGGGGACACCGGTTTGAGAGACTGCCCATATTTATGGCGTTGAGTGATATTGAACGACAAATCTGACTCCGTCGGTGTAGCAATATCTTCACGCCTCTCGGTTGCCGACATCGTACGTACTGGGGTGTTCGTGTTGTCCGCCTTGGGCTGCTTACAACTACACTCAGGGCACCGCCATGAACACTTATGATGCTTTTCCATACGTAGAAAACGTTCCACAGATATATTTGCGCATAGTAAGTCATACTGGGATTTACAAAAGGAGCAGCTAAGGTATTTAGTCTCTTTTGCAATTTGATTTTTACATCCTACACAAACCACAATCTGTTTCCTTTTATCCATTGTCACTTCATAAAATGTTGTCTTGTCAAGGGCTCAAGCTCAAGTCAACGTAAGAATAACGGCACATCGATCAAGGCACGAGGGATCTAAGGCGCGACATCACAAAACATCAAAATAACTGGAATTTCGATAGATTAAAACATCTTGTCACATCTTGACGAATGTGTCTGTTGTCTGCAAATGTTATCATTCTCTATCCAACTCGGGGGTGAGATTGATCGAACATTGAAAAAGTTTACTTTTTATGAACGTATGGTGGTAGAGCTCTTGTGAACGAGCTTGAGGGCGAATCACCTTTAACCTGCCACTAAATAGTAGTGCATGCATTACTTTGTCCTGGTTTCGTGAGATTAGATCCAGAAATTACTAGCACATGCCAGACATGAGGCATAACACTATCGTCCTTAGGTGAAGCAACGCATTACCCGTGGATTGATGATATCCATGGCCTATAATCATCACTTACCATCAGATGGACTGTACGTCTGTTCACTATATTGCAGCCGTGGCGCAATGGATGAGGCATCGGTCTTAGGTTTGAGAGGTCGTGTGTTGGCATCCTGGCCTATTACACCACGGACGGGAACTGCCTCCTAATACAAGCAAATTTACCTTAGCTGGAGGGGGTTTACAAAAATACTTTGTAGTAATTTGTAGTTTGCAAATTACTAGTAACCTTTAAAACAAAATAAAAACTATTTCTGACTAACAGATGTCGTTTGACTATTATCTGCTGTCAAATTATCAAATAGTACTGATCGCACTTCGAAACTATAGCACTAGACTTATCAAAGATGGAGCTAAGATCTCATAACGACTACCTTGTAATACTAAATAGTCAAAGATTAAACGCAAGTTAGGCAATACCTGGATAGGTATATGAATTGATCCAGTGGCTATTTATTTATAACGACTTTAAAAAAGAAGGTTACTTTGACCCTTTTTTTTTACTTAACATTTACTAACAATTTTGCGACGCATTTTTTACGACTTATTCATGCGGTCAAAAGAATAACAACCGAAAAGGTATCAGTTTCCTGGATTCACAAAAACAAAACTGTCATCGCAGCCACAAAATGGATGGGTCGTATCAATCTAAACAAATCGAGTTACTTCTCGATACACAATGAGTCTTGATTGCGTTGCTTTTCATCCATTTATGGTCAATTTCCGAACGCTTATAGAAAATGGCGCGATCTGTCAAATTTTTGCGCGCTTGATCGATTGGCGCGCGCGCGTTTTTATTTGATTGTACAAAATTGTGTTTACGTAAAAAGTTCTTTTGCTAGCTTTTTTCGACTGCAATGTTTTTAATCGTGAGAATATTGCCTGCCAGTGTTTGAAGAATTGAATGGTCTTAAATAGAATCTAAGCTCATGAATCGATCATCGGTCATGTATCAAAAATTTAAACTAAATTACATTTTGACGAAAGAGATTTCCAGTACGAAATACATAGGTGCCGAAAAGGGTTAGTCCGCACTGCTTGTAGTCAACGAGTATGAGAACAGACATCTACACAAGATATCTGAAACTGTCTAAATTTTGAAGGATTAAATACAGTTATATAAGAATTCTATAATATTTACACTTGATTTTTACCGACATTCGGATATCAAGTAAAACTAGTGAAGGTAGGTAAATCGATTGTATTTTATCTACGATCTTGATAGTAAAAGTGCAGAAGTACTTGAGCTTTTTATCAAAAGAATATTATTACCAACAAAACATTCTAAACTATATAAATAGTTATACAAAAAGTTTTGAGGCAATCAAAACTTTTTTTAATCGGTCTTACAGTAATCAATAAATAAATATCAGACTATCTTAGCCCGATCAAAGAAATAGTAGCTATTCTAATCATATATCTACCATCCTATCTATCCTTCTAGAAAAGTCTTTAGTGAAATATCGTACAACCCTCGAAACATCCGTTGATAAATCAGAAACGATCTGTCAAGCAGATGGTTAGTATATTGAATACCAAAAACTAAATTGCCAATTTCCCAACGACCAAAATAAAAACTGTTAAGTCTCCCATTAACAGCACTATATAGCACATGCGTGAGTATATAACATTAAATAAACGGGAACCGCAACAATTGCAGAAACCATTAAAACAAATAAGTTTGCAGCTGCGGTCGCGACCACTCTAGCGGAACGCTCTGCCCCCAGGCCCGCCCCCTGAACACGCACAAAAATCAACATAAATAACAATACACACCCCTATTTCAGACACTATACCCTTACAAATACATAAAAGGCAAAAGAACCACTCAAAATATAAGCAAAACTCGTCGGTATATAGAAGAAGTTAAAGTCCAAATTTCCAAAAAGTTGCGAGGATAATTTTAGAAAAAAGTCAAGTCAAACTCAAGTGTGCAACAATTGAATAATATTTCGTCTCTTTCGTCCATTCAATAGAGACAGATCCCTCTACTTTTGGGGCTTTTATTAAATTTATTGTCAAAGAAAGGTATATAAAAGTTGTTGATTTAAAAAGGGTCGCAGTCTCACTTCAATCGTGTGTGATAACAGTGTCTGAAATGTTCTCCGAGCCAAGTTACTCCCGCCTTTTTAGGCCCTGGGATGTGAGTGATAGTAAAAATAAAGAAACAATTAACAGTGATAATAACATAGACTTAAAAACAAAGAAAAGAGTTCTAGCTGAAACCAAAAGAGAAAACCGTTTACGGAAAATTCGCGGCACGTTCAAGAAATCGGACTCTATTCATCAAGACGCTACTGTTTCTACCACAACGGTAGTTGGTGATGAAGATATCAAACCAGCTATTGAAGCAAACTCTCCAGTAGAAAAACTCACTCTTTGTTGCGACAGACTTCTTCAAGAACCAGAGAAGAAAGAAAAGCAAGAGAACACAGTAGAAATGGACTTAAAACCTCCTTCTTATCCACAAGTTCCTCAACTACCATCAGCATACAGTCCATCATTCATGCCAGACTACTTACCAACAGCAGACATCGCTCACGCATTAGGAGTCCCACCAACAGACCCGTTACTCCTAGAATCTCTTGCCCAAGGATATGCTATGGAGCTAGAATACGCAAGAATCCTTCAACAAGAAAACGAAGCGAAACTAAACGCTAGAAAACAACGCCCTAAGAAATACAAATGTCCTCACTGTCAAGTTGGGTTCTCAAACAACGGGCAACTGAAGGGGCATATAAGGATACATACTGGGGAAAGACCTTATAAATGTGACGACAAGAATTGTGGAAAGACGTTTACGAGGAACGAAGAGTTGACCAGGCATAAACGGATTCATTCTGGAGTCAGGCCTTTTCCTTGCTCGACCTGCGGCAAGAAGTTTGGCCGTCGGGACCATTTAAAGAAGCACACGAGGACCCATTTTGTTCAGGCTGAAAGGATGATGCCTGTGTTCGTGCCGCTGTCTGCTATGCCTCATATGGCAGGCTTCCCGTACCTTTATGGATACTGACAGTTAAAGAACAGGAAATCTTTAAAAAGAAGATGGAAGAAATCATGAAAATAACCTTGTCTTTTCAAAAAGGGAAGGATAATTAAAGTTGTGAATGAGTCAATTAAAAACTGTAGTTATAATAAATAGCAGGATTTGGTATACGTATAAATAAGTAAAGTTTTATCGGAAATATATTTTTGTAATAATATTGGCAGGAATTGTCGTTTGTAAATAAAATTTTATAGAAGTAATTGTACATTTCGAAATGATGGTTGTGTATTATTAAAAAATACAATGAAATAAATATATATTTTAGATATTGATATTTAATCGTTTTACTTATCCCTCATTAAATCATCAAGAACGTAGGCCATTGAAATAAAGATAATATCTAATTTAATTAAGCATTTTCTTATAAACTTTCTCGTAATTCACCTGATGTTATAACTGCCGCGACTTTATTTTAAAAATATTGCTAAAATAAATACATTATATGTATATGCGAAGGTATGTGACGACGTACATACGTGTGTGTAGAGTTGTGACTCTTGCACGCAAAATATACTGATCGGACTTCGATGTTGGGTCTACAGATAGTTTATAGCCTAGATTAATGTATATTAATCTAGGCTATAAACTATCTGTAGACCCAGTCTGTATAGACTATATTAAGGTAGACTAGAAGGAGTCGCAGGCATCAAGTAGTCAAAAAATATAAAATTACTAATTATGTAGTACTAAAATGCTACGGAAATCACTGCTACGGCTACACACCGTGTAGCACATCTAGGTTGGATTCGTAGCTAACGGCTACGCTACGCCACATATTTTTTGTACCACATCTGCATTATGGTACGTGGAGTACAGCCCATTGACCTAAGCAATACAAGCTGAGAACTAAGGTTTTATGCCTCTTATGTCAGTAATTTCGTGACCTGATCTTACAACCAAACCGTAATGCAACACTACTATTTGACGGCAGATTAAAAGTGAGACGGTGGTGCTGCCGCTCTCGAACAAGACCCCTACCACCATTCGTTATTAGTATAGTGTAATTGTTACAGGTGAATACAAGTATTAAATAAATTTAGTAACGGGTATTCTAAAAGCTACTAGCTAACTAGGTTATAGTTATCGATGAGGGATATAGTGGAGCTATACCATACTTTATTCAGTCTCTCAGTCCGACGTGGTCCGACGGTAGCGTAGGGTACAGCAATCCGATATTACTTTGACCCGGATGGACATCAAGCGAGAGATCAACAGTAATATGTAATTTTCAAGACACGTGGATAATACAGCCAACCTTGCAATTTCAAATTGATTCTTCTTAGGCCATCCGTCCACTGTAGTCTCGTATGCAATGCGACTGTAGTCTCTTCTTGACTGCCGCAATACAAATGTATTGATTATACACACAGTACGACACGAATCGCGCGCGTCCTGCATGTCAAGATGACGGGGAAAACTGAAGAAAAGTTCTATGCACGCAGTATTTATATTCTTTGTTTTATAGTCTCTGTTTCGAAAATTGCATCTGCAATTCAATATTGTGTGTGTGCAGAGTGGTGGACTTAACTTGCAAGATTTTTGATCAAAAAATAAATACGAAATTGGTCATAGATATAAATATACCCTTTTTTTTCATCGCATCGCGTCGCGCGATTCCGTAGAGTCCATAGAGTCATACAATGTTATGCGAGGCTCAAGTATCCTGCGTGTACGGACCGTGCGCGATTATAGTCGTAATTGGTATCATACCGTGCTAATTAACTATAAACAATACATAAATAAATAAATAAGGCATATTCGCGGAGTTATCTATGTAACATTGGCCTCATTGACAGCATTGACTTCTGATTCTCAGCCTGGAAAACCTAACAACGAAATAAAAATATAGTTACTTAGATGTCGCGGGTGTTTAAATCTTAGAAATAATATAACATAACATCACGCCTATATTATCTAGAAGGGTGTGACAAAAGTGTATTACACCCACATTTCACCTATTATGATTAGGAACTGTGGGATAGGCGGTGAAGCATATCGCCATCAACCGGATACAATATCAACTCCGTGCTACTATTGAGAATTTCCTAACAGAAAATCTTAAATAAAAAAGTGTTATTCAGGAATCAAACCCGAGACGAGAGTAAGCAATACACGAATTATACCGCTAGGCTAGGAAATTAGGACCTTTTTTATTTAATCTTATTAACTACTGTTTATAACTACATTAACTTCTGCCCGCTTATACAAACTATAATAAACTAATCTTGTATTTTCAAATGAACAAGGCGCAATATTTAAAATTAAGAATATCTGCAAAAGCGTCTAACAGCATAGAACGAACTAGATAAACCATCGCCTGAATAAGGCTCAATATCTTTATTTTTAAATAAATACTAAAATCTACCAAAGAAACCTACACATGCCCATAATAAGACGAAAAATATCCACCCAAGCCTCTAGAAACAAAAAAAAACAATAAGGTATTATAAAATCGATTAATCATCCCTACAATTCAAAATCGATATTAGAAAAAAGTTTGCGCAAAATAGCCAACATTCAAAAACGTTGGAGTACGGACTTCCGGTTGCATCAAGTCAATGGACATACAAAATAATACAAACAATTTGTAAAGCTAAATGTTTTGACTTTAACGTCAAGTAAACATTTCTTTGTAAAAACTACGCACACTTGGTCTTATAAAAGAATTTTAAGAAATACTTAGATTAAAATGATATAATAATCATGACATGGGTATCTACGAGTAGTAATAAAATAGTTTATGATATATTTTATGCCTAGTACGGTAAAGTATGATTCTTTTGATATAATCAATTCATAGAAGCCATTAACGTAACCTGCATTTTAGCGGTAATTATATGTCTAGAAATTGCTATAGGATATTTTCCAAAAACAACAAAGTGTAATGATGAGTCTCATTATTTTATCACCTTTGTTTTAAGTATATAAAACAAAGTGTAGTTTATTTCAAGAATTACCGCGCGGGATCCTTAGCAAGCGTTCATTTAAACTTGTCGCTATAGATATGGGTACTAATAAGTAAACCTTCCGTGGACGTATTTTTTATAACATAAATCAAGCCTACAACGAAAGGAGTTTCAAATATTTCTGACTTATAAAGTTATAAAAATATTAGCAGTTCACCAAGTCGTATGGTTATCCAAAGAACGCCTCCGTTGATACCAGTTTCGACAAAGTAAAACCATTGTGGTATTTGCAGCACAAGCATTAACAGCCATAAATTAACACATATACCCATTTCTTGTCATCGCAGCACCAACAACGCAAATTGCCTACTTTCCCACGATCACTTAGATCTTGCCCTAATTCACGAAGACATTGTATGTTTTGTATAATCGGACGTCCGTTTACGCAGCGGGACGCTTTTTCGAAGAAAGTGAGATGTTTTTACACTGGTCACACTGTTTAATTGGCTGAATGGCGTGTTGTCATTGCGCGCTGCATGAGGTTTTTGTATTGACTTCCGTCATTTAAATAAGGGCAATTTAGAGATCGTCAAAAAGTTTTATTTGCGATATTGTATTTTTAAAACGGTATATCAATATGATATTTTGTTTTTTTAACAGGCACGACATAAAAGATTAATAATTACATATATCTAAAACAAAAGCAGCTTCAACCACGTGCTATAATGATACTTTTATCATATCCCTATGTCCTTATGAGGTCTTGAAACTATCTCCTTACCATCAAAATCGGTTCCGTAGTTTAGCCTTCTTTTTTCGACAGACAGAGTTACTTTTTTAAATAATTATGAGTAGGTATAATAATTATAAGGACTAAGATAAATTCGACCACTTTTTAACGCGAACTCCTTCTGGCAATACCGTATATTTGACTTGTTAAAATGTCTTGAAAATTATCGCCAATTAAAGTGTTTATTTTTACTTAAAGAAAGCTTTATTAAATTTTAATTATCATTTTTACTCACACCTTAGCCTCAATATCGAAATTTTGCAAAAACAATTTCACCTAAGGTAAGGGCTAAGTTCCAATAATGTGACGAACTTAAATTTTGTTAGGCCTTAAACGGTTGTCATTATGATTTCAGAGTTTATAAAACATAATATATTATTTTGAACCTATAAAAATATGATAAAACTCCACGTTCCCACGTTTAAAAAATCGGTCAACATCGCCGTCGTAGGTGTGACCCTACATTTTTAACCGACGGACATAATCTTTTTAATTCTTTGGACAAACAACGATATTATTTATAACAAACCCGCCTACGTTCTTAACAAATTTGCTGAATACAAAATTTATTGGCTAGTATGTTTGATACCAGAGTAAAAAACTGATTCTTTTTTTTCAAGCACAGGTGCGTTAATCGCGCGGCCTGAATGAATCTTTGGCGACGAATTTAAGAAAATTAATGATAGGATTTTGTGTAAACATTTTTTGTTTGTGGATGAATGAAAGTTTTTGTGGTATTTTGTCCAATAAGGGAGGAACCGATTAAGTTTTGCTGAATATGTGAGATTTTATTTTATGAATGAGTAAATATATATACATTGGCAAATTTATTATAGTCGGATCAATTTTGCAATATTTTTTTTGTCTCTCATTTTCACATCAAGGCAAAAAGCTTAATTAATAGCTTGAGAGAATTCAATAGCTGCTAATTCTACGGATAGATTACCTTAAATTGAGTTGAAGCTCAAAGAACTGAGAAAAATACGCACTGTAATTATATGTACAAAAAGTTTTTTTTTTCGTCAGGAACTTTTCAATAGCAGCACGGAGTTGGAATTGTGTCTGGTGGATGGTGATACAATCACTCCCTATCACATGGAACCCAAAATATAACAGGTGAAGTGTGGGTATAATACCTACATCTCACACCCGTCTCGGTAATATGAGCGTGAAGTTATGTTATGAAGAAATGCTAATCACATCGCAACGCGGTACTTCAGTCGGCGTACCACAAAGTATTCAGGTAGCAATAAAAGGTAATCGAAGGCGTGACCGTGACACCTGACTGCAGTTCCCACCACTGAGCCATTGTAAAACAAGTGAAGAGTCTATTTGTGCCGTGAAATTCTTTGCATGACAATTTAATGGTCAATTTTAGAATGAAATCTTTGTGAGATTCCTTGCCGACTACTTACATAACTATTATACTGATCAGTAGCCGACCCGATAAGTAACTCTGAGAATTAACATCAAGCTCATCAATATTACTCAGAAAGTAATTGCAGAGGAGTATAACACCCACTTTGCACCTGTTATGTTTAGGTCCTATGTAAAAAGGGTGTGACCCTATCGCCATCCTCTGGGCACAACTCCAACTCCGTGCGTTGATAATTTTCTAACGGAAAGAAAGCAAATTTAAATAACACCTTTTCCCGCTCAAAATTGAACTTGACACCTTTTGATAAACGGACCATAGACTAGAGAGCGACTACGCAAAAAAAGGAACGATAGGTACATCGGTTTAATAAAAACCTTATTCGAAAGATGAGGAACATTTTTAACTTTGAAACCGAGCCCAAAACTCATGAAGTCAATCCTCAAAAGTTGTTCATTACAACTGCATTGAGGTCTTAATGCCATATACGTAATAATTGAGTCCTTACGATTAGTAACGGCAATAAATTAGCGCATAAGTACAATAGATCTAACAGCATGGTGGTTGCTGTCTGTCCATGGGAATATCGGTCAGGTGAACTCAGGTGCCTCACGCCTTCGCCTGAGCTTTTTATTGCCGCTACCTGAATGTAACGCGCGGTATGATGACCGTAGATTTGGAAGAGGTGGGACATTCCTATTTAAAAAATATGATAGTTCTATACAGAAAAGAATACATTTAATTCTGGAAAATACTTGAATCTGTTTTCTTAGCTATATATAAATTACATTATAATAACTTAATTTTAATAGAACATTACTTATACTACGTAAAAATGCCATAAAAAGATGACGAGGATGCGACAGCACTACAGCGCTGATTTTTAGATACATTCGATGCATGTAGCAAACCGGCGAGTTTCGCGGACTGCGTGAAGTTAGGACGATAGTTGCCTTTGCGTAGAAGAAATCTTGTATTTGTCAGCAAGTAACAGGCAGTGGTGGTACTTCTTTCCACAAGTATTTTCGCAAAAGCTAAAAATACAGACAACGACTCCATAGAGCGACTGGTAATTCAGGGAAAAGTGGAGGGAACCTGAGCATGCGGCAGGTCACCTATGCGCTGGACTGACCAAATTAAATCCGCAGTAGGAAACCGCATATCTGACTGCACCAGGAAGACTGCCAACAGGGAGAGATGGCGAAAAATCGTGCGGAAAGCTGTGTCTACTACTGCCTCCGATGTGGACGCCTCATCGTGACCACGACCGCTCTGCCAAGAGCGAAACGACAGAGAAGAAGAGAAAAATACAGGTAATTATTAGGGTAGAAAATTATTATGTAACTTATTTATATGTATCTTATCTCTTGCAAAAATATACACTACATACTGTTAATGTAAATTTATCTTAGACCGTTTTTCATGGTCACCCTTCTTCAAATTGCTGCTAAACCCCACCAACAATACAAATAGGATTATTTACCGCGTCTATTACACTACAATGTCCATTCATGATTTTTAAAATAAAAAAAGTTTGCTCTTCCCACGGAGTACTTGACTTTTGCGCAAATTCGTCAGGCCGTCAGGTTGGTACGCCCGATTTGACGGCTAGTGAATGGGTGCCTTTTTTTATAACGATGATCGATTTGATTCGATTTTTGTATTTGTTTATTCGACCTTTGATTTTTGTCACTTGTGCCAGGATTACACCTTTGCAAAACTCCCACGCAATATTGTATTGAAGAAAAGTAGTATTGACACTCGTTTAGCATTACATGACAGCCACTCCCGGGCTTTCACTGCAATAAATTCTTTATCTGACCTTTAGCTACCTCGGGGAACTTCGAACACCAAGGCGG
This sequence comes from Hypena proboscidalis, assembly GCA_905147285.1. Classification (NCBI taxonomy): domain Eukaryota; kingdom Metazoa; phylum Arthropoda; class Insecta; order Lepidoptera; family Erebidae; genus Hypena; species Hypena proboscidalis. The sequence continues at coordinate 13,918,445 of LR990148.1, forward strand.
ATCTACAACGGCGATTCTACGGCCTTGGTATTATTATTTTTATTATTTATCTAACACAACAAGTAGCTATGTTATTGATTGATTGTACCGTTCTTTGGTGGTTTTCTTTCTCACATTTATTTTTATTTTAAAGCTCTGAGCGTAAATCGATAAATTCATCGTCTATCCTTAACAATTCATCTACATGTCGAATTGTAATTGAATTACCCGTAGATAGACATTCAAGAAGTTACAAAATTATTTAGTTTTTCAACCAACCACAATAATAATAGTAGTGCTAATGACATCATCCGGTCGGAAGCGCGGGAAAACAAGCGAACTGTCATGGCGGCCACCCATGGCGCGTGATTTGTCAGTGCGGTAACGATATGAGTCGATTGCACAAAGATTGCTTTGTATCGATTGATATATTGTTGCGTTAATTTAAATAAAATCTGTTGTGTTGGAGATGCGTGCTTTCAATTTAATGTTAGCGTATTCAATAAAATAGATACCATTATGTTATTTCTGGTATAGTAATGAATTGGATATCCGTACCTTTTTTCCTGAATATTTGATTAAACGAATACGGTAGATATTACAGACTCCCTTGTTGGTCTAGTGGTTAGCGCATGCGATCTCTCATCGCGAGGTCTTTGGTTCAACCCCCGGGTCGGGCATAAGTGTTATTTGGGATATTTCCGTCATAGCAGAGCCGCACGGAGTCTGGAATTGAGCCCGGTACATGGCAATAGAATACCTGTCTGCTTGCGACCACGGCCAGTGTAATCTGTCTGCCGAAACGTCAAGCCTAAAAGGTAAATAATGCATGATCGCGATTCCCGTTAGAAATTACTTAATAGAATAATTCCTGTAACATGGGACCTCTGCCACATGGGACCGTATTCTTATTCTGTGCCTCTGCCACACTCGCTATGATAATGTAGGTATAAATTAAAATCCGTAGGTATATTTACTGGTTGTTATATAGTATACAGGATTATGCAATTGTTAAGCAAGCTTTCTTCAAAAGTACTAACATACTATGAAATTTACTGCTACCATAGTCTGACTCCTTAATTTCCTTTTCACCATGAATAAACCAGGCAAATAGCAAATCATTATATAGCAGTATAATCTAACAGATACGCATAAAGCGATTTGCTAATTCACTCCAATGTTTTTGAAAGAAAGTAATCAGATCAAAGATACGCCCATACAAAAAAAGATACTTGCACTAAACCAAACTCCGGATCCCAATTCCAACTGAAAGCACTACACATTAAATAAATTAAATTAAACAACCTATCAACATGGCAGGCTATAAATTATATCTCAACAATCATAAGGGCAGCACAATACCCTATTGTGTACGATCTCTGCTTACCCCAGCGCTGTATTGAGGATAGTTGCGGTCATACCACACATGGGGTCGCCTTTATTTGGCTAAGGGTGACTTGGACCCTAAGTGGTAAAAATGACATGACTTTATGTACGAACAACCATGAACGGCAAAACGGAGAGTTCTAATATCGCGATTTTTAAAGTGTTTTGTATTTTCCACAAAACAAACATCTCAAAATTAATACATAGGATATTTTTTAATACTTCTGTTAAGTAATCCTTCTGCTGTAACTGTTATTATAACTCGCTACATCAGCATAGTTACATGATATTAAAAGAAAAACCTCTACTCAAAAAAATATCTTCATTTATACTTTTAGACAAGATTTTTTTTCCTTTCCACGCAATATCTACACCGGTCATGCAAGTAACTTTGATTTGCACTGCATACAATTAAAACGAATATAAATATAATCATAACAATTTATTAACTACTTAGTTATTATCAGTCACATTAAACACAAAATTCAAAATTCATCTTTCACAGTATGCTTCAAATTCTTGACATAATCATCGATGGACAAAGCTACCTCAGTCATATTTATTCCCTCAAAGTTTTCCTTATTTTCTGAGTTTTGGACAAATTCTTGCAACGCCTTAAACAATTTCAAAGCCTTCGCTTGCCCCTGATACCTTTTAAGGCAAAACTGTTTTGCATTCTTTAGAAGATCGAACGTTGTTGCTAGTATGTTGTAGTCTTGTGAGTTGTAATTCCAAGACCATGAAAAAATGTTTAGCAAACCATTGCAGACCATTTTTGTAGACAAATGCTCAAGTAAACCTATTCTCTGATAGATATTGAGGCTTTCTGCATCTACCAGTGTCCTTTGGATTTCGTTTCTCGCTTTTAAATGCTCGACTAGAATTTTATTAAAGAGGTCCAGCAGCATTTTTACTACATTAGTGTCTAGTTTAGACATTTGAGCATAAAAAGGTTCCAATCCTTTCAGCTTCATTACTCGGGCCTGTACTTTTGGATTGTCAGGCAACCAGATGTACAGAACATCTAAAGCATGAGCTTTCAGAGCTAAATTATCGTATTCAAATATATCTAAGAGCCTATCAACTATAGTTATTGGTATAACTGTCGTCGTGGTAGTCGGAGCAATATCGAAAAGAACTTTGAGAAGAATAAGTAGTCGAGTTTTAAGTTCATCGTAATCTATTTTAAGGTTGCTCGCAGCAATTTTATCAATGCCTTTTTCTTTAAGGAATTTGTAAGCATTTTGGGGATTTCTAACCACCTCTGTCAGACTGTCTAGGACTTCAATCATGTCATCGTAAAGTTTTTCGACGTCGTCTAATGGCGCGACGCCTTCTCGGTTCAGTTTGTGAGCTGATGTGCCAATGGACTGGAATTTTTCGATTAAGCTGGCCACATCTTGATGGGTGTCGTCTTGTGGGTTGAGATCTGATGGTGGAACTGCTAGAAGCGGCAATTTAATATAGTTTTATAAATATGGTAGTATTTACCTGCCTCGTTGGTCTCGGGGGCGATTCCCGAGTCAGGCAAAAGTGTTATTTGGGCTTTTCCGTCCTAACTACAACTGACCTACACTGAAGTGTAACTGTTACGCCCAGTTTCTACCAAACTAGAGTGGAGGGGAACTGCCTTGAATGACTAATCAGATTTGGTTATTTCCTCATCTACTCTTCACTCCGTTTTGGTGGAAATTGATCAAGGAGAGGTGTAAAGAGGAGCGGAAATGTCTCAACTTGAATAGAATTCTGTGCTGCCCGCGGGCCACCCGGCAACAAAGCGGAGCGGAGAAGAGAGAAGTGGAGTTACCTAGTGGCGCGCGGAGCGCCGGCACATCTCACCTCTTTGGGTAACGGTACGTAATCCAAAAACTATGTAGTAGATAGCGTTGTAGAAACGTTGTGGGTACATCAAAAGACTAGGTACCTATGTAAATATGTAATTTCTACACTTACTCATCTCCATTTCATTAAAAACAGTATCTTCACAGTTAACAACGCCATAACTAAAGAATAATACGTAAAACAAAACAGATAATCGCAGCATTTTGCAATCTTCTTAAATTTTTTTATGACACATTTGACAATGCAAAGACAAGTTTATAGAAGAATCTTATAGAAAATAAATAACAGAGTAGCAACAACAACATTATGGTTCTTTCCAATGACTTATACTGGGTGGCGCAAAAGTACTGGCACTAAAGAAAATACTTTTTTTTTTTATATGACATTTTCTGTCATTCTGTTGTTGAAAATTGTGTAGTGAACAAATGTAAAATACACTGAAAATAAACATGGACCGTTTTACTCCCCAAGAACGTGGAATAATTGTGTCAATGTTCTTACGGAATAATTCATCAGTGATAAGAACACAACGTGAATTTCGTCGACGATTCCCCACCGTCCGGCACCGATTGGTCGCACAATTCGACGCTTTGCCACACGCCTTGAAGCAACTGGCTCAACATTGGATAGACCTAAGTCTGGGAGACCAAGAACAGGCCGTTCAGCTGAAAATATCGATGCTGTGCGCGAAGATGTGGAAGAGTGTCCAGAAACATCAACGAGGCGACGTGCCACGCAATTGGGCATTTCCAGACGGACCCTGCAGCGTATTTTGGTGAAAGACTTAAAGATGTTCCCGTATAAAACTCAAATGACTCATCAGCTGCTGCCTGCTGACCACCGAGCTCGTCTAGATTACTGCCAGCGCGTCATAAACCTCAACCTTGAAGAGGATGATTTTCCTTCAAAATTGGTTATGAGTGACGAAGCGCATTTCCATCTCTCAGGGCATGTCAATAAGCAGAATACTCGGTTCTGGGGCACTGATAATCCGCGCATTATTCAAGAAACACCTCTACACCCACTAAAAGTTACTGTATGGTGTGGCATCTGTGTTGACAGAGTGATCGGACCCTATTTTTTCGAAGACGCTGGAGGCAATGCGATAACTGTCACTGGAGAACGCTACAGAACCATGTTACGTGAGTTTTTGATACCCAGTTTGGACGAATTGGGGCTGGAGCACATCTGGTTTCAACAAGACGGCGCTACGGCACACACAGCGCGCGACACTATGGACTTAGTGAGGGACGCTTTTCCAGACCGAGTTATCTCTCGTTTTGGCGATTTGCCTTGGCCTGCAAGATCACCCGATCTGACCAGTCCAGACTTCTTTCTTTGGGGTTTTTTGAAATCTCGGGTGTATGTGAACAAGCCACAGACTCTCGCAGCTCTAAAAGAAAACATTCGTCAAGAAATAACGAACATATCGCAGGAAGTGTTACGGCAAGTTATGCAAAATGTCATAAATAGGGCTCAAATGTGTATCAACTCTGGAGGTCACCATTTAAAAGACATCATCTTTAAATCCTAATGGTACGAAATTTAATGGCACAAATATACATTTAAAAAAATCTAAATCTAGTTTTCTAATTTAGAAAAAATGTTATAGCTGAACCAAATAGGGTCTTTACTTTTGCGCCACCCGGTATATATACGACGTCAATGGTTCTTTCCAGCTCGATACGCTCAAACTCAACGCTTATTAAAATAATCTAAAAGAGAATGGCTATAACCTATTTCTTAATTAACTATTTTCAAGAAAAAATATCTCCGTAGTTAATGATTTTATGACAAATTTTGACATAATTTTGTTGTCATCCAGTAAAGAAGCATCGCAGATTGTTTCCCATGTTTTTTTTCAACTTTTGCCGCTATGTAATCAGTATTAAAACAATTATTTAAAAGCAACTCTTTAATGAGCGTCTTCTACTAACACCTAGTTGTTATAATGGACAATTTATTAGTACCTTGCGATGGTGGGACCTGCTACTGTTTGCCGCAGAGGAGTGCGGTGTTCTTGATTTCTATAATCAGTTTGGTACGTTTTATAAATTCCTAGTGGTATTAATAATTTTAGGTGTGGCAGAAGTAAAAACACACAAGAGCGTCGCTAGTTGATTGCCCAGGGGGGGGCAAACAATATGGAGACTGAGAAAAGTATGATATTATGTAGGTAAAGTCGAGAGCACATAAAGCTTTTCAATTGTAGTAAAGGCTCGCGGCTCTTACATCTACGATGATAGTTATAGCAACGACACAGAGTCCAACGTGTAAAACTACAGCGACGCCCTTGCTAACATCCACTTTGCACCCGGTCCGATAGTTGCCATCGACCTTCAGTTATTTAATCACAGACAAAATCATAATTCAGAGGAGAAAATTGCTAGCTTTTGTGGCGAAAACTCACACAAATAAGAATCTTATCAATCATATCAAAAGATACATACTGGTAACAGGACATTCAACACAAGAGGACAAACAGAAAAGACACAAAGCGAGATTCAGACGCGTCGCAGTCTAGATACAGACATGTTGCGGTTCAAGTATAATTATGAAAAGGGCAAATCGCCTTGCCTGCTACGTTTGGCTCCAGACGTCGAAAGCATCGCATTTTGTCTACGCCTTGTCCATATTTTTTTGGTCGCGACGCTTGGGACTCTTTTATACATTACTCACATACCTACATAATAAAATAAATGCTGCCGAAATGGTAGGTATGATACTCGTACGTGTTATGTTAATTTTCAGATAGCAATCACTCTAGACAGCCTATCGAACGCGTCCGTGCCGTCCACCTGCTTTTACATACAAAACGCGTACTGGGACGTGATAGAACGAGTGCATTCGCTGAAGATGGCCATCATTGCGATGTTTCAAGTGGCTAATCTAATGTTGCTGGTCGCTTCGGTTTTTGTAAGTTAGTTTATTAATCAGTACACTTTTTATATGACGTACGTCGTGAATGTAGCAAGCGGGTACATACCCGCTTCCGTCTGATGATAATGGCAATTATATTGCATGAGTATTTCACAACAAGATTATTTATTGTACGTCGGTCTCGCTGTACCTAAACCTAGACTGCAAGCATTCGTCTGTGATATAAAAAAATCTATTAAAATTTCGATTGAGTATATAATAACAGGCATTTACAAGGCGCACTGAATGATCGGATCTCTTCCCACGTCGGTGTTAGCAGGGCGTAATCTCCCTCCAAACTGTAAAACAATTCTGTAAGCACTATCTGGCTGTGTAGGTCCTACCTCGATCTCAATCGCAAAAAGTCTACCACCAATCCTGCCACTTGCTGTAACCGTTGTTTAATAAACATTTCTGTCATCAGGAGAGCCCAATACTACTCCAGTTGTATGTGTGGTGTACCCTCGCATTCCTGGTTATGGGGTTCATCATATCCATCGTGGAATTCGTGTTCAAGTTCCAGACGGCTGGCTTTGTCGATTTCGTTGTTGAGGTCGCCTTCTTTTTCGGTGAGTGTCAACGCCATCTATTGGAGTCTTCGGCAATTAAAAATAGTGGAAGTAGACAGATGGCAGCATTATCGCATATAATTATAGATGTCGGCACTATCGCAAGATATACATTCTTTAAAAGATATTAGTGAGCGTTACCCCAGCAAAATAATGTCGAAAATTGTAATTTTAATCTTACAGATTTTTTGTTGTCCATCTTCTGTAATTGTTGCGCACATTTTTAAATTTGTTGCACTTATAGTTTTTTAGTTATTTCAAAAAAACTATTCCTGCTGGGGTAACGTTACTGCAGCCAGACATTTTCCTTTTTAATGGGAATATTGAAATAAATATTAGCTATATAATTAGTTGTCTAAACGAGGTAAATGTTGCAAATAATTTTGTAATTGTTCTTTCTCCGGCTGCGGAGTTATTAGAGATCCTGCTGGAGTAACGTTTGTGGTTTTGCTGGATCTCTGAAACGGTCAAGCAGATTCTTATCATCTTTTGTACATGATCTTTTAAGAATTAGTTTTAATTTGTTGGGCAATAAAAAAATGAAATTAATGAACCGTTCAAAAGTTATTTAATGAAATATAAAAACACTTAAATAGGTCCTAACACCTTAAATAAGAACTTTAAAGACTTACTATAAACGTTATTTTGTAGTTTATAACTGTCTTTAAATGTATGTGAAGTTTCATTAGTATCCTGTGTGTAATTAACAAGTTATGATCAATTCAGTTTACGGTCTCAATGCGCGTGGAGTTATTTGGCCACAGATAACCCTGTATGTGGATATATCAACTGAATGATACGTCAATAATTAGTTGCTTAGGTCAGTTATATACCTGCAAAATTTCAGCGCAGTACATGCAATAATTTACTAGATCCTTACTAATATTATAAATGCGAAAGTTTGTGAGTATGGATGTATGGATGTTTGTTACTCTTTCACGCCAAAACTACCGGGTCGATTTCGATGAAATTTTGCACACATGTAGCTTATAGTCTGGATTAACATATAGGCTACTTTTAATTGACATACCACGCGGGCGGAGCCGCGGGCGGAAGCTAGTAATAAATAAAAAGTCATTAGGAAGTGCAAGACCGTGGTACATATTTAAGAATATGCCATAATGTACTACGCGGTCGCATTTTTGTAACCACCTAAATATGGTCGGGTTACCACGGTCTTGCACTTCCTAATGACTTTTTATTTATTACTAGCTTCCGCCCGCGTGGTATGTCAATTAAAAGTAGCCTATATGTTAATCCAGACTATAAGCTACATGTGTGCAAAATTTCATCGAAATCGACCCGGTAGTTTTGGCGTGAAAGAGTAACAAACATCCATACATCCATACTCACAAACTTTCGCATTTATAATATTAGTAAGGATCTAGTAAATTATTGCATGTACTGCGCTGAAATTTTGCAGGTATATAACTGACCTAAGCAACTAATTATTGACGTATCATTCAGTTGATATATCCACATACAGGGTTATCTGTGGCCAAATAACTCCACGCGCATTGAGACCGTAAACTGAATTGATCATAACTTGTTAATTACCTACATACATGATACTAAAGAAACTTCACATACATTTAAAGACAGTTATAAACTATAAAATAACGTTTAAAGTAAGTCTTTAAAGTTCTTATTTAAGGTGTTAGGACCTATTTAAGTGTTTTTATATTGCATTAAATAACTTTTGAACAGTTCATTAATTTAATTTTTTATTGCCCAACAAATTAAAACTAATTCTTAAAAGATCATGTACAAAAGATGATAAGAATCCACTTGACCGTTTCAGAGATCAAGCAAAACCACAAACGTTACTCCAGCAGGATCTCGAATAACTTCGCAGCCGAAGAAAGAACAATTACAAAATTATTTGCAACATTTACCTCGTTGAGACAACTAATTATATAGCTAATATTTATTTCAATATTCCCATTAAAAAGGAAAATGTCTGGCTGCAGTAACGTTACCCCAGCAGGAATAGTTTTTTTTGAAATAACTAATAAAACTATAAGTGCAACAAATTTAAAAATGTGCGCAACAATTACAGAAGATGGACAAGTAAAAATCTGTAAGATTAAAATTACAATTTTCGACATTATTTTGCTGGGGTAACGCACACAAGATATTATAGGCGACAGCACTATTGCATGAAGATGGCAGCACAATTGAAAAAGCTAATAAGAATCAAAATTTAGTAAGATATATGAGATAAGAAATGTAATAAAATGATGGTCCTGTAAAAGGTACCTATAGCTATAGAGGTTTTTTTAAATCGGCAACACGAGCTACAACTCCTTTACACCCCTTGTCTTCTTGTCTTATTGATATCGTAGGAATGCTAAAACGAAACAACTAAGAATTTGATGTATGATAGCTTGAATAAATGTATTTCGTTCGTGTTCACGTTGGCGGACATTTATTATGTTACAAACATAACATAACATTACGCTATTGTGGTAGAAGTTTATAACACCAACGCTTCACATTTGTTTAGGTTTTATGTTATAAGCAGTGAGCCTATCGCAATCCACCGGACACCATTTCAACTCCGTGCTGCTTTGAGAATTTTCTGCCAGAAAAATACGGGAATTGAACCTCGCTATGAAAGGTCGCTTACGCTAACCACTAGCTACACCAATGAGGCATTTATACATTACTTAAATTAATTTATCTTTCAGCTATTGGTCGCTGCTTAACTGTAGTTGACTCGTACAGAAGACAGCTCAACGAAAAACTGTAACCTATGTCTAAGAATAAGAAATAAAATCACAAAATAATTTTTAACTTTTTCATTTTATATTTTTGTACTATCTACTATATACACTGTGAATATTAAATATCTATAGAAAAAACATCGTACAACAAACTTAGAATTATCGCGAATACTAAAATAACACGGTTCCGATGAACGCATACACACATCTGCTTATAATAAAAAAAAAAACTTTAATTGTCTATTCTTATATATTCCAAAATAATAAGAGCTATTTTTTATATTTTAATATCCCATTGATGCGAAAAAAAATCAATGAAATAAAAATATCTCTCAATTTTGCTGTTTTTTGCAATTTTTTGACGATATGAGGCATTAAGCCATTATTCTACATAAGCATCAAATTTTACAGATATTTATTGGGAAACAGTTTACAAATAGCTCTTAAAACATAATACGACAAATTAGAATTGGATTCGAGTTTAAACCAGATACGATTATATTTGCAATTATTTCGAGGCATTTAAAAAACATAAATGCGCTAGAAAGGCCTTGGTCTACAGATAAAAACATTAACAATGAGACTAGTGTACTTTATTACCTATTTATGAGACATCAGTCGAAATTTTCATACAAATTTACCTTTTTTCAATATATTAAGCGTTTATACATAAGGCTTATATTACAAAGGCACCTTTTCGCATCGAAAAAAACTCGAATCCAACTATCGACAATTCAATATTAACAGTTTGGTACTTAAATATTAAAAACTTGACTTTAAACTAGTTTTGACGTTACTTAGGAAGATTTTCGTTTATTTATTGTTGCTTTCACGAAATAAAGTAAACACTCAGAGGTTATGGAGCCTAGGGAAAAAATAGTTTTGTATTAAAAAAAAGTGAAAAATCTCAGAATAGCACTCTTAAAACTCAATTTTATGTTGTCTTGCTTACATAATATAAAAAGGAAAGACACATAAAATTGAGTTTAATAAGAACTACTTTGAACAAGGCCAAAGAAACGATGTCATAAGGACAAATTAACACAAGTATCTCGAACTCTATCAAATTGACGCGTTTGTGATAATTGAAATTTACATTAAAACGCGTTATCCACGAATAATCTTACTTCATACGATTGGTCAATTGATGCCATATTTGTAAAGAAACTTTTGTTGAGCAATACCGCCAGTTAATACATGACGACGATAGATGGCGCTCATACCAGTTCATGTGAAAATGCGTAAATAGGCATGATAATAATATTTACGTCGTAAATATTTCTCGATTAGACACATTATTTTGTTAACACGTAAACTGACTGAGATTATACAAATTTAAATAGATACATTACAATACATTAATAATAGACTAGCCCAAACACTCCAAACAAAGGGCCACATAGGCGGTGACGTCACACTTATGTATTTTGTATTTGAAGTTATGAATTTTGTTCGATAGCTATACGAAATAAAATAAATAAATTGTGTGGTTGATTTAATGATAAAATTATTTTTCATAATTTCGTCCTTTAAAAATGGGCTAAAACATGACTTTGAATGATCATAAAACGAGTTAGATTTTAGTATGTAACTAAAAACTCTTGCATTTGATTTATGTTTACCTACATTTTAATAAGGTAAATTTTATTATCTGCGGCACCATGCCACAACCTGGAGTACTCGTAGGGTTTTTAGGTGTTCTGCTCTGCTAACCAAATGCATCATCGAGTTATCGTAAAAAAAACAGCTCGTCGCACGTATCCACGTCTCGACGGGGAATGAAAGCGTCGGAAACAGTTGACTAACAAAAGTCTCTTAGCAATTACAAGGCATTCCCGAAGGTTAATCAAAGCAGGTCACATGTTAATTAGTACATTGTACACAGGGATAAAAATAGTCGATTTCATTGAGGGTGTATCAAGTGTTTGAGGACTTAATGCACCCGAAATAAATAGTACTTTCACCCGAGTGATACATAGTACTTTACACTACACCTACAAAGAAATAAAAACTTACAAAAACCAAATAAATCATAATGAGAAAAAAGAATTCCTTCCTTAGCAGTGGGAGTTTTTTCTACTTTTCCTCCCGCAGACCGCAGCGGGAGGAAAAGTAGTAGAAGTCCCGCTGTTCAGAACTCGCCCGAAAATCAAAACTTTCTTTGATAGCTATTCTCCATATGACATACTGCAATGAAGTAATTTCTACGTAGGTGTAGTATAAATTAGATTGCAAAAGATTTTTTACATTTTACACTATTAGTAAAATATTGCTTGCGCATCTGTGATAGAACTGAACCGAAAATAATTCAGTTCTATCTAAGAATAGCAAGTTGTGGTATACACAATTTTATTTCTAACCTAAGAAAGGCTCTGTAGGCATATTTTTATTATTACATCAATAAAATCTAGTGAAAACGATATCTTATCTAATATGTATACATGAAACTTCGCACGAATAAAATTCACAAAATAGAAAGGGCTTCATACACTAGATGTTTCTTTAATGATCCATGATTTATGCAATAAACAACATAATATTTTTAAAGCTACGGGACAATGGCCGGAACTAAATATAAATGGTTGTCTGTAAGAGATTGCCATGATTGCGATAAGACCGCCATTTGTACTAAGCTTATTTTCTTGTCTAATATTGTATTAATAGGCAGGGTTCGAAATTATCAAGATAATTATTTTCTTTGATAATAATCGGATAACTATCAGATAATGATTAATTACTTAGCCTCCTTGTTTTCCTATTTAAACCGCTGGTTCTATGTTTTCGTGCCTACGAATTCTGCCCGAATACTTATTATCTTTATTTATCTTTTCGAGTATTATCGACAAACAAACTAAAACGAAATTTGACATTTCACTCACTTGGATACACGGGAAAGTGTGAAATTGCGCTGAGATACACGCATGAGAGTTCTGTAATTAGAATTTTATAATTATCAATGTTAACAATTGCGGCATATTTATCAATGATAATTATCATTGCTAATAGGAGCAAGAATAGACAAAGTATTCCTTATTCTATTGGTCTGTTGTCGATATGAAGCTCGGCGCTGATCGGTAATAACTATCAGTGCTGGCGGCCACTATATTACTTTTGTTTGACCTCTGCCTTTAACATGCAAGTTGTATGAATATCTAGTGTATGAAATCCTCAAACTAGAGTTCAGTATCAACATTCGTTTGGCACAAGTAATCATACTGAAAATTCAAAGCGATCATCCTTATAAGGCGGTAACAAACAATAATTGTTGGTTACCTATTTTTTTTTAATTAAGTTGCAGCCGCACTCATCGACGAACAGCTACACGAAACTCGCGAATATCATAGCAATAGACGAAGTGTTTTTCCCGAAGCATACGTGACGTTTTGGATACATATACAAAAATAAATCTTTATATCAACAAATTTAATCTAATGCAATAAACTAATGCAAATAGCCATTCTATTATGTCCATCCTAGGGTTGCCTGGAAGAGATCGCGTCAAGCGATAAGGCCGCCCTTAGTACGTTATAGTTTGAAGTACCTCTTTCTTTATATGTTTGTTACAAATTTGATGTGCAAATAAAGTTTTCTCTATCTATCTATTACGATGCGATAACAAGAATCTTCATTGTATTGCTCTGAGTGCGGCTGAAGCATAAACACATGATTAATTTTAATAATTAACGATCAATAAGGATACAATTTAATGTCACCTCTTTTGAGATCATGCACTTAAAAACAAAATTGCTTCCCATAACAAAATAATTGTAATTCTACGCACGCCAATCTTCTTTCATTATAAAAACTGGATCAACCTTGTAAAGGTGTTGATTCAAGTTGTAATGTTTATATTTTAAATTGAGGAGGAACTGGTTTTTTTGCCCGTTTATCATCGACTTTTTTTCGAATTCAGTCGCCTTTTAATTTTTTACATAAGTTACTAATTGAAAGGAAAAAAATCATAATTTTTATTAGTTTTAAATTGTTTCATGTATAAAAACTTGTAAAGACGCTTTGAAACTGTTTAGCTTTACTACTGTCGCGCTAATTCATGATCCCTATTTGTCATTTGATTGTAGCTAAATCTTAGTTCATTTTACGACATAATCACGGCAATTTTGACGTATTCAGTATCATATAGAATCGTAGATAGAAGCTGACTTGACCTTGCCTTCGCCATAATTATTTAAAATTAAAAAGCCGCGATTTATCAATACTACAATTTCGCGTCGAAATAACAATCTAATTCGCTATAGTATGAGTCAAGAACATTTCTCATTTCCGACAAAAAATAACACGAATTCAAGTATTATTTCACCACTGTTAATTAAAAAACATAAATATCGTATAAAACCGAGACTTCATCATAGACGGCGTTGATGTCGTCTTGTAAACATTAACGCCATCTATCGTCGATACGATAATAACCAATCAATGACGTTTACCTTAACAAAATTCACAGGAAAACCTATATTTTGTCATGGCAGTGCATATAGGTTAATAAACCCATTATTACCGTTTATATTATTAAACCAACAATGGCGAACATAAATTAAACCGACTCAAATTGTGTTCTATTTGCATTTTAATATATTACTAATACCTAACATCATATATTACAAAAAATATTCTCCAATGATTTCTTACAGGGCATTTTTAACGAAACTAAATATTCGTTGTTAAAAAGAAATGACCCGATAGGAAATTAGTGGTACAGTGAATGGATGCAGAGACACAATTCAAAAGTAGATGATTGAAATCACAGCCTGAGTATAGCAATCAAATTTAGTTACAATAGTGCACAGAATAACCTTAACATGATTATACCAAGTATTTTCTTAACCTCAATGATTGACTATTAAGCTATATGGTACTATTTCCACAAGGTACAATTTTTACCTTGAAGTACACAAGCAAAATGTTATTAATTAGATAAAGCTTGGCTTGGCGGCTTTGAAGTTAGCTGCAGATGATTGTTCAATTTATGGAAGGATACTGCGCTCGAGGGTCGGAACCAATCCCGACCCGGCTAACTTCAAAACAGCTAAGATCTTTAATCTTATCTATACAAGTGTACTCAGTCAAAAATAAAAATAGAAGGTTTGAACAAGCGAAATTGTCTGTATCTATTAAATTTGCAATGTGTCTGGTCTTCGGAAAAGGGAATGACCAAAACTTGTATTGCCGCAACTTTGTGTCACAAAGTTTAAGATAGTAAATAATTCCTAGTTGGGTTTATGAAGATAATCTGATAATATCTGAACTGCTTAAATGGGATTAAAACAAGAGTGATTCTCTATTGAAACATGATGTATCTCTATTGAAACGTGGCAAAATTGTTTTCTTGAAATAACAACGCATTTTACTTTTTTGTTTATGAAACCCATCGAAAAAAAATATCCCACTAACAATTAAAAGTATTAGTTATTCTTCATAAAAGATAGCTGTTTTATCTTGACATAGCTACAAAAAAAATAACACAGCAACAATTAAAAATCTCATGTCATTCCCCTTTAAGCAATATTCCTCCATACAGAATCAAGCAATAAAAACATTATTGTGGGTTTGTAAAGTTAATTTTTGAAACATAAAAATTACTATAATGGATGTTTGTAAGAGAATAAACGCGCGGCCAATATTCCTACCACTCCTCTTCGGCTTCTCCATTTGGAAATAATGTTCAATGATCCAAATGTCAAAGCTAACACAACATAATTATATCAAACCGATCACTCATCTATATACAAGAACACAAAGAAACTCACATGAAATAAAGTCCAATTTTCAATATCCACAGGAATTGTGACACTGCACCTTTTACTGCACTTTTACTGCACTTTTAAGTCTTATTACAGTCAATCTCAAGAGTCAGTACAAGATTTTTGATAGTCTGTGTGGTGATAGACACAGCTGGGTTTATCTATGGGATTTTTGGTTTAAACCTATGACCTACCGAATAGTGGTCTCACTACGCTTGCGATACTGCAGATGTGAGAGCCCTAGTAGTGATAGTCCAGGGCCCTAAGGTTTACGACAATATTAGCCCAAAACCCCCGAAGCTTACCCTGGAAATTATCATTAGCAGTATGCAATGAAAATATCCAAGTTTTTTAGAACCCCATGTTGTACGCCAAAGTTTTATCCATTTTTTGGGTCAAACTTCTGCAGTGAGATCATTCCACGGGTTAATAGTATGTAGAAGGAATTTCTTCTGTACATATTGCGCATAGATCATCTTCATAATTCAGCCTCTTGTGGTCAATTGCTGGATCACAACATCCAGTCCATCGCCTGCCGCATCCAGCGACCTTCTTAGTTGTCAGTCCACCTGGCAGCGGGGCGGTATTGATTGCGCATAGATGTTGGTTCCAAATAGTGAAGTTAAGCTTACCGTTGACTACAAGATTTTCGTTTTTGAGAAGTTTAAAATATGACGATGATATAAAAACTGTTTCACAGCATTTGTCCTCTAATTTATACAGAATATCAAAGATCACACACTGACACCACCTCACACTTAACTGACACTCTGATTAGCTATAGACACTATTGGCTGTTGATTATTCGTACTGATTACTGTGGAGCCCGGGGGGATCTTCTGAGGCACCATGCCGTCTATATGCCTGTACTTCTTGAGACGGGTCCATTGGCCATTGTTGTAGTTCATTTGGAAGTGCATTTCAGATAACATGGTGAGGTATGTGTCATCCGATTGAAGGACATTCTCGATGTTTTCTGAGAGCTTTATTGTTACGATATTGCCTAGGTTCGGACATGGATTATCTGAAAGAGAATGAGGGGTTTAGAATACTATAGCTTTCTTGAAGATAGGCGATGGTGTGTTCCAATTAAATGGTAAGATTGAATATCAGATTTCAGTAAAATAACAACAGATTTTAAACATATTATATATGTTACATAGGAAGCAATTAGCATTTACCCTCAACACTGAACGTGAACTTACGTTTAAATTTAGTCCAAAATAAAGTGTATGTATGTAATTACTAATTTTATTATGGGCTATTTATTGAGTTGTATTACGAGAATTACGCACAGCAAATATTATTGACTGTTTGTGTATTTGCGAATAGTTAAGTCAGCGATACTTTAAGAGTTTTTATTCTGCAATAATAAAAAGCGCAGATATCTTACCTCGGGAGCCCGCCATGAATCCAAGTATAAGCGCCTTCTCAGGCCTTGTGACGCGATTGGCGTTGCGGAACATATCCTGTGCCTCCAACATTTGTTCGCGCTGAAACAAATCATCAACAATTATGCATCGGAAATCAGATAGTATAAAAATATTCCACGAGAAACATCACGGGTATGGGAAAGATTACTAAAAGCTTGGCTAGCAGATGTCTTTCTTTCTTATTGGCGCCAAAGGTGAAGTCGTTTATATAAATAGAGTAGTGTTAAGATTGGCCCACTAAATTGCCGAAAAATTATTGTCTCACAAAAATTACATATTGTATGATGATGTTATTATTTATTTATATATTTGATTAATTCAGCTACAGGATCCAATTATATTATTCACAATTTATAAGAACATATTACTGACATTCACAAAATTGATATACAATTTAAGACATAATATATAGAACCATAGAGTGACTAGAGCGCTAGGGACAGCCTAGTGTTCTGACTTTAGTGGTGTGTTGATATTGCCATGTTGTCTATGGCACTTAGAAACAGTAATCTTCTCCATAGCATATGCATGTAGTCTCGCACAACTTACAGTGAGCGAGAGTCCCCTCCGCGGTATGATGGTGGCCGTGGCGCTGTTGGCGGCGGGGGGCGCGGGGGAGGGGGACTGCACTGTCTGCTGCTGCTGAACCGGTGTTGCTATCTGTACCTACAACCAAAAGAAACAAACATCAGTATGTATTTATTTAAGTTACATGTAAGACTTACAGCTAGTCGAACACTGTAGATTAAGGTCTGTCAAAGTTTGTTGACAGACAATGTTTTACTAACCATTGAGTTTATACGTTTTTATAGAGGCACAGTTCTAAAGGGCGTTAAGAAGACAAACATATTGGAACTAAGACTATTAAGTACGGATTTTATGTTCCAAATCAAGTGGGGCGATTAATACGTTGTTATTGATTATTTGTATAGCATTTAGCTATGCTTAGCAAATTATTAGAAGTTGAAATGTTTGTGCTGAAAGTAACTTCGCCATGTAGGTTTGTATTCTACTTAAAATAGGAACAAATGGATGAACGTGACGTCACGAAATGACGTCATATACAGTTGAGAAAGACCGTAGCTGGTTGGTTAAAGCGACTGCCCAGTGTGCAGAAGGTCGCAGATTCAAATCCTGCCGGTCCTATAATTTTTCAACTGTTTCTTAGTATAAGTAAATCTTTTACCGGTTGTGCTATTTGATGTTGTAGGGGGGGTGGTTGTGTCTGTATGGTGGGGATAACTTGTCGAGCTGCTGCCTGCTGCACCACTGCCTGTGCCTGAACCTGGGGATAAGCGGGATGGTTAGTGTATTGTAATGTGTATAGTCTAACTTCAGCTCTGGCGTCACTAGGATTTCATTCAATCCTCGACATAAAATATTGCTTCAAAGACAATAATAATGACTTGTGTAAAAAATGAGATTTGAACAATCCACTGCCGATTCAAGAACAATCAAATCAAGATTCGATTAGTAGGATCTAAATTATATACTGAATTAATTCAGTAAAAAAAGTCACCTACTTTCAAACTAAGCAGAGCTTGTACTATGGGTAATGTAGACGAATCCGCGATTGAAAGTTAGTTTGTTTCTTTGTTAGGTTAGCGCTAATGTCAGGCACTTCTGATTTCATTTTAATTATTATTTTTGTGTTTGATAGTCAAACGTTTTCATAGATAATTGAGTGGTTTTTTCTCTGATCTACCCCATAGCGTGGGTATCGTTAGATAGGTCTTTAACACAGATTCAGGGATTGCAAAGACATTTTTTTGATGTAGGGATATGAGTTTGCTAGATAATTAACTTTAAAGAGCAAATTTTTGTTTGAGTATGGCGTCCCCATCTTCCAGTCCCAGCTCGAAAAATCGAAAAATAACATGGAGTAACATATCATGAACATATATGGAAGACTATAGCGGCTACATTTACTTTATTAGTTCAAGTGCCCAAAATGTAAAATACAGTTACTTGGAATAGTTACAGTACATAATACAAAAAAAAAAAACAAAATAATGACTTTTAATATTATTATTATATATGAAGCACACTAGCAGCTATTAAGCGTGTGAGTCTTGTGGTTTGGAGAATTTGTCCAGGCTATTTTTGAAAGTATTCACTGTGGGTGCCATAACAACGTTTTCTGGTAGTCTGTTCCATTTCATGGCAACTCTATTTGGTAGAAAGTGTTTCAAAGGATTTAGTTTAGATAGTGTGTGACGAATTCTTAAAGAATGGCCTCGTAAGTACTGGTGTATGGTTTTTGATATTCAACACTATGTTACACTTCACGGGAGCGAAGCAGTAAGGTTGAACGAGGGTCAGCTACTACTTAATTGAACGAATTCCACGCGGATGAAGGTTAAACACTCACAGGTTTAATATTCTGCAGCAGCACAGCCTTGCCCCCGGGCTGCAGGATGACGGTGGAGGCGTTGAGTAGGTTCTGTGTGGACAGCAGCAGAGGTTTGCCCCCGGCACCGCCTGCTATCAGCAGCTTCGGTTGCTGCCCTATTACTATAGGTTTAGCCCCGGTGCCCTGGAATAAAACATCATTATTTAAAGTATGACGATAATAATTCTCCTTATTCAAAAAAAAAATTAATGAGTATACCAAAATTGTCTCTTGGTGGTTCTGTCAACGTTAGTAATATTGAAATTTCAGACTAAAAATAGGACGAATAATAAATCCACTATTTAGAAACCATTCGGAATTACAAAAATCGGTATTTTGAAATTTATGTTCATCAGTACAAAGTTTTTCGTATTAATGTAGAGTACCCATGTATTAGATAAGTTGACAGTTTTCTCCGCTAAAACAATTGTATAATGTTGACTTTTCGGTCATTCTGCCGTTGATTACAGGCAAAAGATGGTGCACATGAGTTTCATAATGCAATACCCATCGGAGCTGGTACTTAGATTGATTTTAATTCGATTCTAAACAGTTTGATTAAAATTAATCTGAGCCCCGGTTATTCAAATCATTGTAATTAGTATAATTTAGTATTATTTATTATTTACTTTTATATCATTTTTTGTAATGTTTTGACGTGTTCAAGCGCCTCCTGGGGCCTATGAAAATAAATGATTTGAATTTGAATTTGAATTTGAAATTTGAAATTTGAATTTGAATTTAGTATAATAACACCCTTAGAGCTACTTATTGATTATTTTTATAACATTTAGTGCTTAGCAAATTATGCTAAGAAACAGTTGAAAAAGATATAAGTTAAAATATCGTACGCGTTCATTCTTTACAACATTAGTGCTGAATGCAACTTCGACATGTTGGTTTGTATCCTACTTAACATGAGAGAGGAACAAATGGATGAACGCGACGTCACGAAATATCGGATCCGAAAAGCGACCGTAGCTGGTTGATTAAAGATACTGCCCTTTGTGTAGAAGATCGCAGTACAAATCCTGCCGGTCCCATATATTTTTCAACTGTTTTTTAGTATACACTTAGCTGTACACAGGATACAGCTTTCCAAAACCGATACAAAAATTTCTTAGATTCAGTGACTCACCTGTACAACGACCGAGTTGGCGAGCGCGGGGGGTCTATCGGCGGAGGGAGTGGCGGGCGGCGCGGGGGTGGCGGGGGCGGGGGACGCCGCCAGCGACGGAGATGACAGCGGAGGTGCCGGGGCCTCTGCTGTGCTTGTTGCGGCTGGAACATACGCGAAGCTTTAGTAGAAGATTCATATACAAGAGCAATTTATTGTCAGATGGGCTGCGGCATTGATCAAATGCTTCCATATAGACGAGTGGGACTGCGAAGTCAAAAGGTTCGAACCCACGACACACATCTCTGTCAATAAATCGTGGAGTTTCGTCTTTTCATAATAAAAATATATACATATCTCCGTATATATTTATCATTTAAGTTATCTCTTGCTAATGATGAAGAAAAACATCGTGAGGAAACCTGAGAGTACCTAAGAAGTCTTTGAGCGTCTACCAATCGGCACTTAGCCAGCGTAGTGGACTATGGCCTTACGCTTCTCATCATGTGTAGAGGCCGAGCCCAGCAGTGGGACATGTATTAGATACAGGGTTTCTTTTATTATTATTTTACTAATGGTAGCGGTCAGAGTGGTATTTGTGAAGTTTTCGTCAAAAAATTCACAATAGCAGCATAAAGTTGAAAAAAATGCTAACACTAGTTACACTTATCATAGATAAAAATCTATCATAGATTCTGGCATCATACCTCAAACTCCATAGTTGTTATATCATAGGAAGACAGATTTGACCACAGTTTTGGGCTGCATTGGAGTGTTACTCCAAGGAAATGCCTTTGAAACTACAATATTTACAATGATTGATGCCTTATACACAATAATAATAAGTAAGAATACATACCAACAGCTGCCTCTTCAGGTTTGGGCGTCAAGTTATTGGCTCCCTTCGCCAAGTCAGCAGGCGGAGGTGATGAAGGAGGCACGACTGCCTTCTTGGCGGCACCTTCCTCCATTTCTGGTAAATAAGGAAAATCATTTATAAACACCAAAATAATACAACGTTTAATGTCGCCTCGGGTGTCATATATTCAGGCTAGCGTTGAGCCGCCCTGCTTGTTTAATTATTAGATACTTAAATATTATTATTTGTTTAATTCATCTCATTGTATGACTAGGTACTAAAGTTGCAAGTTGGGTGGTGTCAGCGCTGGCTGGGCTTCGGGCATCACCAATAATTTATGTTTGAATTGTACATCCCTTTATGAGAGAAATAAATAAAATGTTTATGTTTATGTTTATATGTATGTCTTTCTATCAATGATATTCTATATATATCGAACTCGGCAAGCATAGCTTATAAATTAATATATCCCTAATGTGCTAGCATAACGAGCGAACGATAGATTTTGTCACGTTTCTGTCATGTTTCCTTTAGCTAGCTAGCCTCTTTGAAATGGTCTCAAGTTGATTTAACACAAGTATCCTAAAACGGCCTACACACTACCCTAAAATCAGTGGCGATATCGGGACAGTGGTTGTGGGGATGAAATCGGCTACTACTCTACACACGTCCCTGCCAGTTAGTACGTAACCGACCGTGCAACAGACTGCTCGTTGTGCTGAGATGCCGCCGTCACTCTCTAAACATCAAAAAATAGGCATTGTCTTAGCACTTACTACGGTGCCACCTAACCAGAGACGTAAAAGGAAGACTTGGGTTAAAAACTGGTTGTTGAAACGTCATGAACTAAGCCACATGAACGTGATGAGACATTTAGGTAAATCGCTGAAAAGGTCAATAGTTTTCGCCCACGCTTCTCGGCCTTTCTCCTTCACCATGTTTTCAAAATTGCGCAAGCACGTCGTATCGCCGCAGCACTCGAGCGCATACTGCGCGAAATCGGTCCCAATTTCGATACACAGACCCCAAGATACGATTAGTGCAACACATACCCAGCTTTCTCCGTTTCTTGATTTGCGCATGCGTGGCAGGTTGCTCCGTGATGTCGAGCAGTTTGATGCCGGCGCGGGGCGGAGGCCGGGCCGCCCCCGCACGCCAGCCGCCGCCGCGCGCGCCCGACCAACGCGATGGAAGACCTTTTAGAGGAGCTGCAATGGATAATCACTGTTAGAACATTCAATCTTACAATAATAAGATTATCATCCTCTCTACTATTTCTGCTATGCCTGACAGGGTCCACAATGACTCATAGAAATGTTAAACCTTACCACCTAAAAATACTTTGTGGAATGCAATAAAGAATTCTATTAAACAACTAACTTCTTATAAGTTTTGAGACTAAACATGGTTTTTTCTTACTAATTATTAGAAATATATCGAAATAACTCGCTATAACAAATCTAACTTCTTGATTTAAAGTTGTAAAGTAGAACTATTAAAATAGTTCCTTAAGAATCTTAACAAATCTCAAGCACTAAAATATGTTGAGACATAAATAAGATCCATGCCAGGTGGTATATTCATTATAAAGCCCAGAAAGACATGGCCATGCAACAACACACTACACAAATGAGTGTTACCATATGCATAATCTTCCAAATATGTATAACACCACATCTAAACTTGGTTGCTAGTCCACTTTGAGCAGCTGGAAATCTAGTAGTAATCTAACTCTTTAATTAGAAATCACTCTGTTAGTTTAGAATCCAATTACTAAAAAAATGGTACTTACTTGTATCAGTCATTTTCCTAGGCATGCCACGGCTTCGTACAGGCACTGTGGGAGCTTGAGCCTTCTTCTGGTTGGCTTGCGCTTCAGTAGCTTTGGCTAGCAGCTCACTACGTAACGCTACTGATTTTGGTTTCCGTTTTAATGTGAAGTGTTTCACCGGGTTTGGTTGTTGACCCACCTGTAAGGGAATATTTTATAGACAACGTAATAAAAATAAACCTTATAGCAACATGCCTAGAGTGCACGGTTAGCGTAGTGGTAAAAGCGATCGCCTCGGCGCTTACAACTGCTCTGGTGTAGTAGGAACCCCCTGAATCTTTGAGTGATCCGCAAAGATTTGTTCTGACTCAGGGTGTGCTTTGTGTGTGTGAAATGTATGTTTGTGAACACCCAGCAACACAGGAAATAAAATGTGGGCATCATTAAAAAAAAAGAAGACTTTAAGGATAACGAAATTACCTGCAGTGTCCTATAATACATAGAAACTATATCAGATAGATAGGATACTTTTACAGGAAATGTAACACAATTTGCAATGGTAAAATGAAAATTACCAGTGGTTCCTAGCATAAAATTTTAAAACATTACTGGTTCAACCAGTAAGAATAAATTGGCATGTAAAAATGTATACTTTTATTGGCTAGAAATGCTTAAGTATACCTATGTTTAACACATATGTGACAGGAATTGAAGAATATTTCAAAAACCTTTTGTTAAAATTAATCTCTCTCTTTTGTTAAAATACTTACAACAGAAACCAGCGCATTCTTATTCAAATATAGGCACTCGAGTGGTAACAGTCCAAGCTCAGAATGTTTAGCCAAGGCCCTCCGTAATTCACTAATCATGTCACTGAAGATGGGCCTAGTTTCGTCAAATTCTGCTATCTCAGTGTTGAGGGTGCCTGCCGAGGGAAATGTCTTGAGGGTCTCCGCCAACATGGCCACCCACAGGTCTGAGTCCACTGCAGCAACTTCGATGATCTCTTCCAGTTCATTTCGCCACTAGAAAAAGCAAAATAGTGCTTAAGAGTTGCTTCTGAAGTCAAATTTTTGAATATTTGTCGATATAAATTACTAAAAAACTGCAGTCTGTGCAGTGTTGTAAAAACGCTTGAGTCGGCACCTTAAAGCTCGAGTTGGCACTCCGGCAGTTTTTGAACGCTCGAGTCAGGTCCAAAACGGTCGAGCATTGAAGCCAAGCGACGAAACGAAGAAAACCGACGTTTCGACACTCAAGTTGAGTGTGAGCAGATAATAGGGCGTAAAATGTGTCCATGGTTAAAAATAGATTGGTTTTACATATTTATATGAACATTACAATGTTGTGCTGCCAAGTCATAGTAGTGGGTAAATGTTACATTCTTTGAAAAATGTGTATTTGAATTACAATTAGTAGGAGTACTTTCTACTACAATCTAGCTTTCCAGCTCCTAGAATGTGTGGTTTCTTGATTGCCTATGTTCCTCACGCATAATATAACAACAAAGAACAAAAACTATTTGTATCAAGCATTTGCAACCGGTGGTCAGGTAAACTCAGTGTATACCGATTTTTCTAAGGCCTTCGACAAAGTTAACCACCAGCTACTCTGTCGAAAGCTGGCCTTATATGGTATCCACAGTAACTTAATGGTCACATTTAGGGCCCCTATTTTTTATCCTTTTTGTAAATGACCTCATTAAATGTTTGTCTTGTCATTGTTGCTGACAACTTAAAGATTTTTACTACCGTTTTTAGAAGATTGCTTGTCCCTACAACAGGACATAAATACCGTATCAGAATGGTGTAAAAACAATAATATGTATTTAAATGTCAATTCAGAAGCTGTGGAAAAGGTTCAAGCTGCCGTCAATACCATTGTTTACTGGACAAAGAAGTGGCGTATAAAACTAAATGAATCCAAATCGATACATATAGACTTTACTAACAAAAAGGCCAACTATCAACCGGTATATCTGAATCACCTTATAATACCGTATGCGAACTCAGCCAAGTACCTTGGTATGACACTAGACGCAAAACTTCGCTGGAAGGCTCATGTCAAAAAGAAACGCAGTGAGTTGGAACTTCGCTATAGAAAAATGTACTGGTTGCTGGGTAAATATTCTACGTTGTCGGTGCATAACAAAATACTTATTTATAAACAAGTCCTCATGCCAGTGTGGACTTATGGTATACAGCTCTGGGGCTGTACCAAACCAAGTAACATCCAAATAATCCAAAGGTTCCAGAATAAAGTATTAAGGGGAATTGTGAATGCACCCTGGTACATCAGAAATGAGGATCTCCATCGTGACCTGAAGGTGAACCTTGTCGCCAGTGTAATACAACAGTATGCTGAAGCTCATGAACGACGACTTCTTCAACACGTGAATGTCGAGGCCATCCAGCTCCTTGACACCACAGACATAGTTAGAAGACTTAAAAGGACGACACCTTTTGAGCTAGTTCAGTGAAATTAGTGATTCAAGTGGTTTAGTGCTACCTTAAAAGAACACAAGAACAAAGTGTCATTTTCGATAATAGAGACAATAAGATAGGTGTTAATGGACACATTCTTAGCAAAAATTAATTTAGTAGCTTAGGTCAAAATTAAATTACTCATTAGTCTCTAATGTTATATCTAGACTAGATTGTAATCTTTATGACTTATCTAATTGCTTAGAAACGTCATTAAAAAAAAAAAAAAAAAAATGTCAATTAGTGCTTTATAATATCTTTCACTAATAAACGCAACAAACTCACATGGAATTTATGACGTAAATGGTCAAGCACTAAATCGTTCACAAGTCGCTAAGGATCTGGGTATACTAATTGATGTGAAGTTATTGTTTCGAGCTCACTATGACATAATTAGTATAGCTAATCAACTATTGGGATTCGTTTTAAGATCTACCAAAGGTTTTAAGAAACCGCACAATACACTTTGCCTATACTTTTCTCTTGTAAGGAGTGTTCTTGAGTATGGAAGTCCCATATGGTCACCAAATCATAAAATACACATCAACAATATCGAGCAAATCCAGCTAAAATTTCTCAAAATTCTGAATTATCGCCAAAACCCGGGTTGATGTGACTTAAAATATCTTGATCACCTTAGAAAATTTAATGTTGAATCATTGCATATGCATATTTTGATCTTGTTTATCTTTATATAATTTTCCATTTCATTATCGACTCTCTCAGTTTAGTTTTAACATCAAATTCCGTGCCCGCAAATGTAACAACACCAATCTATTTGCACTTTAATTTTTTTAAAATAACATTTCTAATTACAACCCTCTAACCAGAATGGCCCGTGAATACAATGACATTTTAAAATCTAGTAACGATAAATTTTCAACATATTTAATAGCTACATGAACAGTTTTACTGCCAACTTAAAAGACATCCTCCACATCAGCTCGGGTCTGAATGCCTCAGGAACCATAACAGGCGCTTGAGACATCCTGATCTGATACATGACACAATATTATGTATTAAGTTTTCTGTATGTATTCCAGAGTTCTAGTTTTAGATTATTTTTGTTATTATAGTTTAGCTGCATGCACATATTTGTGCGTTATGTTATGATCCAGATTTAAACATTGTATTTATTATATATTGTTATAATAAATAAATATAGCATTCCAATGGTGAATTTCTTATTTAAAATCATTATCAAAGCAATCAGTAGTTTTTATTTAAATTGTATCCAACAAACAAACATAAAATGCTCACAAATGCTATTTGCAACTTGTTTGTTATTTAAAAATAATATATACGTAAAAATAATAATTATGATGATGCTCATGGCTGAAATTTAAGCCATGAGCATCATATATAGAGAAATACACTACTACTGTACTAAGGCTAATTTGCACATTAATTATAATTAGAACATACTGTTGCGATTGACCCAAATTGGACTATACAGATTAGTAGATAATTTTATCACATATTGAACAAATTAGCAGTAATTCTGAAGCATATTGATGACTGGATTAAAAAAAAGTCCCATAATCTATGTAATAGTTGATATGAATGATAAGAAACAATGATAATATGAAGCATGCAAGTGCAAGCAAATAACAAACAATAATAAAATACATCATCAATAGACACTATTAGAATCTCCTTGCACTTTATTTGATTCTAATGGCTCCAAATAGGTTTCAATTGGCTGTTCAATGTGAATGTGTTTGCCTAACACTTGTGAGGTCCTTGAGGCTTGAAGCCCCAATTCTCAATACTACAGTGACAATTTCTAAGGTTATGTCATACAAGGCCTGAGGCCTGATAACGTAGAAATACGAATATAAGTAATAGCAACGCTACTAATACATCGTTATCAAATAAAACAATACAATTCATCGTAATACAGAACGTAAATAAAGAAACGATTTCGAAAAGGTCTTATCTGCCACGAAATACTACATCATGACAGCGTAGACGCACTACTTTATTACAAAACATTACTAGCAATAGACCTATAGCAATCTGATAAATAGAAAAATATACAAATGCAATTTTTATCATGTAAATTCATTTATTTCATGACAACAAATAAAACTACTATGTACATGCGTATCCCATGCATCTCTTTTTAATGCACTGATAGCTTATAAGAGTAAAAGAGGCAGAGAACACAATACAGTTACGCAAACCATAGAACATCAAAGAGAAAAGTTACCTCCTCAACATTTCTGCGCGGGATATGAAAGAAACTTAGCAACAATTTTAATTTCACTTGTGTTTGCAAATCTGGAAAACAGTCCTTAATATTCTTTAACACTTCAGCATTTAACTGTGTACAAATTGAGCCGGTTGTCCACGAATCATTAGAAGTACCGAGTTTATTGTGGAGCCACAAAGATGTGTCACTATCCCGAACGTTCGCCATCTTGCAACTGAGATAGTGACGTATTCGCCATGTGTCTTTTAAACAATTTGGCTGTTTTCGGAATACACATCGATAACTGAATCGAAGACTGAATATTTTGCAAGTTATTTAAGAATAATCAATAAGAATAAGAATAATCTTTATTACAGTCCACAAGTACATACAAAGATATAACAGTAATAACCACACTAGGCAAAGCCTGTATCGTGGTTATTAATAGCGTCTATACAGAAATTGAACATAAGAATTTAAACTAAAGTAACAATATTTTAAACTAGACATAAAACTCGTAAAGTTATTATTTTAAAACATAGTAAAACATTTGCGTTGTGTGTGAGTATGCGTGTCTGGTTGTTTGTGTGTGTGTGTGTGTGTGTGTGTGTGTGTGTGTGTGTGTGTGTGTGTGTGTTCGTGTGTGCGTGCGTTGTATGAATGTGTGTGTGCGTGCGTTGTATGAATGTATGTGTGTGTGTGTGTGTGTGTGTGTGTGTGTGTGTGTGTGTGTGTGTGTGTGTGTGTGAAGTGTGTGCGAGCGTTTGAGTGCATGAGAAAGAGTTTAAGTAATTGCGGCAGCCTGATGTGTAATACTAAGCAAATAATTTAAATAGTTGTTCAGTGTCATCAAAACTCAGATTGTTAATAAACTGTTTGCATTTAATTTTAGCAATTCGAACAGGGTCTTTCTTAATGTCACATTTATTTACAATTTTATTATACAGGTGAGGGTACAAATATTTGGAAAATCGCTTTGCGAACGTAGTTTTGCATCTTGGTTTTAGAATTTTGAAGATTCTTTGTTTTAGTAACTCATTGTATTCTGCAAAGTTGAGTACAGTTTTGTGTGTGGCAATGATTGCTGTTAAAAGATACAACCGTCGGATACTGAGTACGTTAGCTTCGTTATACAGTTCTAATGTTGGGTATCTGATTGGTTTATTAAGCATTACTTTTAATATACATCGTTGCGCTCTTTCAAGTATTATAAGGTGTGAAGCTGCCGTGCCACCCCATATGTTTATGCAATATGACAAGATGGACTGACATAATGATATGTAAACGTTTTTAATGAGATCTTTATCAGCTGCTTCTCTGAGTTGTTTCATTACATAAATTAGTTTCCTTGCTTTTGCTGAAAGTATGGTGATATGTTTTTTAAAAGTTAGTTTATCGTCAACAGAAATGCCGAGGTATTTTATGGATTGTGTTTTTTCAATTGGGTTGCAGCTGCAGATGGAATTTTTGTTAATGTCTTGAGTATTACATGAGTCTATTGTGAGATTAAAGTTTGGTGGTAAGGAAGCAATAGTTTTATGAAAACAAAGGTATTTAGTTTTATTGGTGTTGACAGTGAGCAGGTTATTTCTAAGCCATTTCGATACTTCGTCCATACCTTTCTGTGCATTTTTAAGACACTCGGGCCAGGTTTGTCCATGGAAAACTATTGCAGTATCGTCTGCATAACAGACAATTTTTGCATTATTTAAACGAAGAGAGGTCAATTCGTTTAAATATATAAGGAAAAGAGTCGGGCCCAACACACTACCCTGAGGCACTCCAAAGGAGGATTCCTCAAAGGTGCTAGTCCAGGTATCTATTTTCACACATTGCAACCTTTTTGTAAGGTAGTTCTTAAACCATTCAAATGCTATTCCTCTTATACCTATGTTTTCGAGTCTTTTGAGTAAGATTTGTATGGACACAGTATCAAAAGCTTTCGCGAGGTCTAAAAAGACCCCGACACAAGCTCGACCGTTATCTAGGTGGTTAACTATTTCGTTTGTTAGTAGATGAATTGCATTTTCAGTTGATTTTCCTTTCCGGAAACCAAACTGCTGATCAGATAATATATCGTTATCTGTAATGTATTTAATAAGACGTTTATTAACCACTTTTTCTAGTATTTTTGAGAAGATTGGCAGTAGTGATATGGGACGATAATTATTTGCAATATTTGTGTCACCTCCTTTGTGTATTGGTACTATAAGAGCAGTTTTCCAGTTTTGAGGTACAATACCTGTAGACAAGCTTTGGTTTATTATATTCGTGAGTGGTTCAACTAGATGATTTTTGCATTTTTTAATAAGAGTACTTGTGACACCATCCAACCCTGCAGCACAGTCTGGTTTTAAATTCATGATGATGCCTTCAATCTCTTTACAATCTGTTGGTTTAAAGAAGAAAGAATTTAAAGGAGTGGTGGCCATGTCCACTTTTTGTGCCAGAGCAGATTTAGTGGTTTCGAGGTTTTTTAATAGATTATCAGCGTACTTTTGTCCTACTGAGGCGAAAAAAGTATTACAATTGTTAACTGTGTATTGCGCATTTTCATCGGATGCAACTATGTCAGATACGGGGTTGTGTGTATGCTTTTTTCTATTTGTTATTTGGTTTATAGCTTGCCAAAGTTTTCTAGGTTGGTTCATACACTTTATTAATTTATCCTTTTCATAGTCATTTCTTATTTTGCGAAGTAGAGAGGTGTAAAAATTACGATATCTAGTGTATATGACAATATTGACTTCATTTAGTGGATATTTTCTGGCTTCCAAGTGGAGTTTATCTCTTATACGCGAACATCTAATTAGGCCTGGCGTTATCCATGGTTTCAAAATAATTTTCGAGTGACTTATTAGGATATTTTTCGAATAAGCATTAATTGTGTTATTAACTATGTTTAACAACGCTTCCGTTTGGGCATTAACATCGGATAAGAGGTTTAAGGTTGACCAGTCTACATTACTAAGATTTTCTGCGATTGATTCATAATTAAGACGTAGTTTGTATCGAGATGGTTTCATTTTTACGGGTTTTTCGTTAGAGATTGCAGTAATTACTAGGCTATGATCAGTTATTGAAGATGAACAAACTAATGTTTCTAGATCAATGTTTCCTTTAAAGAATACGTGGTCAAGGCAGGTTTCATGTCTAGTGGGTTTGTTAACTGCTGGTAAAAAGCCTAACCCTGCCATTGAGCATAGGTACGACATGGAATCAGTTGTGTCGGTTTTCAATATATTTATATTGATATCACCTGTTAATACTGTTATTGGACTATGGTTAAGGGATTGCACAATTTCCTGGAGCGAGTGAATAAAAGGATCAATGTTTTTAAAAGAGGGTAATCTATATACTCCTAGTATAGTAATATTGTTTGGGATTCTTATCACAATGCAGTCGGCTTCGGTAATATCAGGTTCATGTACCTGAGGAGACCAAATATCTCTTACGTAAGCGACTACTCCACTGGCTTTATTAATAAATTTTGTGGTATGAAATTTATTAATAAAGCCAGTGGAGTAGTATGTAATTTATTTATCATTTTCATTTGTTGATGTGATGTTAAATAAAATATTCTAAAAATAAATGTAACTATAATTATATAAGGGCAAATCAGTGAATATTAATAATTATGATTATTTTATTCACTGATTTTCACTAGGATTGTAGGTCACATATATGTGACATATATGATATGGTCACATATATGATTGTAGGTCACATATAATTCACAAGCAATGAAGAGAAATATGTCAAATTATTTTTTATTATAAAAATAGATGTGTGTGTGAGCGCAAACGAGTTACAGATTGAGATCCCAGACCATTAAAACATAACTCACTTTGAAAAGGATGAAACCTTATGTATTGAGTAGTATGTATTTAAAATACCTGCGGTTTTTTGTAGTTGTCACTGTGTCGCCTGAGCAGCTACCGGATGAGAAAGGTTATTTATACATTACATTACACCCATATCACTTTGTTCAAATGTCTGATTTTCGTCAAAAAGTTAAATTCATGTATTTTTTTTTTTGACTGAATTGAAATATTTTATTTGCCAAGAATATGGTACATTAAGATGGTACAATAGTATTATGATTCTAGCATATTCAGCCATTAAACAGCATGCAAAAATAATATTAAGTTCTGAAGTTCTCGACACCGCTGCACCGGGACGCCATTTGTAATTTTTAGCTACCTTTCTCACCCGGTAGCTGCTCAGGCCACACACAGTCCGTGGGACACTACTCAATTTTATTCATAAGGGTTTTATCCTTTTGAAAGTAAGTTATATCTTAACGGTCCTGTATCCCATTCTACTTAACTCCATAAATTAAAGTCACACATTTACTTCGATACGAAATCAACTTTAGGCGTTGAAACAGTTCCAAATGATGAAGTGTGATGTGATAATCGGAATGAAGTCACCAAGGACTCAAATCATTTTGTACTTGTTTATATTGGTTTTGCTTCCAAGCGAACATCCTAAGGAAAGTTATATCTGATAGATTTCAAATGTCCCAGCACTACTCCTACAATGAGATATCCACGCAGTCTAGATTGATCGTGGTACCACGGTTTAATTTGCAGTGCAGCCATAGACAAGTTCGAGTTCAGCAAGCGCGCCGTGTTTTAAAATAATATTTTATCGATTAAACAAATATTAATATTCCAAGGAATCTGGTTCAGATTTCTTAATTACAATGTCTGAAATATCAATATTATCATCGTCTTTGAATATTTATGAACAGGATTTGAACGAAGAAACTACACTGGACCTATCATCTCAGGGCTTGAATTGTGTTCCCGTCATTGAGAACAACTACTTGCGCGTAAGTGAATTCTGCAAATATTTATTGCTGCAGCTTGTTCGTAAAACATGTAGATATGGTTAGGATTGAAGATATTCTGTTATAAGTTTAGCTATACAAGCCACATGCGAGCACATGATCACCACCTGAAGCGTTGTCCTGGGTGACCTGTTTTCCTAAGTAAGCACACAGACTTTGTATCTATAAACAAGGGTAAGTGAGCGACGAGTGCGATTCATACAAAGCATGCGAAGAACGCTGTCAAAACGAAGGTATGAGTCATGTCGCGTTCGTGGCTTACTTAGGACAACGCCTGAGCTATGAACGCGACGCGTACAAACGCCCATGTTTTCGTTGCGTGTTTTGCATGAATCGCCTCGCGTTCATCGCTTTAGGACAACGAGTCAGGACACTCAGGACTTCAGGAGTTAGAGCGAAAGCCGTTCCGTAATCGGGATCGGTCGGGGGGAACATAGATAAACATGTTTAAAAGCGACTCCCACGCAATTTCTAACGGCAGTTTTACTAATTAACATGTTTGTAATGATGAGGTACAATGTCATGAGCTTCTATCTGATGCTGGGTATACACCTCGAACGAAGGCCAACGATCGGATTTGTTGGTCCTATTTAAGACGACTTAGTGAACGCAAGCGAATCCTTTGATGCTACCGCCACGCTTTGGATTGCCAACGAACGATCGATGGCGTCCGCTTAGCCATCTAAAGTACTTCAAACAGGAACCAACGATCGGGTTCGTTGGCCTTCATTAGCTAGGAGTGTATCTGGCATGAGATCTACGGTTTTAGATAATGCTAAGTTCCTCAGTTTAATTACTAAAATACGTTGCTTTTAGGTGCTGTATCTACAAGATAATGAAATCATAACATTACCAGATGATCTCTTCGATATTTTACCGCACCTTATGTATTTAGACGTTAGAAACAACAAATTGACCCATTTGCCGAAATCAATTCTCAACCACCAGTCCCTTACCCACTTGTTGTTGCCAAACAACTGTTTGGCATCACTTCCGAACGAATTAGGAACTGTCAGTAATTTGAAAGTTTTGCAATTAGGCGGGAATCCGCTCATGTACCCGCCAAGAGAGATACTCAGCGCGGGAATTTCGAATGTCAAAAACTTTTTACTTGAGAAACACCTTAAGAGTGTCTGTGCAGCCTCGCGCTCAGATTTATCTGAAGATACCATCAGTGTCAACGAAAACGAGGATACGTTTAATCAGGAAGCTATCAGCTATAACTCAGTACTCGATGGTGAAACTATGAAAAATGCGAAGATGTCTGTTAAAATCGACGAAAAGGACTCTGACCATGATTCTGAAGACGATTATTATTCTAGAAAGAAAGGCAAATGTCCTAAACTCGCGAGGAGTCGTGTAGTTATTCCTCCTTACCATCAAAGTTCTAAATATTTGCAACCTGTTGTATTGGGTGCGAAAGAAGTGCAAGAAGCGAAAATAAAACAGAACTATCTAAAAGATTTGGCTATAAAGAAGCATAAAGACTTACTCGCAACCAGGGACAAGATACTGCAAGGGAAAAAGTGTGTTGTTTTTGATAATGTTTCGATTGATTCCGCCAGAGGCACACATCATTTTAAAATAGTTTTTTACAGTCGCTTTTTATTTTTTCTAATTTCTTGCATGTTGTTTTATTTCTTGTAATTTTTATAGACCTTGTTAAGATGATGGTATTACGAATGTGTTGCAACAGTTGCAACCTACTGGTTACTATTTTGTAGTCGCACGAGTAGGATTGGAGATTTGCACATGGATCTCTGCAAGTAATGACGTATTTGTGAACTTATTGCTTTTTATTATTATTTTGTATATTTTTAAATGTTGGTTAGTAATAAAAATATTCACTGAACTTACCATTATTACAAACCTTGTAGAAACCTAGCATTACTGAGTAACTGGCGTAAAAACTACCGAATGAACCAGTTCACGGCAGACAAGTCATACAAAATGGATCCCAAGAACTATCCCTATGACACACATCCGGAATACATGACGCTTTTGACTAGAGAAGATTTAGAAAAAGATTTACCGGATAAGTATAGGAAAAAACTAGTGAAGAGGTCTAAACCAACTGTGCCAAGGAAGAGTAATAATGATGTGCATTTGGCTTTGAAAATTAAGCAACTTTTTGAGAATTTGGAAGCCATTGATTTGAATAGAAAGGATATGACGCCCAGAACTGAACAGAAGATGTTGATGAATGAAATACAAAAGGTAAATATTTTTGCTTTTAATCTTTTCACTACCTACAATAAATACGGATGTTTTAGTATACATTTTACGATGTTCATATTTCGCTATAATATTATTTACTTATTTGTATAAAAGGTTGAATAGATAAACATTCTAAAAAAAAGTATTTTAGGCTAAAACATCGTAACACGTTAGGAAATTAAATAATTAATAAGGGATAGGTTTTTGTGTCGGATTACGACTCCGGCGGAATAAGGCAGATTTTTTTTTGTCTGATAAATACGACTCCGGCGGTGAAAAGGTTAAATACATGGGGTAATAATAAAATGTTGCCTATCTCTGCCTATAGATATTTTAAATAGTTTTGATTTGTTCAACACAACGACTGCTTCTAGCTAAGGTTCAATATTGTCAATTCAGATTTCAGTGTTTAGCTGCAATTACTACTTTCCATTTTTTCAGATAACGGAAATAAAACAGAAACTGATGGAGCTTTCAACGACGAATACAAGATCTGTGGTACAGGATTGATGCAATACATTGAATTGCATTTTGTACATCTTATATTTAATTGTTATTCCGCATTCTAGTTTTGAAAACTTAGTTTATTTTAGGATATATTTTATTAGATGGATTAAATAAAAAACAATACGCATTTTACAATTTTTATTACCGATTTGTCGTCAATATGGCCGGCACCATAATAAAACGCACATTAATAAATAACACAAACTGTAAAGCCGTGAGTGCTGCAGCAACATTTTGGATGGCCAATCAACAAACTGTTAGATTTTAACAGCTCCCTCTGGCGTTAGAAACAAGCAATTTCTTTGGATATTATAAAAAATATTGCTGCAGCGTTCATGGCTTAGTTGATACATTGAAGAATACACAGTACGAAATTTTACAAAGTACTTAGCCATTACATACAATTAACAATCACTATGTTAGCTTAAGGCACTTGTCTCACCGGCAACGATTAACGAGTAACGAGTAGAGCTAGAACTAGAAACGAGTTAGCGAGACACGGAGAGCGAGTGCGTAGGCACACGTGGCGAGTATCGCCGAGCGAGTGTTATCCCTAATAGCTCTTGTCGCTCAGCGACAAACTAGTGAAGCGAGTGCTCGCCGGCAGTGTGAACAATCAGCGATCAACTGTTTGTATATGCATCTCTTTTGTTCACACGGAAAGTATATCTATTGTACGTTTCTTGAGCGAGAAAATAGCCGATAGTTAGTCGTTTTCTCGTCGTTGGTGGGACAACTGCCTTAACCAGATTTAGTCAACAATGACTATTGTTCATCTAATCTAGACAATGCTGACAAGCACATGATACATTAAATATAAAAGGAACATTTATCATTTATCGACACAACAGCATTTATCGCGGCAATATAATATTAATTTAGAAAATAAACATGGTACCAAAACAATCGCAAAAATCGGTGTTTTCGTAATTTTATAATACTGAAGCACAGACAATAAAAGTTCAATAATATAATAAAATAATTTGACTTATTCTAGTGAAAGCAAATTAAATGCGACATTGTGCAATAGATTACTAAAGGATTAAAGTCTTAAATAATATTGGAATAGTATCTATGCTGATATATCTATGTGAATAAAAATATTGTGATTATAAAATATAACTAAAAAAAGAAACGATCATTAAGATTATCCAAATGAATATAATTCATCTGTTGGTATAATAGAGAACATAACTCAAAACTTGGCATAGAGGGCGCCACTAGCACATACAGTAAAAAGTTACCGATGCCACTTGTTTACTGTTTTCACTAGTGCTGCACTCAAGCGCCAGAAAATTGTAGTATATTATTATGATATTGACAGGATTTTGAAGTAAAAAATAGAACTAGGACTATTTCACAATGAGAGTAAAGGCGTCTCCCACGTAAGGCGTGCGCATTCCGCGGGCGTGTTAGCGTTGCTGACGCCGTGTGCGAGCGCGCTGCGTAAGCGTCGCGTGTTGCCGCCGTGTGACGTGTGTGCAATGAGCGCGCGGCGCACGGCTTTGCGTTCGACCCCCTTCGGCGGGGGAGGGGTACATAACACTCGCCACGGGGCAGCATAACGCGACGCTCGTCACGCAGCGGTCGCGTCACTCACACGCCCAAAAAACGCTCGCGCCTTATGTTGTATCAGCCTTATAGAGATATCAGTAAATGAAAATTGTTTAATATTAAATAGAAAAACTATTGTAATCTAAATTGTCACTAAAAGCTAAACAGCTAAAGTTGAAAGTACATCGTACGGGTAGTATTTGTTGTTATTATTTTAGGTATCATTTTTTATATTATAAGCAGTTACATTTTTCTGTAGTTCTATAATATACACAGTAATTGCTCAATTATTAAAACGAAATATAAAACTTTACTTACGAATTGTAGTACGCTGTTATACAAAATCTAGCCAATTACATATCAGAAAAAAATAAAACTATGAGAATAATCAACAAAATCTCGAACTACAGCTGCCGAGACGCATTTTTTTATTACTTAAAAAAAAACAAAATCTATGATGAAATATCATAAACGAAAAGATTTGCTTGATATTTTTTATGATATAAAAACTATAATACGGCTGTTACTTACGTAATGTTGGTCTATTTAGTCGACCGCGGTTTCGCCTATACTTTTAGGGTTTTCAAGAGAGTGCGACACGTCGCGCCTGAGTCGCAGACAGTAAATAGACTAACATTACGTGAGTAACACCCGTATTTCATAATTTAAATAATGTTACAAACTCACGTCAGTTTTAATAAAAGTAAGATATTAAAACTGCATAATTATGACTTTTAACATACTTAAAGATATAATGCAGACATAGAACATTGATTAGGTACTTATTCTAACGTTATTGCGCAATCTTATACCATGACGTTACTCGACAAGTTCACATTTTGTATCTTTTTTTTTAAATTTGACAAAAAGTACAGCAAAATTGAGTAAAAATGACATTGTGACAACAAAAAACATGTAATGACTAGGATACAGAGTAATATCGTTCGTTTTTTTCTAGTATGGATTTAAGAAGTTGCCTTAAGCCGCGTGATGTATATTTTTTAATTTTTATCAAATATTTTTTATTATTTATATCTAATCTAATTACCTAGAAGTATTTCTTTTAAATTACTTCATATAAAAGCGTCTGTTTTACCAGCGTCAATAGAAAATTTTGGATAGACTCAAAAAATAATACATTGAAATTGCCGATATTTAAATAAATGTAAAAGATAGCTTGAGCCACTGCTACCTTGATAAGATTAACAGACCAACAAATCGTTCTGATTTGACACACCGCTGTTTTCATTATAGGTTACTTTCATGACATTCCAAAAAACATATACCTACTACAACTTAACTGATGCGTTCAACAACTAATACAAGCACATAATATGCAGTTTATATAATACATGTTGTATGGGTAAACCAGATGTTCATAGAAACTGTCGGAACGCGTCACGTGCCTAACGGAATAATAACTAACAAAAGAAGGGCATGCGCCGCTGTGACGAACGAATTAAAAAAAAGAAAAGAAGAATGGAATCTCAAGTCAGGTTCATGAAATTAAAATACAGTAAATGGGCCGCCCTATCGTGTATCGCGTGATTGTCTTTTGTTATTTCAAGGAAAGGAATCGAGTCATAATACTGGTATATCTTTATACTGTCGCTAAACCATAGCAAGACACCCTTCCTTGCTGTTTCAAAATATGTAGACATGGGCACGATTCATGGCGTATCCTGTCTATTGATATCTTATTTTATTATACTTTCATGGCTATTTTACCAGAGGACCCAATCAGTTCACTTTTAGTCGGTTCACACAAACTTTAATTATCCTACTTACACATCACAACACAATTCTACTCCATCTTCCTTACTCAGTCTTTCTTAACACTTGACTAGGCTCATTTGTCCTTTCACTCCATTATTATTATTATTTTACAATAAAATAATAACGCTTCTTTAACAATAAAGAACGTTATTATAGACGGTAGAAATTGTAAAAACCGGTTTCTCACTGCGTTTTTGATAAGCTTAGTTTGAAAAATTAATATCATTCTTTGCCTCATTTTTT
This sequence comes from Hypena proboscidalis, assembly GCA_905147285.1. NCBI lineage: Eukaryota > Metazoa > Arthropoda > Insecta > Lepidoptera > Erebidae > Hypena > Hypena proboscidalis. The sequence continues at coordinate 13,957,026 of LR990148.1, forward strand.
TTATTTTTATGGTGGATAGGCACGCGTTTGACCACGATCTCACCTGATGGTAAGTGATAATGCGGTCTACGGTGGAGCACGCGCTCCTATGAGATACCTATTAACTCTTGTTTTGTAGAAATCCAAGTTGTACTCATGAGGAAACTCGGGCAAGGCGTTCCGTTCTTTGGCAGTTCGCATAAGAAATGTAGAGGCGAAACGCTTAGTGCGTATTGGTGGAATATCTACCGTGAAGCGATGCCTGAGTGCCGTTTGTCTGGTAGTCCGATGGTGAAACGGGGACGGAGACATTAATCTTAACCAAAATATTCGAAGATGCATTCTGCCTTTATTTCTTAATTTAATGTTTTTTTATCTAAGACCTTGTCTAGTTCCAAGACTGCATATTCATATTATTATGTCAAAGACAGAATGGATATTTGTATACTTTGATTGAGATTAATGATCGAGGCAAAGAATGATAATTTTCATTCGATAAAACTTCACGTCATGCATTCAACATTTGGCATTCAGTTTTGGAAGGAAAATTTTACTTACCATAATGGTAAACGAAATCTTGCCGTTTATAATATTACAAATTGAAAGTGTTTAAGTATATTCGCTTTTTTATAATTAGCAACTTTCTCTTATATATTATCGTACATATTCCAAAACTTTGTATATTCTACGACAGTCGTGGTTTTATAAAATTGATGATAATTTTTGAGCTCAGTTTACAAGGAGTCCCTTGAAAAATGTTATTATGAATGATTATGTTTAAAGTAAAAAACTGTATTGTCTGTAAACATAATAAGCAATATTTAATTACTAATAAGATTTTAGTAGCACAAAGCTACGTTTTAGAAATATTTTAAGATGTGTCTTCTGCGACCCTAACATGTTACAAAATGAACAATATTTGCATGATATCATTCAATTCTAACAGAAGTAAGCCAAAATAAAATGTTTTGGTTGTCTTTAAAAATGTTTTTTTTAGTTGGGCGTTAAGTTCGCAGTAGACACAGCTTTAGGTGCACCGCAAGCAAAGCTTTGTAAAATAAAAAATATTTAATCTAATTGATGACGTTTGATTAAAATATTTTGTCTTATAAAGCATTAAGCTAAGTATAGTCATTTATAATTATTAACACAATGTATAATTACGCTATTTTGCTTTATATAACAACTTGAAATAAGAACATAATTTATTACTACTGAGATATTGAACTTGCAAAACTGCAATTTAATTATGCAATGTGATTGCAATGCGAAAGTTTAAAAATAATTTTCTTCATTTTTCACTTACTTTTACAATCTTGTAAGTTATTTATTGACATGTTATGTTATAATCTTTGAATGATTAGATTTATGTAGTACAGAAAATGACAGAAGACCTAATACTTTTTGAATATAGAAGTTTACTTCTATATTCAAAAAGTATTTCGTGTTACAGTTAACATTTATTTGCAAATAATATAGACACCAGAATCACCAGATTGTTTCAACCAATAAAACCTCTTATCGTAAATTACATTATTTTTTTACAAATTGAGACTTATAAAAATAATCTGATATTGCTTGTGTTTACATAATGGAGTTTTTAATATAATATGTTTAATGATGAACTCAATGTGTGAAGTAATGTGGATTAAATGGAGAGCTTATTATTATATTCGAAATTAAATAATTCGAGATACCGATGGTACCGATGATGGTAGACTTTTGAAACACAGTAAGCCGCAGTAGCAATCTTTGGTGTGTTTTTATTAAGGCGGGAAAAAATTTAATGAAGTCTTGAATACGTTTTTGGCTCAATGTGCTAGATTATAAAAGCTGAGCCACCAGATGTCGCTCAAATGATGAGGCAAAATGTATAAAAATTAGTATGTTTGTCTATGAAACCATTTGACAGTAAACATGGGTCATAATCACAAGTGATGTAATTTAGGAGGAAGAATGATAAATGAGTCTTTAATTGACTAATTAATTTTTGAATTTTAGAATGCTTACTTATAAAAATAATTCAATGTATTCAATCGTATTGAAAATGAGCCGTTGATCGATAGATGGCGTTGTAGCAAAAATGATCCATAATGAGTTTTAATATTTCTCCTAAAATGAAAAGTATACTTAATTACGTTACATGATAGTGTTTGTCATTTTGTTTAAACATGTTTGATTATTGCAATTTCCTGTGTTTGCGAAGCAGCTGTACTGCCCATTGCCGTCGAACGAGGTGTTGTGAACGTTTTCTATAAGTAAAATAAGACCATTAATATAAGTGTGTGAGTGCACGGTTGGCGTAGCGGTTAAAGCGGTCGCCTCGCCGCTTTCAACTACGCTGGTGTTGTGGGTTCGATCCCCACATGGGACAAATCTTTGTGTGATTCGCAATGATTTGTTCTGACTCTGGGTGTGCTTTGCGTGTGTGAAATGTATATTTGTGAACACCCCCGCGACACAGGAGTTATTCCTACTGCGGGCGTCGTTTTTTCTAAAAAAAAAAAAAAAAAAAAAAAGTACTACGTCCAGCTTCTCCCCCACCCAGCTCACAGTCAGAAGGGGTTTAGAAGATGTGAGGTATGAAGAAGCGGGACAGGGAAATTTGTCCAATTCGAAGTAACCACGTAGTACAGTCGGCCAATGAGTTGGGTATGCAGGGCAAAAACTTCTAAGTCATAGTAAAGACTTACGACACCAGTTATGGATAAGTGAGTTATATATCTAAATAGTGGGTATATTACACTTATTAAATATGAAATACAAACTTGCATATCTATTGCAGTCAGTTATTATTATGGCGTACAACACATAAAAGCAATTATGAAATACGGGTGTTACTCACGCAATGTTGGTCTATTTAGTCGACCGCGGTTTCGCCTATACGTCTAGGCATTATCAAGAGAGTGCGATACGTATTTCATCATTTTAATAATGTTATAAACTCACGTCAGTTTTAATAAAAACATAAAAGCAAATTAGGTATATACCTGCGAGTCCTCAGTTCTCTGGCGGGCGGTATCCCCGGTGGCTAGAAGCCTCGCGCCAGGAACAGCTGTCCGTTGGTACCACGAGCCACCTCCACGAATCCGAGCTTGCTGTAGAACTGGTGCAGGTAGTGATCCGTGGAATTTATACACACGTGCACACCACTCGCTCCTGAACAAAAATTACATAATGAACTTTACTATAGTTATGTTACTGATAAATCATTCAATAATAGTTATTTATGGTACAAGTGAGAAAAAGTTTATATTTCTGTTGTGAGTGCCAATTTTAAATCTTGAGCTTGCGAAGTAGTCTTAAATTGAATCACGAGCATAGCGAGTGATTCTAAAAAAGACTACTTAGCAAGCGAAAGATTTTAAGAGGTCACGAACTGGAAATTAAATTTTTCTCACTCGTTACAATACAAAACTTTTCACCTCTTCCAGTGAGAAAATATTAAGATTTAAATAAACTCGTACTCGATTGCTTAACCTGAAATAATTACATGAAATACGACAGTAATACCGATTCATAATGCGTTTTAAGGCCTTTAGAAAATCGCCACTAATTAAATATGTCGTACGGGTCGTACGTTTTCAAATAATTTTCACGTGAATTTTCTGGTAAAAAAGCAAACTTCTGTGTTAGAAGCAAGTTACCGCAACTCTTTTGGAGTTCCACAAAGTTCTTCATCACTGGATTTACTATTTTTTTGTTAAAAAGTTCCAGTAAACAATTAAACATAAACTGAAAAGAATTTATAGTTGCCCGCGATGACTGACACAGACACAGACTTTTTTTTTTAAATCGTGCGTTCGGAAATTCGTTCCGTAACACTTATTTATAGAGTCTAATATTAAGTACCCGATTTTAATTAATTTAATGGTTAATCACGAATATAAAACCATGAAAATACTAAATAAGCGTGTATTTATATAATTTAAAATAATTAAAACGTATCGTTTGTAGTTCTTAAATAAAATTGATGTCAATGTTTATTACTAACCTACCTACATGGTGACTGTTTTGTTTGTTTTTGCGCCTATTCATTGGAAGGATTTAGTGTTTCGAAATTTGAATCACTTTGCCTCACTAGTGAGTAATAAGCGTTATTACTCACTGAATTCTCGCAAGCAAACGATCTTTTTCGTGCTGGTGTGGTGAAATAGTTATTTATGGTACAAGTGAGAAAAAGTTTATATTTCTGTTGTGAGTGCCAATTTTAAATCTTGAGCTTGCGAAGTAGTCTTGAATTAAATCACGAGCGTAGCGAGTGATTCTAATAAAGACTACTTCGCAAGTGAGAGATTTAAGAGGTCACGAACTGGAAATTAAACTTTTCTTACGCGTTACATACAAAACTTTTCACCTCTTCCAGTGAGAAAATATTAAGATTTAAATAAACTCGTACTCGATTGCTTAACTTTGGATAATTCTATGTAATACGACAGTAGAGAATAACGATTCAGAATGCGTTTTAGCGCCTTCTGAAAGTCGCCACTTATTAAATATGTCGTATGCTTTCAAAAACTTCTCCCGTGATTTTTCTGGTAAAAAGCAAACTTCTGTGTACTAGCTTCTAACTTACTTCTACTAGCAAGTTGTTTCAACTATTCTGAAGTTCCACAAAGTTCTTTATCACTTGATTCACTTTTTCTTTGTTAAAAATTGTAGTCAACAATTAAACATAAACTGAAAAGAATTTATAGTTCCCTGCGATGAATGACACTGACACAGACACACTTTTTTTTTAAGAATGCGTTTGGAAGTTTGCTCCATAGCATTTATGTATAGAGTCTAATATTAAATACTCAATTTTTATTAAATTTAATGGTTAATCACGAATATAAAAACATTAAAATACTAAATAAGCGTGTATTAATATAATTTAAAGTAATTAAAACGTATCGTTTGTAGTTTTTAAATAAAATTGATGTCAAACAACAAAACAGCCACCATGTAGGTTATAACCTACATGGTGGCTGTTTTGTTTTTATTAGCGCCTATTCATTGGAAGGATTTAGTGTTTCGAAATTTAAATCACTTTGCCTCACTAGTGAGTAATAAGCGTTATTACTCACTGAATTCTCGCAAGCAAACGATCTTTTTCGTGCTGGTGTGGTGAAAAATATATAACGGGAATTAACGCGATCATGTAATGTCAGTCTGCTTTCGAAAATGGCCAGTGTAACCTGTTAGCCGAAACGTAAAGCCTAAAAGGTAAATAATTACATGATCGCGTTAATTCCCGTTATATAGTTTATTTAATCATGCAACGCGTAAGTTTAAAAGTTAATACTGATAAATCATCATATAATTTAAAAGCATTTTCAGCATTTTACCGGTGGATAGGCTCGTCCCCTGGGTTCTAAACATAACAGCTAAAATGTGGGGTTTTGTACACCTCTGCCACACCCTTCTGGGTAATATAGGCGCGATGTTGTGTTTTATAATATTTAAAATCATAAAACAGGCGAATGTAAACCGAGACATTTCAAATAGTACCGTAGTCACAAAAAAGTCATCATGAAATGTTCGAACACAGTCATAGAACGAACGACAGTATCGTCTAGATACACAAACTCTCTGCCTCACCATGCGCCCGCAGCGCCGCCAGCAAGCACGTGAGCAGCCGCGCGGGCGCCAGCGCGTCGGGCGTGCGCGCCAGCACGCAGCACGTCAGCAGCGCGGGGTGCGCGCGCGTCACGGCCGAGGGCGCGCGCTCGCACGCCGCGAACTGGTGGAAGTGGCGCACGCACTCCTGTACGTTCAAAAAAACTGCTTACTATTGAACTTCAAAAATGCTCAATTCGGTACGTTAAGATGTTTTTTGTGATTTTTTTTTTATTTTTAATTTGTAGAGACAGTTATTTTAAACAACTAATTTGAATATTTTATTTTTTTATGCATTGGTTATTTTTTTATGATTTTTTAAAGTTTTTGATCTGATGACGTCACAAAGTAGCCTGAATAATTTAGATCCTTGACACATTTCAAGTATATTTAAAAAAAATAAGGAACTTCACCGGGACTTCAAATTTGACAGTGACTCTTGACATATGACACGGATGAATGATGCTCAAGCTCACTATTTTTTCTTCATTCTTGCTTTGACTTTGGCTAATTACTTGTTTTGCCGTGATTTTCGCTGTTAAAAGTGATATAAAAAGATAATAACCATTTATAATTAATCGAGCAGAGACTCTTAGTGCGAAATGCTTCATCCTGTCTTGTAAAAACACTACTACTAATAGCCGGCACTAAGTTTTTGTGTTGGTAAAAGAAACTCTGAAAAAGAAGTGGTGCGAGGAAGTGAATGTGGAATACGTGCCTGGGCGGCGTTTGTATTGTTATGAAGATCATGTAAACCCAGTAATCGAAACCAGAATCCCTTTTTATGCAATCACACTTTTCCGACCACTCGACCAACGAGGCAGCAAATGTATAAATGTAAATAAGTATACAAGTGTGGTTTAAATATTTTTTATATTTAATGTTTTTGCACTATAAATAATTTATCTGTAAATATAAGTTTTCAAAAAAAAATCTGCTTGTTTTATTAAATCCCTGGTGTATTTGAGCATCATAATGTAACCAATGCAAGGTTATCTGTTTATTTTCTTCAAATTTAGGATCAGCAATACAAAATACAGCTTTACTTTTATTTGCAGCATGCATTTGAGCAACATATCTGTCATGCACAATACCATTATTAACATAGCTACATAATGTTTTATTTGAAGCAGAGCATTTAACTTCTATAATAAAATCTTCTGCAACTCCATCAGCTATCACAAGTTGTATGTAGTAATACATCGTCTTTTTCATTGATTGTTACAGTTTAGCCGACACTCGATGCTCTGGTACAACTTTAGCTCTTACAATGCACTTGACTTGGTTTCTTTTAACCTCCACATACAATATACTCGAAGGCGGTGTCAACGTAAGATTCACAAAATGACCTGTAACAATAATTATAAGAAGTCGGTTATTATCGCTTTAATGGTGATATAAGCAATTTGAAACTTGATTACGATAATTTGTGTATCAATATTATTACTTACATCAAAGCCTGGGCCCCACGGATTTCAGCAATGTTATGGTTATCATTATTATTCATGAACTCCAGAATCATAACATTGTCCAATTTGGGCAAGTTGGTAGAGTTGGCGCGTACAAACTGGTCCATATTTCAAACAAAATCTAAACGGTGGGCAAGCAGTTCCTTCAATCGAGCAGTGGTCAATGTAGTAGGCGATATCAAAGTCCAAAAGATAGCAGGGTTGGTCAAGAGAAAAGCACAAGGAACAAGCACGATTAGAGCAACGAAAAACAAACCAGAAAAGCTACGAACATAACAATCATTGACAGTTAACAGTTCACTGTCAGTTGAATATTTTTTGTAATGCACTGACAATTCGTCAATTCAGCCTACTTTGTGACGTCATTTAGAGGTCAAATGAAAGTCATCTGATTTTACATATTTTTGTTAAAATAAACGCAATCTTACAATTTTAGGAGCTAAAATTACGAAAATACGACTCGGGAACCTGAAATCTCGAAATGGTTTTGGAATTGGCATAGGTTGATTTTTACTTAACATACCGAATTCAACTTTTTCGATGGACAAGATAACTGGCACATAATTCCATAGAAAACAATATTCACACACTATCATCCATAATAAAAAATTGAGTTTGACATTTGGTAAATCAACTTCACCCTTCGTGTCAAAACCAATTTTAATTAATCCATAAGGCTAAGCGACATCTAGCGACTGAGCTTTTAATAATCTTTTCAATTCATGTTTTGAAAGCACATTACGAACACATAAATGAAATTATTTTTGTCGCCAACTAAAGACCAATCTAACCTTAGCTGCTTGACTGAGATCTTCCCTCTCGGTAAGCGATTCAGGGTACTTGATGCACATCTCCGGAATGCACGCAATCTCCTGCTTCTTGTAGAACTCCTTACTGTTCAAGGCCGCACACGCGTAGCCTAAAATCTCCGGTTTCACACCTGATGGGAAATTACAATCAAAATATATGATAATTATGGCGTTTCAAATCTTCAGTGTAAACGTTATTAGCAAGATAAAATGTAACACGAATAAATTAAAGCGATAATATGTGTTCATTTTCGCATTGAAACTTATTTAAGCTTTTAAATTTGGTTAAATTAACTTAAAGAATAACTCTAACGTGACGATTCTGAAACAGGCCCCTCATTTATTAGAATAAGAAGTTTAGCATTAAACAGAAGTAAGTAAGTTTTGACATTTGTCAACATAATCTGTTGATAAAGAAAACAAAAAGTTAAAGCATGGTTGTCATTATTAAGACCTCTTTCGTATAGGTATCTCGAAAGTGTGAAAATATTGATATTTATATAAATAGTCAATCGATATATCGAGAACAAAATATGAAAAATATCGATATATCGAGGAAAAAATCTCGATCCTACTAATATAAAAAAAAATGTAAATGACATTGTCAAAGCCGCTTACAAGCGATTCAGTACTTAATTCTGAGGCCTTGGGATGGTTTTTACCATCGGAAATTGCCACACGTCAAAAAATTGGTCATGAAAAATTTTAAGTCATATAAGAAAATTGCACGCTTCAAAAATATATCGATTTTGGTACAATTTTCGATATATGATAATGATAATGTATTGATACATCAAATCAAAATATACCTTCGAAAAATATCGTATTTAAAATATCAATATATCGATAGTTTTTAACAAGCCTACTTTCGTAGTTATCTTTCAGTATTGTAGTTTTTCTTGTTCTCACTCACCATTGATTATCGGTTGCCTAGGTCGATCTTCACCATCTTCAGCGTCTTCATTAGATGATACCTCATGCGGGATACATTCTTCATCATCTTCTATGACCATACATAGTTCTGGAGTAAGCGTTAGGAATGGCGCTACTAGCCTGTAAGAAAAAGCTTGTGTTTTGGCCTGTTTGCGGACGATACAAGTACTATATTCTACATTTTTTACATATAATATCATGAAAGGAAATCATTGACGATGACAACTGCAGATTCTGTAAAAAGGAACCAGAAACACCGCTGCATCTCTTTTGCGACTGCGAGCCACTGATCCATAGACGAAGCATCATTCTGGGACGCCATATCTTGGATCCGGATGATGTCAAGTTAGTCCCGATCGGCCGACTGCTCCAATTTATGGAGGCTATTGGCCTAAAGGAGAGTCTATAATGAGGCTACAATCACAATAGACCCACGGAGGTCGACGAGAACGCCCAAAGCCTCGTCCCAACAATAATAATAATAAGGAAATCATGAATGTAATTTATATCTTACCTATCCGCCGGTAATGTTTGAAGGTCGCTAGGAAATAGATCGCTACAATCGGAGCCGTCACGACATGTTTGGTGACATATCGCACAAACCTGCGGAATAGACAATTATAATACGGCTTTATTGCAATGAAATTATTACTTAAAAATAAAAAAAATAATTCTACTAACCTAAAGTATATAACTAACCCCCTAACTACCTAACCACTAACCCAAAACTATATAACACACACACACACACATACAATGAATAAATAAATAAAATAATAAATTACATTATGCGACATAAAATTAAGATTGGCCAGAAGGCTGGCAGCATTGCCACGTTGAATGGCAATGTTTATTCGCTGGGCGAAGTAAAAACCAGCCTTCTGGTCGCGAGAGAATTGTCAATTAGGCGTTTTGCTATGTCTTTAATTATAATGAGTGAATTGCAATAGTCTCTCTTTTTAACAAACGAAAATATGTGAAATTTTGTGGGAAATACGAGGACAATGTTATATTAATTTGTAGGCGACATTAAAAAAATATTGGTTGAACTTGCCTGCTATCGTTAAGACTTTAATATCGACAAATCATATGCTATTTATAAAATTGATCAGACAATATTTTTGTAGGGCAACAATCACATCAAATCTCATTAAAGTAAAAACATACTGAGTCTAATGATATTATTATTTAGACGACCGGATAGCGGAGTCGGTAGTTTAACTGCCTGCAACGCAAAGGTCGCGGGTTCAATTCCCACTCAAGACCAATCTTTGTGTGCATGAACATGGAGGTTTGTCTTGGTCTGGATATTTCTATCTACAATAAGTAAGTATTTACAAAAGAAAAAAGTACATATCTATAGTAACTGTTATTCATGTACCCATAGTACAGGCTCTGCTTAGTTTGGGACTAGATGACGTTATGTGGTATTTATTTATTTATTTTTATTATCATTAAAAATAACTCTACATAACTAAACAAAAATATACACAGCTACCGATCAACCCATACAGTTCCAATATAAGATGGTCTCGCGGCTTCCAATGCAATGCGAGACCAGCTAGCTAGCATATACTGAATCATATACTGAATCAGGTCCTATTTGGTGTAACCATGGGGCATAACTCAAAATGTTGTATTTATATAATCTGTATATTGTTTACTTTCTGTGTCCCATTTGTTGGAACCAAATAAATTTATTTATCTTCTTTCTTTCTTTCATAATACTGGTATTATACTTACTGCTTCTTCATCTGCAGCAGTATATGGTCTAACAGTCAGCGGCAGGACCGTAGGGGGAATGACTTGTCTCAGCGCGTCGCTGCTGCACTCCACTGCTATCAGCCGCCGGAGATCGGCTGTCAGACCACCGCGGAATACCCACGGCTCTTGGGCACCGCTCTCGAAGGCTTCACGCCAACCTTTCGAGAACCCTGGTGAACGAAGAGAATGGTACGGAACGAGTAGAATAGAAAAGTTGTGGGTAAAAGTAAAAAATAATAGCAGGGCTGTATCTAATACATGTCCTACTGCTGGGCTCGGGCCTTTTCTCATGATGGGACGGGTTAGGCCATAGTCTACCACGCTGGCCAAGTACGGATTGGTAGACTTAACACGACCTCAAGTACTTTAAAGCCATTCTCAGTCATGCAGGTTTCCTTACAATGTTTTCCTAATACTTTTAAGCCACTCTCAGTCATGCAGGTTTCCTCACGATGCTTTCCTTCACCGTTAGCGACCGATAATTTATATGATAAATACACACATATCTTCGAAAAGACGAATCTTAACGATTTATTGACAGAGGTGTGTGCTGTGGGTTCGAACCCGAGACTTTTATGTTTTGACTTCGCAGTCCTACGGTCTCCCACTCGGCTATTGCTGCCTGGTGAAATAGCGGCATGAGAAACGTTGAATATTTGTGGGTGCTGCCAACATAATGATAAAGTTGTCAAGATAATGACGATTCATGCAAGTAAAGTTCATTTTTGGTTCTTCATTTCGTAGACTTAAATTGGATTGTACTCATTGGTTGATTTATCATCAGGTTGCCATATTAAGAGCAGCGGCAGGCAAATTAATTTCTACTCTTTTTGCCATAACTGTTTTTATTTATTAGTCTATAAAGCCGCACATGGCCAGCGTGGTGGACAATGGCCTAACCCTTCTCACCATGAGAGCCCAAGCCTAGAAGTGGGACATGAATATACAGGGATGATTTTATTAAAGTTTTCATCATCAAGTTATTCTCACAAAATTTATCAAATGAAAATGGAATATTTAAACAAAATAAATCTTAAAACATTGGGCATTGAAACAATTGAACAGCTGAGACAACTTACATGTATAGCTTCCTTGCGTATTGGTTGCGATATTCGTCGGGAATTTGCCTAATTCTGAAAAATAAATTTAATTTTAATAAATGTAACCAAAACAAATGACAAGGGGAAGGACAGTATAATAAAACAGTAACGAACAATGATAACTCCGATACGATCTCCTACCAGTATATTTGGTGATCTATCTAAAGCATTTGACAGTGTCAATTTGACATTATGGACCTCGAATATGTTCTTCTGATTTTGGTATTAAGTATAGTGTGCTTTAAATGTAACCTATTTATAGTGGTGGCATTTACTTGAAGGAAACTTAAATGTGTTGTTTTTTAAGAAAAAATTTCATCAGTATTAAATTTTAGGACTATTCTTCTTTTTTTTTCAACTATTTTACTAACCACACATTATCTTACATTTAGAATATAATGTACACAGAAAATGTGCAGCAAAGGATCTAGCTCAGTATTTGCAGCGCGCAATGCACTGCACTGATTTTCAGCTAGTCCCTGCCAGAAAGAACACGTTCTACATATTCTAGCTAGAGAGCTCAATGTGTGTGTGGAGTCCACATGAGAGCACATACTCTCTTCCCATAGAGAAGATACAAAAGGCTTTCCTCAGATACCTGTATAAGCGTACTTACGGGTACTACCCATTTTTGTACCCCACGAAGTTTCTTTTAGGTTGTTTAGGTTACAACTCATTGGAAGTCAGACGGGATAGAAACCAACTCATAGTCATGTGCAAAATTCTTAGAGGAATAATTGATGCACCAGACTTGCATGATGAGCTGTGTCGATTCTTCACCCCAGACAACTATCGCCGCAATCGCAAGCATGTGTTGTTCGCTGTGCCAGCGTGTCGCACCGTGGCACGGGCTCAGTCACCAATACCACGCACCCTCTCTGCATTCAACGCTCTCCTGGATTCCAACCCTGACTGTGATTTGTTTGCGGATGGATGGCAAAGTGTGTTAACAGTGTGTTTGAGGTTTTGCGAAAGAGATGAATGAATTCTCATTATGTTTGTTAATGTGTTTAATTTTATTTTTCTTTAAATTCTCTATGGTTAATTTAACTGTGTTAATTAACATATATACAACTATCTTGAATTATAGTAATTGGTGTAATTACCGTTATGATTTAAGTAAATAAATAAATAAATAAATATGTTAGTACATCTAGACGATTATTATATTTTTATAGTTTTAGCAATGGAATATATAGAATAACTTACCAAGCCACCTGAGGAATCCATCAAGCAACGCCAGCACAGCGCACAGCTCCCACACGTAGGGTTGCAGCTCGGAGTGCAGCTCCTTGTTGCTGGCCTTGGCCAGGCGCCGCGCCAGGCGCCGCGTGCGACTCATCCACCACGCGAAGCGGCTGCGGCGGCGGCGCCACTCCGATGTCTGATTGCAAAAAGAAGCAGTTAAACATAAACTAAAACGATAAGGGCCGATTTTGATAGTTTACTGCCTGATAATTTTATACAACTTTTGACATGTTATTTACCAAAAAATGTTCTGAACGGGTTTTATAGAACTAATCAGCCACTTTTAAAAATGACCCTATAAACATTAAAGAACTCAAAGTTAGAAACTAATAAAAAAATCAATGTTGCCAAATTTTTCTGGCAACAATGTTGAGCTGTGGCCTTTTAGGCATCATCATAGCATAGCAAGTCTGAGACATGAACTCAGTTGTAACTTGTATATGTAGTATAAAGGCACTGTATTATTGTAATTATTCTGTATTTATTTTTATTATCTAGTTCCTAAATTCAAATTTTTATATTTTGTTTTTAATTTTTAATAATGATTTGGTGTTCTAATAAATAATTTTTACTTTACTTTCAGTCAAAGCTCTCGGGTTTAAACCCACGCTACGTCACACACCTTTGTCAAAAAATCAATAAGATTCATCTTTTCTGAGATATAATATGTGTATTTATCATACAAATTATAGCTCGCTAATAGTGAAGGAAAACATCGTGAGGAATCCTACATGCCTGAGAGTGCTTAAAAATTTCTCAAGGGTTTGTGAAGTCTACCAATCCGCACTTGGCCAGCATGGTGGACTATGGGCTAACCTTTCTCAACATGAGAAGAGGTCCGAGCCCAACAGTGGGCCATTTATTGTATACAGCTGCTATTATAATAAGAAAGTTAAATTTTATAAATCTCTTTTTAGAAACGAAAAGTTAATTATCCTTACCTCAGGCTTACTCCCTCTATTCAACATGCTAGCAGCATGATTAGTCAACCAATTGAAGTCATGTAACATCCTTAGTCCACGAGATCCATGCTCAAATGGTAGGTAGAACAAATCGCAAAGTAGCAGTAGATCGTCAGCTACTAGTGCATTGGCTTCTATCGATGTGTCTTCGTTGTACACTGGCCTGAGAAAAAAAACAATGAATGGAGGGAATAATAGAATACAATGCTGTATATGAATATGCTATATATGTATTGATAACTCCTCAGTTACAGGTCATTAATTATTAACCGACTTCAAAAAAGGAGGAGATAGATAGAGAAAACTTTATTTGCACATCAAATTTGTAACAAACATACAAAAAAATAGGTACTTAAAACTATAACGTACAAAGGGCGGCTTTATCGCTTGACGCGATCTCTTCCAGCCAACCTTAGGATGGACATAATAGAGTGGATATTTGCGGTAGTTTAATGCATTGGATTTGTTGTTGCTAGGAGGTTCTTTGTAACTTCATAACTTTCGACCGGGCGAAGCGATTTTAATGATTCTTTTTTTATTTGAAAGCTGGTGTTTCCCGTGTGGTCCCATTTCAAAGTCTAAAATTATTGTAATTAAAGTCGGTTTATTTTTTTTAAATTATCTTAAGTAGTCACATTACAGTTACTATTTATAAATCGCTAGTTCGATTACATTACAACTGTCATTAAATTCTAGTAAAGTACTTTGAAATTGATATTTTTATTTTTTCAATCTAATGACTTTTCAAAAATTCTCTCATTCAAAGTTATTGGTGGCTATGATATTACTTTTCCGCGTAGGTGTAGGTGCGGGACTATACATGACAATAGCGACTTGGATTAGAAATAAGAAAACTAGCAGATATAAATTCCAAGACTACATTTTCCTTGATCGTAACGGCAGATATTAAAACAATGATTTAACACTTTCGTGATTTGTACATAATATAATTATATATAGACACAGGTCCTAATCGCGTAAATACTTTTAAAGGTATAAATACCTTTTTTGCTCGACAGTTTCGATCGAATCACACCGCTCGTGATCACGAGCCGACTGGTGAAGGCTCAGTGTCGTCTCCGAGAAGCGAGGGGTTTGTCCACTACCCTTACTAGGTTGTCATTTTTTTTTTTATTTATGAAAGGTATTTATGCCTTTAAAATATTTACGCGATTAAGACCCGTGTCTACAACATATAATTAATTAAACAAGTAATAAACAAACTATACTTACTCGTCGACAGCTTCAGGTAGATATAACGGTTCAGCCAGTTCTATTATCATGTCCGTGCTTAGCGGACTGTGACTCGGCTCCACTTGCATTGAACCATTCTGTAATAATAGATATTTGTGCAACATGAGAGCAATGTTCATATTTTCTTCAAGGGATAATAAGCGAAAAATTTTAAGTTACAATCTTGAACGTAATGAGGGACTCAAAGCACGAGATGTAAATGACTTTGATCACGTGTCGCACGTACAATTTTTCACCTCAGAAGCTCGAAATAGTACCCATAGTACAAGTTCTACTTAGTTTTGTACTAGATGACGTGGTGAGAAAGTTATGTGACATTAATTTAAAAAAAGGTGAGCAGTGGAGAAAGTTTCAATTTGAAACATGAACAGATGCATAAGTGAAAAACTTATGCTAACGATGATGTAAAGTACTAATAGTAATACTAGCTTGTCGTTGTTTATGAGTTAAGTTTACTTCAGATTTCGATAGATGGCGTTGTATTAAACTCAATATTGCTTCGAGATATGCTCTTGCTTGAAGTAAAGTTGAGCTTTACTCACTACTCGCCGCCTTTTTTATGTCACACAACAAAGAACGACTTTTCGAGCTGCTGAGTTGAAAAAATGATTTGACACATTTTACTATACTATAATTAATAATAGAAATTCAGTTATTTTGTATCGAACGACGAACAGCGTAGTGGTACGCTTTTATAAGCTTTTTCTATCTTCAAATGTATCGTACGGCGTCGATCGATTTAGATGTATTAGCACCCTTACGCCAAAGCACGTTAAGGGACTAAAATAAATAGTAAGTATAGACAAAATCAAAAATCTTGACGGTATACACCTCTTGTACATGAAGTATAAAAAAAAATGTCACGAGTCGGTATCGCTCGAGTACGGCGCTCGTCGTTAATATGATATATCAGTTTTTTATAAATATGTCACGTCTATACATCGTATTTATCTTTTATTTTTATTTTTTTTTATATATATCACTTGTCACCTGAAAATCAACGTTGCCAAATTTTCTGGTAACAATATGTTGAGCTGTGGTCTTTAAGGCACCATCATAGCATAGCAAGTCTGAGACATGAATTCTGTTGCAACTTGCAAATCTGTAAAGTCACTGTTTAATATAATTATTCTGTATTTATTTAAATTTTTTAGTTCCTAATTTCGATTTTTATTCTGATTTTATTTTTATTAATAATTTGATGGTGTATGTTTTTAAACTTTCGCGAAATGAGAACATTTTTCAAAAATTAGACAACAGGTTTAAATCGCGTAATTATTACAAAGGTAAATAAATACCTATGCTCGACGTTTCAAATTGACTTGCATCATTCGTGGTCACGAGCTGACTGGTGAAGCAGAAGAAAAATCAGACCTGTTGTCTAATTTTTGAAAATTTTATGGTGTTCTAATTATTTTTTTTTACTTTACTTTACTTCAAAGCCGCCAAGATCTTGGATTATATCTGTATATATTTAACTTAAATAATATAATGTTGAAACACTAACCTCACTCATGCCATCATTCATGATCACATCGGAGTCAGTAGCCGCAGTGGAAGGTGGATCCACGTCTAAGGGTTCCACTCCAATGGAAACACGACTCGGACTTAACGTTTGTGGAGTATCTGTGAAAAAAATTTAGCTAGTTACTAAAATGGTTGGACATCTTATTGATAATTTTTAACACGCTTATATTAGCTTCACCTGTATGTATGTATGTATGTAACCGACTCCTTTGGACTCGATTTTGACCCACTTTACACGGACAGATTTCATTAAAATTTTGCACACCTGTCAAAGATCCATGACAATGCAATAATTCGATAAAAAAAATAAAAAATATATTTTTTTTTTTAAAAAAAACGCTATTATAAATAAACCAAACTAAAAAGTAGAACATAAATAATAGTTAAAAAAATTAAAAAACACGCTTTTTTAAAGTACTTCTAACTAAAAAGTGAAATTAAATATAATTCCTAATATAAGCTGAAATTAAAGCTTGGGGCGCTCTGTGCCATATTTTTCGTCTATCGAGCAACCCACAGTATTTCGGACTACATAAATGATAATAGTATTTGAAAATGAATTGCTCTTCATATGTGACTGTATACCTACTTATTGTTATAGTTTTCATTTTAAAAGATGGTGCACATGAGTTTCTCACCAGCTCTTCTCATAATGCAATACCCATCGGAGCTGGTACTTGGATTGATTTTAATATGAATTTAAACAGTTTGATTAAAATTAATCTAAGCCCCGGTGATTCAAATCATTGTAATTAGTATAATTTAGTATTATTTATTTTTATATCATTTATTGTAATGTTTTGACGTGTTTAAGCGCCTCCTGGGGCCTATGAAATTAAATGATTTGCATTTGAATTTGAATTTATCTAGGCTTAGCAAATTATACTAAGAAACAGATGAAAAAAATATGGAACCGGCAGGATTTGAACCTGTGACCTACCTCTGCATACCAGGCAACCGTTGAACATCACGTAATAAAACATACGGTTGAGAAATTTAAGGTCCTGGTAAAGAGGCGACCGTACCGTAGCATTAAACAACTAGGTTTAGAGCGGCACTTAGAATCAAGGCCGATTTTCTGGTTGATTACTCGGCGCGGAAGCGGCCCAGTTAAATATTCTCGTGGGGTGCAACTAGGTTAAATTAGGTTTAATTAATTTAGGTATTAATTATTTAGTTTATTAATTATTATTATTTATTAGGTATTAATAATTTAGTTTAATTAATTAATTTATTTATAGTTTAATTTAGGTTTAATTCTCGTATGGTGCAACTAGGTTTAAAGCGGCACTTAAAATCAAGGCCGATTTTCTGGTTGATTACTCGGCGCTGAAGTGGCCCGGTTAAATATTCTCGTGAGGTGCAACTAGGCCGCTCGAGACATTTTTAGAACAAAATTACAAATAGTATTCGATTCATTTGAACTTGTAAAAGTACTTTACAGTTGGTCTGGGAGCCACCTATAGAATAAAAGGCGTTCATATTTTGTTTCGGAGTATGTTTAATAGCGCCGCCCCCGCGCCGAGTAATCAAAAATAATAATGAAAGATGCAATAAATTGTCAAGTGAAAAAAGAAACTTTTTCAAAAAGATATGTTTCCGCCCGGGATCGAACCGGGGGCCTTCTGCGTGTTAGGCAGATGTGATAACCGCTACACCACGGAAACTACGATACAAGTACTTCGAAATAGCCACTCAATAGGTTGATCCGCTTACGTCACTAGAAAGTAGAACGAAGTTACACTATCGGCCGAGACAAGATTGTCTTGATATTTTTATGATGAGTTATAATACTGCAGATTAATGAGTTATTTACTGCTCTATGCAAATGATAAACCGATTATAACACATATAAAAAAATATTTTATTATATTTCAATCAGAACTTAGCACTTGGTGATTAGGATAACATTGTGATAAGATTGTACCAGATTTTTAATCAAATTTTTAAAAATCAAGCTTGACGGAGACCTCGTGGTGAGAGGCGCATACGCTAACCACTAGACCATCGAGACAGTTTATTTACAGAAATATAAAACAACATATTAATTATATTTTCCTAAGAACATTTATAGGACCATCTGAAGACTATGTTAGCATAGTACTAACGTAGTCTTAGGAGTAGAAAGATCTTTGCTATACTTACTTCAAAAGAAATCGGAGATGGAAACTAGAACACATTTGCTATTAACGAACTATTAACATTATTATGCACAAAAGCTTATTATACTGTGAATAAATATCTAACTGATAAATAGCTATCAATTGTAAATTATACTAATATTGCTGTACTACCACACACTACATCTACTAAGACTATTAAATTTAACTATATTATTATGTTATATTTGTACGCCAATGATGGCAAGACATAGCGATCAATCCTTACTAATATTATAAAGGCGAAAGTTTGTATGTATGGATGTATGGATGGATGTTTGTTACTCTTTCACGCCAAAACTACCGGGTCGATTTCGATGAAATTTTGCACACATGTAGCTTATAGTCTGGATTAACATATAGGCTACTTTTAATTGACATACCACGCGGGCGGAGCCGCGGGCGGAAGCTTGTATGTTATAATTATTTAAGAGAATATCTGTATACCTACGATCTACAAATAAAGGATTTTGAATTTTGAATTTGAATTTTGCTAACAACGCTCCCGTATGGCAAGATCAAGACAGAGGGGGATTTGAAATTGCACCAAATCTGCTGATGTAATACTTCAATGGCAATACATCAAGAGTTCAAAGCCAAGAACTCACCTCCAACACTCATATCTCCATTCCTCTGCTCTTCAACAGCCAGCTCCAGTTCATCCACAATGATCTGATCAGCGTCTTCTCCCTCCTTCTCTTTCTTATCAAACTGCCCCCCATCTCTCATCGCCTCCTTATTCCCACTCTCTTCCAACGCCTTTAAGCCCAGAATAGGAACAGGTAAGGTTGAAACAGGGATTTCTGTAGGCAAGCTCATATTAGAACTTGCTATGGGTATGATCGGGTTGGGTATGGACTCGTTTAGGATGACTTTCGTGGCGGATACCAGGGAGTTCATGACGGGGTTGGGTACTGGGTTAAGCGTTTCGATTGTGGATACCTGTGGACAAAGATTTGAGATGATATAAATAAAAAAGCAAGTGCAGGCAAAAGAACGTCGTATTGTTATACCAGACGATAAAAATGCTTGAAAATTGTATGAGCATCGATTTAAAAAAAAAAGGGTTAGATGCAGTATTATTTATGAAAATTCTAGATTTTTGAAGCAGCTAGATCAGGAACTAGCTTCCATTCGCGGCTCCGCCCGCGTAATAGGTCGATAAAAAGTATATTATTACTGGGGCCATGAACTATCACACACTAATTTTCATTAAATCGGGTCCAGTAGATTTGAACATTTTTACAAGTACAAACAAACAAACAAAAAAAATCTAATTATATTAGGAACTAGGCTAAGCATTATTTTGCCTACCATACCACTGGCATTGTTAATAATTAATCTCATTAACCTTGTTTAACCCAATATAGGTTAAACAAACTGGCTGACACTTTGCATAAAACATATTGGTTCAACTTAACTCAATGTTGTAAGAAAAAAAACCTAAAAAAAAAATTACAAAAAAAAACCGACTTCAATAACAAAAAATGCACTAAAAATTATGAAATTTAGATAATATTCAAAAAACAATATAGAAGCCTTTTAAATTTGAGGGTTGCCCTCGATTTCTCTAGGATCCCACCATCAGAACGTGACTTGAAGAAAATGGGACCACATGACAAGTATATCCTTTCAAACAATAAAGAATTTCTCAAATCGGTCCAGGCGTCTTCGAGTAATCGGCGAACAAACATAAAAAAAAAATACAACCGAATTGAGAACCTCCTCCTTTTTTTGAAGTCGGTTAATGAGGCTTAAATCAGAAGTGGAATCATAAACAACATTTTCTTTAAATACTCACCCCAGTACTAACAATAGGTCTCTCATTAGAGGCCGAGCAGACTTCAGCGAGCGCCTGCAGCTGGCTGGTGTTTACCGTAGGAATGGCGGGCGCCATGTCAGCTGTGCTGGTGGTAGACGTGTTGCTGGTGGCAGTCATCAACGACATGCACGTGTTAACCGATGGCAGGATCGGGATTATTGGTACTGGAGGTACTGGGGAAAAGTGACAGTTTAATGTTGTGATTATGACGGAATTTGGGGTATATTGTTGTTTTCACCAAATAACTATTTGTAAGCCAAGACAATGCATAGAAAATAATTGTATAGGGGTGTGTGCGAATGTGGATCGCAAAATATGAGCACTTCTGCCTACGGCCTGTACCCTTAAAGACCTTATGCAGGCCAACCAAAACGGCGTCTTAGTCTTAGTATTACTAAAGTCATTGACACAACAAAAAGAAGAAGGGGTGTTCAAGAGACTAGGCCATTTCTATTCGGTGCTTTATCGAAATAAAAACTCCTGTCTTAGATAAAGCCGTTATACACAAATGTAGTAAATATTTATATTTTAAACCCGTGAAGCAGATTTCAATACAGCTTTTGGCCATTTCGTTTGTTTTATATCTTAACAATACAAATAGCTTTTTACCTTTACAATTGTTTAATTTAAAGCAGTTCGTTATTATTATAGCGAGATCTTTGAAAATATCACTTACAACCTAAATACATAGATTAAAGAACGTAAAGTTCTGTATAAGCGATGATTTCTGAATAATGTAAGTTTTAGGTATGATTATTTAATATACTCAGTATCAAGTAAGACACAGGCATGACAATTATTATAGGAACCTAGCACAGTACCCTGAGGTACACCCGAATTAAACTGAACAAAAAACTTTTTATTCAACGTTTTTGTACATGTTGCTTATCGGAAAATATTATTATTATTTAAAGACATATTTTAAACTATTATGATGTCTTGCAGACGATAGAGTAGTACCATTAAAAGTAAATCCTACATGTGCGATAGAATCAAAAGCTTTACTCATAACCATAGCCGTAGCCACGATTTTGTGGCTTCAAACACCCAAAAGATAAATAAGGTTGATTGTACATTGTCTCTGCTTTACATTAAATGTTATATGGAACCGTGGCGTGTATGATTTAAGGCCCATTTACACGATGCAAGTTTTGCAAGGCAAATCTCTTGCCATCCGTTTTTTTACTGGTGGAAAGGCATGCGTTTGACCACGATCTCACGTGATGGTAAGTGATGATGCGGTCTACGGAGGAGCACGCTTACCTATGAGATATATTTTTACTCTTGCTTTGAAGACAACTAGATGGTACTGATGCGGAAACACAGATTTAGGCAAGGCGTTCCATTTTTTGGCAGTTCACATTAGGAATGTTGAAGCGATGCCGAAGTGCAGTTTGTCTGGTCGTCCGATTGTAAAATTGCGACGGAAGAAACTGTCTTCATAACCGCGATAAATAAAGCAAGCATAAGAATTGCCTTACAAAACACGGATCGTGTAAATGGGTTATCAATGTGTTAGTAGGACAAGAGAGTAGTAATAATGGAATGCAGTAGAATTTCACGTACACAAATTACCTGTCACCGTCGGTTGAGGTTTTATGACGGGGCCTTGAGCTGTCTTCGGTATTGCGAACTCAGGCAACCATTCGTTTATCGCTTGTCTGACGAAAGGATACAAATATTAGATAGTCATGCATGTTTAAAATAAGTTCTGACTGAGGGTTTGTCTCCATAGAACCAGGCTGGAGCATAAAGTACTGAAACGACAGATCTGTCTTCGAAGTCCCGGCTCGAGGGGACGGATCCTTGTTCTCATTTTTTAACCGACTTTAAAAAAGGAGGAGTTTGTCAAATCATCTGTGTATATTTTTTATTTTTATTATTTTTGTTACTCATAACTTAAGCGATTTTAATGATTCTTATTTGAAAGCCGGTGCTTACCGTTTGGTTCCATTTCTGACAATGGCACCCATGAGAAAACCATATTCATAAGTCTAAAATTATTGTTATTGAGGTGTTTTTTTTTGCAAAATTATTTGTGATTGATATATAATTGTATAGTTATAAAACTGAATTTAGTTATAGGTTTTCGTAGCTTCTCTGTCTTCTGAGCTAAGCTACGTTTGTCACGGTTTGCATATAAATATTACATATTATTAAATAGAAACAAGCTAAGATTAGAATCCAACCCTAATGTGGTTAATTAAATAAGTTCTACGAACAAAACCTCATGAACCAATAATATATAACATTATAGCAGCCCTGTATCTAATACAAGTTGCTGGGCTCGGGCCTCTTCTCATGATAAGAAGGGTTAGGCCATAGTCCACCACGCTGGCCAAGTGCGGATTGGTAAACTTCACACGACCTCGAGTACTTTTTAGGCACTCTCAGGCATGCAGGTTTCCTCACGATGTTTTCCTTCACCGTTAGCGAGCGATATTTTATATGATAAATACACACATATCTTCGAAAAGACGAATCTTAACGATATATTGAGAGAGGTGTGTGCCGTGAGTTCCTTTGACTTCGCAGTCTTACGTTCTCTCACTCGGCTATCGCTGCTATGACTATGTATTACATATATTATTATATAAATGTCATACCTAAGCGCTTGTCTATGATGGTACACATGTTTGTCAAGAGTGAGCGGCACTTCATCTTCACACACGCCCTGTTCGCTCTCTCGCTCTAGCTTTATATCCCAGGATACTGCTTCCACTGAAAATAAACATATAACGAGTCAGAATAAACACTTATGCAGCTTGTATTCTTACTTTATACCTTAAAATCTAGGAGTAAACGTAAACGGAACGTTTGGCCTATTCCAGTATACTTATTGTTCAAATATAAAATAAAACTTTTTTTGTCGTAATTTATAGGGTGCCGATCTGGATTTTTGAATGAGACTCTTTTACCGACAATGTATTAAGTAGTGTGTAGTCGGTCTAACCACGGAATAGGAATACCAAAGGAAATGTGAAGTAGGCGTGGTTCGCGTGCCACAATTAAGCGTAGCTACGCTTAATCAATCCATGTCTATGACCAGTCGTGTTCTGACAGCGCGTCAAGTTGCTAATCTTGCGTATTTATTTTATATTTCTTTAACCATGCCGTATTGTGCTATTCTGGAGTGTAAAAATGATAGTAGGAGAAAAAAATCTCATGAATGGAGGTGTTTCATACCATCGGTAAGTATGATTTCTTATAAAAATCATGTTTCGTTAACTTACTAAAAAACATCTAGAACATTCTACAGAATATTCTACGCATGATATAATAAGATAGGTCTACTCACCACGATGATGATGACAGTTCAGTATGTTGTGCCAGGAATGTATGAGTGTTGTCAAATTTTCATAGAACCTGGCACAAATATGGTGGCATATGTCAGTTTTGAGCATATCTGAGTTTTTTGTACCATGATTCTACGCTACTCGTTTAGTGATGTGTGAGTTCGTACAATACTGAGTTTATCGATAGACTTAAAAAAGAAAAGTTATCACAATATAATATTACAAATTCGATAGTTATTCTGTCTTTTAATGTAAAAAGGTAACAAACAGTGTTACCTTTTTACATTCAATCTGATCTGATCTGACATAGAGTTAGCTGGGTTCGGTTATCGGGGGTTAAAAAATAAAGTATTCTTATTTTATCCAGATTATTTAAAATGAGCTACACAACATGTTAAGTATTGTTACAAAAAGATTCAGTTAAAAAACGCGAGCGGTAGCTACTGGTTGGTACCATTGTGCGAGTGTCGAGTCTATTAATAAAAAATAGTAAGAAACTATATTATACTAATGCAACATTTTCACATATAAAACTCGTTAGCTCAAATAAGAAATCATGTATCTATCGATATCGATAATGTAATTATAAAATTCAATATTGCGCATCACTGGGTGAATAGCGCTAAAAATCAATCTCTGAAACAAAATCTCATCCTTATGTCGTACGTGTTTAAGGTTAAAATTGCGTCCATCTAAAATACTGCCATCTCTACTCAAGTAGCGGAATTATCTCGTCAGTCAAATGTAATACATTACTAAGATAACAAAACGTCGTAAGTACTTTTTGCAGTTTATCAAAATAAAGCTATCAATAGCAGTGAAGGTATATTTTCAAATTTATAGCATGTGCTTTATGCTTATTTTTACTAAAATAAAAACGACCAATCAAATGAATTCTTTGTGTGTAGTGCGAAGTATGATTATTGGTTTATTTGTGTGAGTTTGGCGACAGCAGTTTCCATACTAATTGTGTCTTATACCATTTCCTTTGGTATTCCTATTCCGTGCGTCTAACAGACAATGTGGTTTTCGATGCTCAGTATTTAATTTTATAATTATTAAGGATTGTCTACATTACTAACCTTAAATTAACACAGAAAGTTATTAAGCATTGTAGGATTTAGTGTTAATTTAGTATTGTAACGTTTACAGACAACCTCGACATTACATTTAATAGATTAATAAATGATCAGGTAAACTAAGAATATGGTATTAAACTAAAGATATAAAAAAAAAAAATGTTGGTTATAAGCGATAAGTAGTAAGTGATAATAAGCGGACTTATAAAACACTTGTATCAACTGATTTACATATAATAACTTAATAACAAGGATAGTCGGCCACGGGAAAGCCGACGACATTATGACGACCGCATAGCGGAGTCGTTAGTGCAACTGCCCACTACGCAGAGGTCGTGGGTTCGATTCCCGTTCAAGGTAAATCTTTGTGTGCATGAACATGGAGATTTGTCTTGGTCTGCGTGCTCCTATGTATAATAAGTATGTACAAAAGAAAAAGTATACGGGGTGGATGCGACATAGCGACATTTATTGAAACCACAGCTTCTATACATGGTAAGTATCAATTTCCACCGGATAAAAATTCTCTGGCGAAAAAAAAAAATCACGTTCTCCGAACAATTTGAACATTGCGATCGTGCAATTTGTTCGGAAGACGTGGATTTTTTTTTTCGCCAGAGAATTTTTTATCCGGTGGAAATGCATACTGGCCATGTATAGAAGCTGTGGTTTCAATAAATGTCGCTATGTCGCATCCACCCTGTATATGTATTAGTATCAGTGATTCTAATACCCATAGTACAAGCTCTGCTTAGTTTGGGACTAGATGACGTTGTGGGAAAGTTGTAGTATAGCTATTTACGTC
The DNA here is from genome assembly GCA_905147285.1 of Hypena proboscidalis. NCBI lineage: Eukaryota > Metazoa > Arthropoda > Insecta > Lepidoptera > Erebidae > Hypena > Hypena proboscidalis. The sequence continues at coordinate 13,982,833 of LR990148.1, forward strand.
ACTTTTAATGCAAGAACAAGTCGATCATTAAGTATCTTGATTTCAAGATTTGCATACTCACTATGAGCGGGCGCATCCAGGCTGCAGCTGGCCCAATGCGCGAGCGTCCATATTGGAATCATGTTAGCATTGTATTCACAGTTAGGGTTCGTTAGCACTCCACGGAGTAATGGAATCAGTTCTGGAGATCGCCCGCAGTATGGACCTGAAACAGATGAAAATTGTACGGTTTGTGATATATTATATCGTCGTTGTCAAACCAAAATCTGCTATGTGCAGAAATCATAGTTTTGAGAAATTGACAAAAAAAGGTCTCCTGCATTCAAGGGATTGTAGGTAAGAGGTCGTCAATAAGAGGTCGTAGATCGTCATATAATGGTCATAAGCACATGACAGTTTTTTATATGGTAGGATATAGCAGCGAACTATATGCAGAGGTTTAAAGTAGAAATCTTACAAAAGTGCACATAGCAGATTTTGGTTTGACAACGACGATATAGATTTAGCGTCATTTT